>CAXAMN010008802.1:146045-198084 GCA_963970005.1 Durusdinium trenchii
TTAATTGCAAAGAATTCTAAGCTCCTAGTGAGAACTGTTGCCAAAGACATAGTTGTCCCTCGTGGCCAGTTTCAGCATCCAGTCTTTGACATCTGGGAAATTGCAGTGCATGAATCCTAGGTATCAGGGGGTTGCATATATAAAACAAGCAAGTCAAAAAGTTCAAAATGTTAAACATAATTATCCATTATACTGGATGGATGGTACTCGCAGTGAATTGGGGATGAAGGCAGCAAAATAGTGCATACCAGAACAAAAAAGGCTAGGACTGAGGAGTTCTAAACAAAGTTCTCAGTTCTCTCGGCCAAGGACTAATGGCTGGACAACGGGTCTTGAACTTCACCTTACGGCCAACTAAAGCTGTCCGTGGGACACTGATCTACCTCCGACAATTCCGCTGCCAATGCATCCACCACCTGAAAGCCGCCCGCAGGGCCCGCACCAGCGGTGGAATCTCAACCGATGAAAACACATCAAAGGGGTTCACGGTCATTGAACATTGTCATGTCTACGAAACACTTGCGTTCCCTAGCCCCAAAAATCAAACAACTGGGGAATGAGAGGGGACGTTTCTTGCAAAATACTTGAGACACTTCGATGTTGATTCGCAGCATTTTGCACGGTTGAAGGCGTCTGTTGGTTGTGTGAATGCCATGGCTTCGTGGATCGTGTATCCAGGGCAAATCTACGATCGAGCACAACTCACTGCACTTGCTCCACGAAGAAAAGGGTAGAAAAAGAAATGTCTAAAAGAACAATATAACAAAATCATTATCTAACAACTAAGTTCTTTCGACTACTTCTTACAGAATTCTATATCTCAACTTGTTTCTTGATAGAATTCCTCGTCGCTTCCTTTATAGAATGTCAAAAAGAAGGAAGCGTCCTCGTACGCTTGCTCTCCTCGCTAAGTCCGTCGCCTCACTGGCGTAGCGCCGCAGAGGCTCTGAGGGATGCACCAGCAACGGGGCAACCTCGTTAAGGCGAGGGCGGCGAAGCTTTGCTACTAGTAGCTTCTTGTTCCTAGTAGCGATGCCAGGAGCTACTAGTAGCGTCCTAGAACACAGGGTTCGGTTCCGTTTTTTTTGACAAAAACATAATTTTCTTTTGAGTTACTAATAGCGATGGCCTCCAACTTAAGAGCGACGGCCTCCTACCAGTATCTTCCATTTTTCTGAGTTCTTCTCTAGTTGGTAGCTACAAGTATTTTTCCCTTTTCATCCACACGTTGAAACAAGAATCTGGACACATAAGTTGAATAGTCCAGTTCCATCTGAGGCCAGTCTGTCAAAGGTGCCCCTTCTCTAGAATTCATTTTGCCAATCCAATGCACTTAGTGTCAGGTAGGTTGGAGGCCATCGTTATTAGAAAAGGAAGAAAAGCGGTGTCACAGGGGTTGTGGATGCGCCTTGTTGGCCACTGTGACGAGACTTTGTCGTCGCCTTAGAAACACACAGCGCAGCCGTGGCGCAGCCGTTGTGCTTGCAGACATCCATTCCCTCGCCGATTCACAACAGGATACAGGGATGGCTAAAGTGCAGAAGAAAGTGCTTTCCGAGATATTGATCATAGAGAGCTCCTGACTTGCACTACTCAATTGCAGGGCAAATGTGTCACATAGTTAGGTACACATTAAAACGCTGGGTCTTGGGCACTCTGACTTCAGAGATCTTTGTTAAGGTATTCGATGCTACTTTCGTGAAATTGACAAGGTTCTGTGTGTTCTCGAATGCAAACCAGGTGAACCTCTCCAAACTGTGTAAAAGACTCAAAAAGCACCTTCGCAGCCAACTTGTGAATGAATCCGACGACGAGTAGCACCGATCACCGAGTTGCAAGACTTGTTGAGCCACCAATTTCGTCAAGGCCCTCAAAGCTGCTTCCACGACGCGCTCCTCCTCGGTTCTTTTCGAAGTCAAACGATTTTCGCTTCAAAGGGTAACATGAGCTCATGAGTAACTTATACAAGGGGTAAGTAGTAGCTCAAGTAGCTACCCAGGGACGCAAAAGAGCTCAGGCTTCTTCAGAAACTTAACGGTTGTCTTTCTAACCCCGGACTTTCAGTGATCTTTCCTTTCTCTGAAGCCGGGCCGGGTAGTAGGTAGTTAGTAGGTTTTACTACTAAATGGGTAGTAGCTTAGTAGCAAAAGTGGATACTAAGCGATCCAGTGACGCAAAGGGGCAAAGGATTCTTCGAAGCTCCCGCGCCGGCCGGGGGAGCTTAGTTGAAGCCTTGATGATTTTGGTGATTAGGGAAACTTGATGTAATACAAGCCTACAAAAGCCTCGAACATCAAAATGGGATTGACAGGAACAGAGTAGAAAACCTGCGCCCAAACAAGAGGACCCACGCAACATAATGAGATGAGCAGATGTCTTTCATTCGGAATAAGCACCGGCCACGACCCAAGGCCGTCAAACGATCCAAGAGACCTGATCTAAGAGCGCTTGTTCGTAGCCTGGGCGAGGACTGAGTCTAACATTCGTCCTCTTGAAGATCTTCAATCGGAACCAAAGTGATTCAACCTGATGAGTCCTTCCTAACCACCCCTATGGCCCCCCCTGACCCCTGCACCCATCCATCATCGCCTCAACAACAACTGCACTGGGTCTCTCAAGAGCTCCTGCGCCGAAAATAGAAAAAACAGCTAACTAGCTCCTTCAAGTGAGTACGTTAGGTCACGAAGAGCGGAATCAGCCATGTGAGTGGCCCGCCCAGGTCCTAGTAGCGATGCCCTTTGTTCCTAGTAGCTTCTTGTTACTACTAGTAAGGCACTTGTTACTAGAAGCGATGCACTTGTTACTACTAGCTTTCTTGTTCACTTTTGAGTTTCACTGGTTTAGAACGGTTTCTTTTGGACCTCGCTCTTAACAACCAAATACCTAGGAGAAGCATGAACAGTGAGTGTAGAATGCATATAGAACCGATGACTGCGACATTCTTTAGTGCACGCCGAAGCCTCTCTCTGTCTCGGTCTCCCAGCATGGCCAAACGATGCCTTCAGAGGAGACCTAATGAGCTCAAGTAACAAACGATGCCATGCATTTGCAAGGGCATGTTGTACCTAGGCATTTTCTGCATTTGTGCTTGTACCGAAACGAACCTGGCTGAGGGGTGGCCAGCTAAGCAAATGATCAATCATGGAGCACCATGCGTTGATCTAGTGACACAGCACCAGGGCAAACACTCAGAATGCAGTCTTTTTCCATCTTTCTCCACTACAGTAAATAGTAAGTGTCAATCAAGACCAGCACAAGGATTTTTTCTCGCTGAGCGAGTTCCAATCATTCTAGATCATTGATACAGCATGGTGCACACTGTCAACGTATTGTTTTGTGTGCCAAATCTGTCCTAAACAGCGCCTTTTCCTTTCAAGCAGGGTTGTTGCTCAACGCAACCTCAGAATAATCTGTGAAAACTTGTCCCCCTCAAACGGAACGATGCGCGGCCATGCGGAGACAGCCTGGCCCACGCGCTTGGGCAAGAGTGCCGCTTCACTGCAAAAGGCCGCACGAACCTGGCAAAGCACGGTTGTCAAAGTGTGGGAGGCAGCAAGTTGTCGTAAAGAAGGCATCAATTGTCTTTGTCATTCCGTTTTGCAAAGGCCGAGTGGACATCCACATTGTCCGGATTAAGACAGAATCCAACTGCAGTCTCTGGAGTAGGCCCAGGCCTCCCCCAAATCGGTTCTTCAAGGAAGCTCCCCTGTGCTTCCTTGAAGCGTGAACCTAGTAGCTTACCTCAATGAAGTAGGAGCGGGCTAAAAAGAAGAAATCTATTTCAAATCTTCAGACGTTCCTAGGAACAAGAAGCTAGTAGAAACAAGTGCCACGCTACTAGGAACAAGTGCCTTACTAGTAGTAACAAGGAAGCTAGTAGAAACAAGTGCCACGCTACTAGGAACAAGTGCCTTACTAGTAGTAACAAGAAGCTAGTAGAAACAATAAGAACCGCTGTTAGGGGAGTTTTCAGATCTTCAGACGTTTGGTTCCGATTCAGATCTGCGATCCAACGGCCTCCCATGCAGGATCGTTCATGAAGGAGATGAGGTATGGCAACAAGAAGCTGTGTGTACTCTCGCGGCCTCAGGCAAATGAACCAGAAGCAATGAAGCAACAACCATCCTTCTCCTTCTCCTTCTCCTTCTCTTTCTTCTTTTCTTCTGTTTGGCAACCTGCAAAGATCTGTGGCAGCCTGCAGAAGTGCGGTCACAGGTTCATTGGCTGGATGTTCAGTGCCCTCAGATCCCCCACCTGAAAATCCAATTGTCCCCGGAAAGCTTGCTTTTCATGAAAGGCGTCGGGCTTCGAACGAAACCCTATGTACGCTCGCTCGCTGCACGGATGCCACTACTGTGCACGCACTGGGGGCCCCGAGCCAAAAGAATCTGCCAAGACCTCAGTGGAGACGCATGAAATGACATCGTGATGCGTCTTCCTCTTTGTCCAGTCCTGTCAACATGAATTGACACAAACATGAGGGATATGAGGGTAGAAAGGAGAGAGAGAGAGAGTGGGATGGGAGTTTGGAGTTTGCGCTCTTATTGTAGGCATTCTCGGATTCGGAGCAGTAGAAGGTAGCCACGGGGTAGTTCGGATGAATCAATATCTTCCAAGAAAAGTACCACTAACATTTTCAGGAACCTCCCGTGGGGCTCCTTGGTGACTTGTTGGGGGTCCGGACGCACATGTTTCGCAGCAGGGCAATCTTCACCTGCGCAATGGCATTTATTTGGTACTTAGCTCAAATACACTATCTCTTATGTGGGGCCTATCTCGTTTAGACTACTTAAGCAGCAATTCATGTCACAGTATCTCGTTCAGACTACTTTAGTATCTTTAGTAGCAGATCACGCATCTCGTTCAGACTACTTCAGTGACATCAAGGAAAAGTATCTCGTTTATGTGGGGGCCTTATCTCGTTCACAAGCGAATACTGATGATAGACAAGCAAATAGAGCATGCCGTAAACGACTTTAGTAAAGCCATGTAAAGCCAAAATAAAAGTGGTTGCTCACCTGGTGTCGGGAGTGGCTGCTACACCCAGCTGCGGATGTCACAAGTGGCTCTTCACGTGTACAACCAGACACGCTGAGCCTCTGTGTATTTAAACACTGAAACAATTGGCGCTTTGTGCCAAGCTTTCCATTACCCATTTTCAGATGAACTTGAGATATATTCGGGCCATCGACCAAATACAAGTCAACATGGTGGGTCGTTTGTCTTGAAGATACACAAATACTCTACGACTCAGAAGGACTCGGAAGGATGTTGGATCCTGGGGCAATCCTGCGTGGCCTCCCGCCCCACGCTCAGGCTCATGAGGTGCTCCTCCTGTGCCAAAAACGTGGACGTGCTGGTGACAAAGGTTGAAAATGAATGGCAATACACCTTTCTTCCGTTCTTTGTTTCTATTAGCGATGGCCTCCAACCTAGTAACGATGGCCTCCATCCTAAGAGGGATGGCCTCAAATAACAGCATACCCGGGTGTTTGTCGCAGTGGCGGTCAATGTCAGGGGTATCTGTGGGCATCGACGTGGTTTCTTTCAAGTGGCCGTAGGGGTGCCGTTTCGATCCTCAACATGCAAAACTGGGAAATGAAAGTCCAAGACTTAGGATTCCTAGATGGCGAGCGTTGCCAGTATGGTTCGGCCACCCTTCAATGTGTGTGTGTGTGACTGTGTCAGTGTTTCCTTTATCCTTATCAGTATTGCGCATGGCAATGACAAGACGAATTGTTTAGTTTCCCTAAAATCTAGGAACCGAATCATTAGTGCGAGCGCTTCTTCAAGAAAGCTCCCCAGAGCTTCCTTGAAGAAGCGTGAGCTATCCTACGTCCTAGCTAGGAGCAAACTAGTCTCCCTTACTTGAAAAAGCCTGGTCGGCTCATTCAGCAAATTGACTCATTCTCCTCGCATTCCTCCATGACTCATGAGTCTCCAGCCATGCCTGGTTGATCTTCTCAGGGGAGTGCACTGGCAAGAGCTCCAGCAGGGTCTGACAAATCACGATCTCCGTCAGCTATGTTAGACCCAAACCAACAGCAAGTCAGCAAGTAGTAACTCAAATAGTTCGGTTCGGTTTTCCTTCCACGCCTTGACGATCTTCTTTAAGGCTTCTTGGAGATTCCGGGTCTGGACATCTAACCTCAATGCCGCTCTCCATCTTCAAGTGAATCATTCAACAGGCGGTCATGTTTAATAAGATGTCTCCAGGATCGGTTGGATGCTTATGCTAATAGTAGCAAGAAGCTACTAGGGGCTCCTGGCCGTACTACTAGGGGCTCCTGGCCGTACTACTAGGAACAAGAAGCTACTAGGGGCTCCTGGCATCGCTACTAGGAGCAAGGACGCCACTAGGGGCTTCTGGCCTTACTACTAGGAGCAAGAAACTTGTTCCGGCCAGTTCATGCGCTCAGCTTTCAGGAACCCGGTGCCGAGGTTGCGACGATTCCACCTCAGCATCCTGGCAGTGATGGTAAAATGCAGTCATAAGAGAGCAGTTTTTTGTTGCATGAAAAAGCAGGCACTGTGGCAGGCCCAGTATGTGGGGTGTGAACACCAGTACGCGTACAAAGAAAGGAAGAAGAGAGAACAAAGAACCCGCTGATCTGTGGATGTTGATTACCAATGCATCGATGCCGGATAGTGCTGGGCATGGCGGTGCTATACCGGACTTACCTGGAGTTATCAGGGAACACGAGCGTACATCCAGGTGTCCTGGGGCATACGAGAACACCGATTATGAGAGCAACAGGGAGAAGCCAAAGTGGTTGGGTTCGATACGAGCATGTTCACCCAGACTGTTCTCATGTATGTATGCATCCAGGGATCATCCATACCCCAACACTAATATAGACCATGGACACTTGCGTATTCGTTTTTGACATGTAAAGTTTAAAGGTACACAAGGAGCTGCATGGTCTTCCACGTCAAATGTTCGATGTGAACCCAATCCGCTTGCCAGCGCGGGCCTGTGTCTGTGTCGAGGCCTCTCGCTGTTGGTCACACAGCTCAGATCAGCTTTGCAAAAAATATTTATGCCTTATAAGATAAGTTAAGATCAACTTCAAGTAAACCGCACGGGGTATCCGTTTATACTCCGTACTCCCCTGTTATGGTCCCTCTCTATGAACTATAGTACTCCCTTCTTGTGCCTGCTATAAACATCACAATAGATCGAGTGTTTTCCTCGTGATTCACAGGATCATTATGATCATTTGCTTTATTGTTCTTTCTCATCAAGTTTACCTTGCGACCTTGCAGCAACTCAGGCCAGTTGTCTATCTTGGTCAATGCGTTGGTCTATGCGGTTCTAACCTTGCATTGTGTTTTTCTCACTGGAACTTATTGATAAACGAAAGATCCTCACACCCACGACATACCCTTGAACCCTCCAGAAAACAGACACATTCATACTGCTGGGAGGTTTGAGCTTCCGTTGAGATCTTCCAGAGTCTTAAAAGCAAGCAACTCTTTGGGGTTAGACGAAGCTAGTAACTAGAAGCTACAAGGTGGAGGCCATCGCTACTAGTAACAAGAATGCTTTCTAGAAGCTCTGGATTAGAATATAGCCGTAGCTGGGAATAAGTTGCAAGACCAGCTGGCCAACTTGGGAAGCAAATGACCCCACCAAAGGGTTTGTTGTCTAAATAGAGATTCTCAGTGATTCTCACCTACTTGTGATGGCTTGAAATCCAGCTTCTTGGCCCTATGGTTTCTTTCTTCCTAGCGGTGGCCTCCACCTAGAAGCGATCGATTGATTCCTCTTGTTGGCTTTTCGGGTTGGAGGCCATCGCTGTTGGAGGCCATTGCTAGTAGTGTTCGCGACACCTTTCGTTGCCCGAAGTGCGCCTGGGAGAGCTCTGCGCAGCGCTGGGCGTGTTGGGCCAACGCGCCCAGGTTTCGCGCCACCGAAAGGAGCACCTGGCCCAAAGCGAACGCGAGGCACGGCGAAGGGAACCGCTTAAGGCCTGGCGCTTGCTGGCAATGGGGGCAACAAGAACGCTACTAGTAGCGATGCCCCTAAGCATAAAATGGGAGCAACATGAGGCAACTGAAAATGCAACTAGAGCATAAGTCTTGCAGTCACCTCTGCAAACCTTGGAAGTACAAATCCCACAATCGCCAGTTGTGCAATTTCACTAGGTGCAAAATCCTTGGGACCACACTTCAAGCTGTGAGCAGCTCCCTGCATTCACTTGTTTTTGCTGTTTTGGTGGTCAGAACCCAAGCCAGGGAGACCACTGGCTCATTGTTCATTCCACTCATCATCGACATAAGTTGTGGCAAGACATACCTGGAGCATGCTGTGACTACTCCCTACCTGAAGTAGTGCCCAATTGAAAAGGGTGGAGCAGTCAGGTATGGTCAGCCAGTAGCAACCCATGACTCTTAGAGCAGCGGACTTGAGGACCTCTCCGCAAATTCTGTCCCAAGGGCTCGGATATGAGTTGCGTCCTCTTTTTTGCGAACCATTGATTAAAGTTATATTACATCATATTAGGAGCAAGAAGCTACTAGGAGCAAAGGGCATCGCTACTAGGAACAAGGGCCGTACTACTAGTAACAAGAAGCTAGTAGAAACAATAATTAGTAAATAGAATGGTTACACCATGTCTACCGTTGTTTCCGGGACCTTCAGACCTTTCCTTGGCTCCTCGATGGCACTCAGTGAAAAGCGCCGCGTGGCTGGACGGCAACTCTTGCACCTCCAAAAGGTCAAGTTCACTCTTTTGGTGAGAGGAACGCTACTAGGAACAAGAAGCTACTAGGGGCTACTTTGGTGATAGCACAAGTCAGCAAGAGTTCACTCTTCTTGTTTTCATGATCACCATAGCCGCAAGAGTTGTCTCTTGGATGTCCAACACGAAGGCTACAAAGTCCGCTGTCCGTTTTTGCTCATGTTGAAGCCCTTCATTGTTTAAATCACGGCGATTGCCCTAAAGCCGACCCTCATTGGAAGCCTGAGCACAACATGATTCGATCATAATCAATGCAAATCCAGGGCGTTGCGACAACATGGCAAAAGAAGCTGGTCACGACCTGTGCCATAGCGGAGGTCAAGACGTCCACTGATCGGGCACGCACCTAGAACCAGTGACACTTGATCCAGAATTAATCGAACGATACTGCATCAAAGATTCAACTTCTGGTACAAAGTCACAAAGAACATCGCATCTATCTTGTTGTCAGGAGAGCCTTGGCCACTGGATCCGTCATCAGCAAGTGGCTGTAGGGGATGATTTGTTCCAGCAGAGTCTCCTGCGAATTTGGCGAGACCTGACTGACTCTAACGGTTTGACTCTGTGCCCCGCAACATTTATTGGAGCCCAAAACTTGGTCTTACCAGCCCATTTCCCCTTGCACTTCTTTAATCTGCCTCCAAGTACAGCTCTCATCGAGCTTCGAATCAAAACATCAAACGCGGCGACAGCTCGTCCATTCCACTCCTGTGATGAGAGCGGTACCAGCAGCTGGAGGAGTTCCAAACAGCTCTCACGAGCCCTGACAACAAAACTCACAAGAAATGCACAAGAAGCCTCCAACCTAGCGATGAACTGCACCCTAGTAGCGATGGCCTCCAACCGGAAGAGAAACAGTCCGATTGTTTCTACTAGCTTCTTGTTCCTAGTAGTAAGGCACTTGTTCCTAGTAGCGTGGCACTTGTTTCTACCGACGCTAATTGGTGGCCAAAGCGTGAGTCCGATTCCTGACGCCGCGCCTCGGTGCAAGGACATGCTGTGCACAGGAGGTGATGAGACCACAAATGATGCTCAAGGCCTAGCAATTTGCGATTCCAGCCCTATAGCCACCTAGCCTCGAGGTGTGAGGATTCCTTGGAATCTCATAGTATCTAACATCATAGACGAGATCTCCTGCAACTCACCAAATGCCCTCAATAATGACGCCCGTCATCTTCAGATTCATACCCAAGACCTTCCGACTTCGTCAACCCCGGCCTCAGCATCCTCGCCTGCGAAGATTTGGGGAACGCAACAAGTTTGTGCACTCCGCCACTCAAGGAACAGCCCAACTGAGCCCAAGTTCTGAGCCACTCTCCACTCGCTCGAAGTTCATACCAATTCCAGTTCGGCTGGCTACTGCTTACCCTTTCAGCATCCAGTTCTTCCAGGCCTGTACATGGCGTGCTTCCAGGGATGCTTGACCTCAGATTCCGCTCGCATTCTGTGTTTGCAACTTGCTGCCACTTTAGTGGACTGCTTCATCATGCTGTTAGGCTTTGTGTATGGGTAGATGGGTGACTTTTGGCTGAGGGGGTAAACCTCACTCAACCTGTGCATCTGTCAATCAGGTCACCGAGAAGATTGAACGGTTGTCCGCCCAGCGACGGGGTAGCAGCATTTTGGCACAACTCGGTGAGGAAACTCACATAGACCGAAGGGTCCTGCCATGCGCCCGGCAATCTTGAAAATGCGGGTCTTGCAGCTCACTCTTCGCATCTAGCTCGGGTAGGTCAAGAATGTATGCACTGGAATGTGCCTGGACTTGCACCTTCTTCTACTCAAGAACTTTCTGCCCTGGGACGGCCTGGTAGTAAATCAATAAGTTGGCTGCACACCCATCGGACTTGTTGCAATTGCAATCTGCTGAACGCCGACGGGGTTAGGTTTGCCCATGTTTGCCCTACGCAGCCTCCGCAAAAACATGCTCAATGGCCACCCCCATAGACAAGCCTGCTCTTCGCCCTCGTCGATCTGCCCAGTCGTTGCGCAGCTTTTGCACCTCACTTCTGCATACAACAGGATTGCATGCCTTTGCAGCAAACTTAAATAGACAACCCGACAACCCTGGAAGAATGTACGAAGGTGCAGGTGTCAGATTGCACATCGTTCAAAACTGTTTCAATATGTCCATCAAAACCTCTGAGCCTAGCCCCTCGTGTGGTTGGAGGCACCCACATGGGAAAGAAGCAGCCAAAACGAGGCTTGTCAAAGGCACAGAAAGGGAGCAGACTCAATCCATCTCAAGCCCCGAGACTAGTCCGGTGACGCCTTAAGACTTCTTCCTTAAATAATAGCAAACATTGTTACTACTAGTAACAAGTGCCAAGCTAGTAGTAACAGGTGCCTTACTACTAGTAACAAGAAGCTATTAGAATTAATTTAAAGATATTTAAAGTAAATTTAGTAGCTTCTTGTTACTGGTAGTAAGGCACCTGTTACTACTAGCGTGGCACTTGTTACTAGACTACTAGTAAACAAAACACAATTAAATTCCTTGTATATTTGTTTTGTTCTACCTGATAGCGATGGCCTCCAACCCAAGAGCGCTGGCCTAGACTGAAACAACAACGGTCTGCATGGTGCCCCTAAGTATGTACCACTTACAGATGTGTTCTCCGCCAGTCTGCGTCAAGGACGACTGCCTCCTCTTGTGTGTGGGGGGCGTTCATTGCCTCTCCTTGTGTAACGACTGCAAGGATGTTCATCAAACAAGCTACTAGTAACAAGTGCCACGCTAGTAGTAACAGGTGCCTTACTAGTAGTAACAAAGAAGCTATTAGAAATGTCTCGCACCAGGTCCGCAGAGCATCTGCATTCCTCTCTATGTGCTTGGATATGAAGGTGAAGCCCTCGTCCAAGCATCTGATGTCGAGAACCTCGTTCAAAAGTTCCTGGATCATCTTGGATCCATTCAGATGGTGCGGATGAACGAAGAGCCACCCCGACAAAGATGACAGCTAACAGAAGTGTGGCTTGACAGAGCCATCAAGTGAGCCCACCCTGGGCCATCTACGCTCGTGAACCTCCAACGCAATTTGATTCCTTTAGCCACTTTAGCCTTAAGACTTCTGAGCTAAGAGCCATGGCCTCCAACCTACTTCCCTTTGAAATCCCCCGGTCTTTCTCTCCAAGCCACTCCGACTCTCGGGGTGCCGGGCCCGTGATCCCAAAGTTGGAAGATGCTCTGGGTGAAGTTCATCCCCGCCGACTGAAAAAGACATTCTCACATGAGATACAGTATGTGGCGTTTCTTGTCAATTCAATCTAGTATAGTCTAAGGCACAAGAACAAACAGATTATTTTGGAAGGGGGCGATGGGGGATGCTGTTCGACCTAGTAGCTCGATCTGGACATCCTGCAATGCAGGACACACTGGGCGCATACAGTACTTTGTGTGTAGCGTGTACTACGAGGCAGCACACAGCAAACTACAAGTACCCACTGCCTTTGGCACTTCAGCTGGGTGCAGCTACCCACAGACATGTCATACACATTACGTATCTCACTTTAAAGTGACTGGGACCGGATTTTGAAAGACCAAAAGGCGCATGCCGCATATGGCCTCGTTGAGTCGCGGCTGCGTCAGGACTGACCTCCAAGACAAGCTCGAGCGAGTATCAGTCGACCAGAATCATGTTTCAATGCCACTCCATCCAGGCTCAAAGGCAGAACAGTGCCCAAGGTTTCAAACAAAGCACGTTCAAGACAAAGAAAAGTGCTACACATTGCCAATCTTTCTTGGGAAGGGAGAAAGCAAGAGTCAGGAAATGAAAGAGAACTAAAAGGAATTTTAAAACTCAGTGTTGAATGGAATCAATATCAATGTCTGGGAAAAGACATATCCAAAGTCGTGACTTTGTTCCTGGGCCCTCGTACCTTGGGTCCCCAGTGGCCTCCTGCCAGCTGCAGTTCATGGAGACAGTGGAGGGCAGTATAGCATCGGGGTTCCAGATGAATAACACCCTTAATGGCATGTATCTTGACATTTATCTGCAATAAATGGAATTCACATGTAGTTGATTGAGGAGGTCAATCCGAGCCAAATTGAACGGATTTGAGAGGCACGTGGACGACTCCCTGCAGGGAACTAAAGTCAATGTTCTGACTGCCTAGGAGCATAAGGAATCTCATTGCAAGTTACAGAAGTTGAAAACGTTTTAAAGCTCCAAAGCAGATTGAGACATGGAGCGTGCACTTGCAGGAACAAGCAGCAAATCAATCCAGTTTTGACCTCTGCGAACATAAAAGGTCGAAAGAGGTTTGTGGTGGGAGTACTCGCCACACTCCCACGTAACCTCGTTTGGCTAAGCGTCTTCCCACAAGGAGTACACACATCGTTTGTGTCATCCAAGAGCCATGGGTCCAGCCACCCTGTACACCATGCAAAAGTACTGTTGACACCGATCAGTCAGAAAAAAGCAGGTCAAGCACCTTCTAGAAAAAGCAGCTTCTCGATTTCTGGTATCCAATAGCAGCTGTTTGTCTTGTTTTTCAGTAGTGCCACCCCATTTGACTGGCACTCCTGCGCCTCTTCCCCGACTGCCTGGAGAGTGGGCTTGGTGCAGTGGCTATGGAATGGCAGTAGTCTTAGCGGTCTTAGAAAAACAAGAGCGTGGAGCTCGCAGTTAGGCGCAATGATACTTATAGCTTCTTTGCTGATTGGGTGTGTCTAATAGAATTTGGGCAGAGCTGGGAGTGCGATCGAACGACATAGCTTCTTCAGACTGATTGTGCCATTTGCTGGGGGCCAGGTTCTCAAGGTGGCTTTAGCTCAAGGCCTTATGATAAAGATGCGCTCGGATGGGTTGGATGGACATGTAATGTAGACAGCTAGACGGATGGATAGCAAGCGTCTTGAATAGCAAGCGTCTTGAGCGTCTCCTCAAATGATCCTTGTTAGAGATGTGTTGGCGAGATCAGCAATTCGAAGCAGAAAGAATAAGTGCAAAAGGTTAAGTTTTCCTTAAAAGTCTACTAGGAGCAAGAAGCTGCTAGGGGCTCCTGGCATCCCTACTAGGAGCATTCTTACTACGAACGTAACAAGAAGCATCTAGGAACATCTAGGAACCAAGTCATTAGTGCGAGCACTTCGTCAATGAAGCTCCCCTCCGCCGCCTTTAGGGCGACATGGGGAGCTTCGTTGAAGAAGCGTGAGCTATCCTGCGTCCATATGTAGGAGCTTCCTATTGTAGCTTGCCTCCCTTACTCCACTTAGTTACCTAAGGGCGGGCTTCAAAAATAGAATTTAGTAAATAGGAAAACCACTTTAGACCGGCCTTAGCTCTTGGACTTTGCATTTTGCTTAACAACGACGTTACAAGAAACCCAAATTGCCACGTTGAACAGCCCCTATTCGGCCTCAGTTTTGGCCTTCCACTGCGACGCTACCTGATGCGAATGCGATGCAGCTCCCTTTACAACTTCCATTCCTTGACCTTGGCCCTACTCCTACTCCAAATTCAAAGGCGAAACACTTTACTGCAATTGAGGCAGGTCAACATTCCACTATCTGACCTCTTGTCCAATGCTATGAATCTATGCAGGTTTGGTGCCCATTTGTTTCTGTGTGACTTCTTCACAGTCTGAAAAATTGCATGAAGAAAGCTAGAGGTTTGTAGAATCTTGGGCATGGGAAGCTACGGCATAGGGGAAGTTTGTTCAGGCATCAAAATTACATAATTGTTCTTGGTGAAAAAGTAGTTGTTCGAACCCGAATGTACCGAAACAAAGCCCACACCCCATAGTGGCAAAAGACGATCAACAGCTCTTGTTATGGTTCAGTTCGAGCGGCCCAACAGTCTCAACATGTCTCTCTAGTTAACTTCACTCCGTTTTCCGTTTTAAACGAAAAGGAAAAAGAAAACGCACCGAAGCTAGTTGAACCGGACCGGACTCGGTGTTGTCTTGGCCCCGACTGGAAAAGAACGCCACGTTCTTTGGCGCCTGCAGTCCGTTGGTCACAATGCTGTGCCTGAGAAAAGGACGATGCGCGAAGGTGATGACTCTGCCGCTCTGTACGTGTGTTCCAAAAGCGTTCTGAAGGCAAGCCAAACTGGACCTCTTTTGTGCATTCTTGAAAGACACGTTGACTTAGATGTTGATGTCAAGGTGTTGATCGTTTTGAGATTGCAGACCCCAGCTTCAGCAAAATCTTAGCAACACCTGCAGCAGGTGTGGGTAACGATTTCCTCATGGCTTCTCTCTACCAATAAATGCAGTGGAGGGTTGCACACTGACCCAACCTAACCTAGAGGCTTGGAAGGTTATCCACCTTCAGAGCCATCAAACGGTCCAATGTGACCCACGCATCTGGTGCTCAAACACTAGCAAGAAACAGTCACAGCACAAAACTGGGAAGCCCTGCATCACGCTCTCCAGGCTGCTGGCGGAGTCCACATGCTTCTGCCAGGCCTGGAGTGTCGTAGCGGTGCGTGGCGCGCGGAAGACGAAGTGGCGTCGTGTCGTGACACTTTGCCTCTTCGCTTCCGGTCTATTGCCGGAATGACTAAAAAGCTTCTTGTTTCTAATAGCTTCTTGTTACTACTAGTAAGGCACTTGTTACTAGTAGCGATGCACTTGTTACTACTAGCGATGCACTTTGGTTCCTAGTAACTTAAGATTAGGTGTAACACGTCCTCAACTGCCAAGACTTGACGAGATCGTGTCCTTCTTTTTCTAGAAACAACACTTGTTCCGTTCCTCCTGCCTTCCACACATTGCCATCCTCCTCGGTTCCTCTTCAAGCGCCATCGTAAAACAAACAAAGCAATTGAGAGTGGTCCTGATGCTCGGATCTGTGTGCAACCTCAAAAAGGCTTCGGGACATTCGCAACCGGCTTTGAGAATTGCGCAAACTGGATTTCGTCTCGGTCTGTGTTTTCAGCACCTTTGCGCACATCTTGAACTCCCTTCCCTGTCCTCGGAAGCCCAATGTTCCTGGAGAGTTTCGTGCAAGCAGCACAAGGGATCGTTCAGGAACCGTGAAGCCCGTAGTGATCAAATTACTAATTCGATCTAATTAGGCCAAGGAAACAGCATGTCAACGATCAACCTACTGACTCTGACTTAGTTTGTGTCCGAGCCTCCTATCTTCCTTGCACCAGCCGTGAGCCTCAGTCTGAGGTACATACCGGTGCATGGAAAGCCCAAAGACATCCAAGCTCTGAATTCTTTACTAGTAACAAGAAGCTATTAGGAACAAGTGCATCGCTTCTAGTAACAAGTGCCTTACTAGTAGTAACAAGAAGCTACTAGATGTTTGTTTCATTCACCTTTTCAACGCCTTCCAAATCCGGAGCCGCAGTTGTCGCTACCTGTCTGCGTTCCCGTGCCACACCAGGGACGCGAAGTTGTGCCTCAGAAGTGCCTGCGTAGTTCCGTGGTTCCAAGGGTCTCAACGTGACAAGCTCCCTCAATCAGTCTATTCGAACTGCCAAAAACGACTCACAAGAAAGCTTGAGTGTTAAGCTCAATTGAACCGTGAGTTCCTCATCTGGCACATCACAGCAGGATAATACGAATTTGCGTAAAAAGGTTTTCTGGAAAGCTGCGAGGGAGTTCACCAACATATATATGTTTTATATGATTATAGTTATATATATATATATGGATCCCTTTAACTTGTCTTCGAGACCAAACTGGTGATGGATGATGCCTGAACGCCTTCGTTTTTGAGATGCTGTAGATGCCGTCTAAGCAGAACTTTTGACAGCAGTGCCACCGCAGTGCGCCGGGTCTCCCACAACACGCATGTCTGCTTGCTGGTATACTGGATGCAGCAGCAGCACCTAGGAGACGAGCAGCACCCAAGAGGCACCCGAAGCCACATGTTGTTCTCAAATCGAACGTAGCTGCAAACATCCATTCGAAGCACATCAATGACACCAAACCTTGTGCAACGGGTGCAGGGAACAGTATTGTACCGCACCGAATGAGGCAAGGATTCCAAGTTTGGAACAGGCTGGATTGCGTACAGTTCTTGTCCAAACTTGGCCCTAATTGATTTGCTATGCCTCGAATCAAGCAAATGTGAAGGAGGCTTGTGCTTCTGCACACACGACAAGAGTGTTAGATGAACCAGGATCAAATCTCCAGCCGTTTATCAATATCATAATGTCATCCCTTTAGGCTACAATCTTGTCAGTCAATACACAAGGAAAAAAGATCAAGCACGTGTTAGCCTCTAGATGCATATCTTGGCAAAGGCTCGTCTTGTTCAACCCTCAAACAGCTGTTTGTTTGTTTCTATTCTGTAAGTGTTCCTCAAAACTTGAGGGTTGATTCCTTACGAAACTGATTTACATGACACCAAGATTTTCCACCGGGTGGTCCAGCATAATTCTGCACATCCCAACACCTTTAGGAGGTACACAAATCAAGATCCAAATGTCTGGTTGTGCAAATGTGTAACTCAACAGCAGCGCAGTGCAAAATAAAGCGTTTTCAGTCTGACAAGCCAGCCATGATACCCACAATTCCGTCTTCCCCATGCCAATCAGCATCTGCAAACAAATGCAAACAACGTCCCCCAACACCCAGCAACTTTCTTTTCAAAAATCAGTGTTCCGGGCAACCGTGCTGAGAGTGGGAAGAGACAGGTGCAGAAGGATCTAGGTAGAATCCGAGAACACCTCGAGCTGAATCTTCCGACAAATGCTGTGGAAGAAAAGGAAAAAGACCGTGCGGATCCGTCCTCACTCTAGGTTCTAGGCTCAATAACTGGTGGACAAAACTGGCCGAACCAGAATTAAAGAAAAAGGCATGGCAAACAAGTCCTTTCCATTCAAGAATTTTTAGAAAGGAATGGGTACAATTGCAAGCTGATTGAAGTGGCCATTTGGACCTGGAGAGACCCGAGGTCATAGCCACTCCTGCAAGTACTCAATGGCAGACTTGCCTGCCATCCAACGGAAAGGTGTCTTTTGTCTTTAAGGCATCACGTCAGTAGAACGCAGAAGGTTTACCAAGACTAGAAACATCGCCTCCATTAGCTACCAAATGCTGGTCATACCAAAAAAATACGTAAAACTGCCAGCAACACGCTGCGAGGGCTCCCGACTGAGCATGGAGGAGATCAGTTCCTGTCACGATGCTTCTAGCGGAAAAATCTCTCGGCACCTAGCCTTTCGAGCATACTAATAGCTTCTTGTTACTACTAGTAAGGCACTTGTTCCTAGAAGCGTGGCACTTGTTACTAGTAGCTTCTTGTTACTACTAGGCCGAACCCAAATGGGTCACGAAAAAATGGCCCTCACCCCGCTGCCCTCACCTCCCTTGCCAACAAACGTTCATCCACCTTCAAACACTGTAGTCCTGTCTTGAGCAAGACATAATCACATGTTGCTTGGTGATCCATTGGACTAATCAATAACTGCCGGCTAGGCCTGCATCTCGGAGTTCAGACCGGATAGCTTTTCCTGAGTTCAAGCTTTCTCGGCTTCGTTCCGCTCTACGCTCCGCTCCCGTTCCGCTTGAGGAAGCCTTAGAAAAGCCCTTCCGTCCGTCAGGGCTGTCTTGACCGTTTGACCGGATTTTGGTGAAACCGTGGGACATGCATCGAAGGATCACATGGAATCAAAATGATGCCCACTGCCATATGGATGAATTATCCACCTGTTACCCAATCAGCATTACCTGGAAAGGCCCACGAGCTCTTCAGTGGCCTTTCATGGAAAGACTCAAGATATTTCTCAGGAACCGAGCCAAGCGCCAAGCCCGTCCTTTGCAGTCAGGGTACTCGAATATCTCCTCCCTGACGGTAGGCACGCAGCTGTGGCCTTGACTTAGCGGACTTAGTGGAAATTCACGAGGTGAAACGACCATGATCATGAGAGATCATGTGTGATCAATATGATATCATACGGCTATCCTATGCTATCCTTAGACCCACATTCTGCAGCGCGTGTGAATTCCCAGGGTTGATGTCTCGGTGTCGACACACGAGTCTTCAAGGCACTCCTTTTGTGCGGTGCATCGGAGTTGGGCAGGTCCAATCTCGGACACTTCGAGAACCGGTAGCCTCCAGTCTCCAACTGTGATCTAAATCTAAACAAGGGACAACCACGGAATAGACATCTGCAATCGACAGTTCTCAACTGCTCTCGAGTTCTCAACTTGCTTGACCGGGACTGACACATCTGCACTCGACATGTTCCGACCTCCCCTTTGCACTCTACGTGGGTCTCCGGTCGGTCTCGGGTCAGTGTCAGTTGTACGCGGTGCCCGCCACTCTCCATCACTCAGCTCGATGTTCGCTCAGCGCTCACTCGCTTGACTCGCTCGGCGCATGTAAACATAGGGCAAATAGCCCTCCTGAGCCGACAGCGACAATTACTTTTACTGGTGTCAAGGTTTGTACTTACAGTATTAGCAAGGAGTATTCGGTTGGAGACCATTGCTCTTGCATTTGGGCCATTAGGGCTTTCCAAGTTCGGCAAGCACACCTCACGCCAGTCCATCTCCACTGGCACTTCTCCACGCCTGAAACCGAACCGATAGTGAAAAAATAAAAACGATAGAAAAAATAAATGAATATTCAAATAAAATCAATTTCTTTCATCTTGATTTTCATGACGACTTTGATGTCGCTGTTTTAAGCCAATCAGACTGTGCCATTTGCCAGATCCACCCAATGAAGGTAAGGAGAGGGACAGCTTTCTGCCCATCTTGGAGTCGGTGAACGAAATCTGAAAAAGCACATTGACACATCAAGGAGATCAAATCCTTGCGGTAGCCACCTTGATGAGTTGCATTCAGCAGCAAACCGGCAAACGACAAAAAGAAAAGCTGCTCTTAGTGGTGCAACATCGGTCTCCCAACTCCGCTGAGCGTAGCTGAATCTACCCTATCCAAGGTGAGTGCACCATGGAGGAAAAGCGGCGCCTCATGGTCAGTTTGGAGATGCCACTCGCCTGGAACGGCAAACGCCAAAGACCTTTTTACAACATAGGGCCATAGGGGATGGACACAGAGTCCCAGCGCTGCATCACGATCAGTTTCACAAGACTCGGCAGGTACGGTATGCGAAGGATCAAGCCTCCAGCTCCGCCAATGTCACCATCCGCGCGCCTGCAGACTGGAGGAGATATAAGCAAATGCTTAAAGAAACGATGTGGATTCCTTATTCGCCCACAAGCTACTAGTAACAAGTGCATCGCTACTAGTAACAAGTGCCTTACTAGTAGTAAGAAAAAAGCATTCCTTATTTGCCCACAAGCTACTAGTAACAAGTACATCGCTACTAGTAACAAGTGCCTTACTAGTAGGAACAAAAAAAGCATTTCTTATTTGCCCACAAGCTACTAGTAACAAGTGCATCGCTACTAGTAACAAGTGCCTTACTAGTAGTAAGAAAAAAAGCATTCCTTATTTGCCCACAAGCTACTAGTAACAAGTGCATCGCTACTAGTAACAAGTGCCTTACT
The DNA here is from genome assembly GCA_963970005.1 of Durusdinium trenchii. Classification (NCBI taxonomy): domain Eukaryota; class Dinophyceae; order Suessiales; family Symbiodiniaceae; genus Durusdinium; species Durusdinium trenchii. Next base: position 166,216 of record CAXAMN010008802.1, read on the forward strand.
AGTAGTAAGAAAAAAAGCGTTCCTTATTGCACATTCCCCACGGTTCCGGAAAAAACGCATCGGAAAATGTGTTCGGCCCTTCAGCCTGGCGCCGCACGCTGAACAAAGGCCTGGCAAGTGATGTTGAAGACGCAAGAAACGTTCTTGTTGGTTTGAAAACGTTTGGGGCGTCCTTTGATCAGGAAACGAAGACTCAAACTCTTTCGACTCCTCTCTGCTCCCTCAAAATGCCCAAGAACTTCACATCCGACCGCTAGTAGATCGCAGGTGAAATGCAATCCCTCGCACCCGCATTTGTTTATGATGCCTCTGTGACCTGCTGTGAGGTCTCGTCTGAGAAGCACAAGTTGTTCCAAAAGACCTCAAACCAGGTCGGACTGAGGGCAGTCGGCATAAAAGAACCACACATCTGAAAAGGGGTGCTGAAGTCAGGTTAGACAAAATCTCAAAAGCGCAATGCAGCACATTGAATTTCTCTGAGAGCCCATGTCTTGTTCTCTGGTTCCTCTGGTGTGTTCTTCAACAAAGTTCCAAACGCACGCGCTTCCAGAGTTTGATTCTTGAGTCCGCCAGCAACCTGCTCATGTTCCAAAGGTGCTTGTTTCGTGTTTGCTTAAGAGGACAATCTTAAGGCAGCTGGGGCATGCATGGCCCAAGTACAATCAGGAGCTGAGCCAAATGTGTTCTCTCTCGTGTCCCTCAACTTGCGGCGGTGAAGGGCATCCTGTAGCTAAGCAGCTAGTCCCTAAATGCTTTGCACCTTGTTCCAAATTTGAATGTGTCACTTGTGTGTCCCTTGTGTGCTCAGCTTTGGGTGGTGACTTGAAATCGGGAGCCCACTGAGTGTCGTGCCAGGTCTGTGTTGTTCAAGAGGTCCAAATGATTCAAAACGTCGCCCAGTCGAAAGGTCTCAGCAAAGCGTCGCCCACTGGATTCCTTGTTTCTAATAGCTTCCTTGTTACTACTAGAGGCACTTGTTACTAGTAGCGATGCACTTGTTACTAGTAGCGATGCCCTTGTTTCTAATGTTCGGAAATGTCTCTAAACATTGATCCATACCAGAACCAGATCAAAAGGGATGCAAAAACCGATCCCAGACAATCGTTGCTCATGTTTTTTTGGCGTACTGTGGAGCTACACGGTGGATGCTTGCTGTCAGTGACAATGGAGTTTGGTGGATTGCACTTTCGAAGCCAGCAAATATGTTTCAGCAAGTGAGTTTCCTGAGAATCAGAACATGTTCATTGATTCATTGAACCCATTGAACATTGAAGCCATTGAACCCAATTAGGACTGGTCAGCTGGGTCCAGTTGAAAGTACTGGTCGAAGGGTGTGTCCCAGTTGCCAAGGGTTTCAATGAACAACCAGAAGGAACGCCATATGGGACCTACCAAAATGAGTTTGGGTTAATTTTGTCCGATTCCAACACCTGACCTGAGGTCCCCACTGTTGCCGTTCCAGCCTAGATAGGAAAGAAAAAGATGTGAAAGAGTCGAAGTCGAAACTCCTCGAAACGGCTCGTGCAACTCGTGCTCGACTTCTGCCTTCGCCGATCTGAGGGCTTTCTCGTGCCGCTCCTGCACCACCTGGACGGCCGTCTTTCGGATCCGATGGTGTCAGGGTTTCTCATTTCGGTTTTACTCTTTCTCCACTTGAAGCGTTTAGTTTCTCAAGTGTTTAGTTACTTTTTGATTCTCACTTTGTTCACCTTCTCGAGCTCACTGGACCCGAATGTCGGAGATATGAAACCACCAAAACCAGATCTCTTTTGTCGTCACAGCATCCCCAGAGTTCAGGAGTCTCACACCAGTTGCGGCTCTGAATGAAGGACGACGTTTTTCTCCGACGGCGTGACGGCAGTTGGCGAGAATGGTGGAGAGAATGTCACATTTCATGCTCTGCCAGCGACCTGCACAATATTCCAAACTGCACAAGTTTCACAAGTTCTTGGCCACAACATATTCCGCAAAACAAGTCGTTGTCAATCCCCGGGACGGTGTGCAAGCCTGTCCGATATCGATTGGCAATCGAGAACTTCATCCCAGCCTCAACTCCTCGGCTCTCATTGAAGCCTTCCTGACGAAATGAGCGACAAGTCAGGAAAACAAGAGCAAGTTCGAAGGAAAACAGTTCATCATGGCGTGAGTCGCGTACCTGACCTTAGTCATTCATTTCGTGTAAGAGACGGAGTCCTTGAACACGGAGCTTCTACTCGCACTTCAAACGTGAAAAAAAAACAAAGCAGCTAGCACTTCCAAATGAAAAACAGCTCCAACTTTTGGCGGCAACAGAAAGCCTAACTTGATCAAGTCTTGATTGGAAGCGTTTCAAACGACCGCTGCGGCTGGCGGCCAAAGAGTGCCGCCAAGGTGTCAAGATGTCAATGTGTCAATGAGATCTCAACTATTGTTCTTCTGCATATTTTTGTGATGTTTGTTGCTTTTAATACATCCTAAGACCTTGACCTGAGGTTAGGTATCCTACGGTCTCCTAGGGAATGGCCTGGGCAGCCCAAAGGACAAAGCTGCCATGGCCTGAGCCTTGGCCGTTCACTTGAAGCTCCAGTCAGTTCGTCAGTTCCAGAAGGCTTGAAAGCACAAGAGTCACAAGAGGGAAGTAGGTCAGCGCGTATCCCACATGCAAGTGCTCTTCACCAATCTGAAGAGTGAATAAGCTGCTTCCACTGCGCCCAGGGAAGCCTCTACTGAAACATGCATAGCTCCTGGACCTCCTTGAGCAGGAAGAAGGAACAAGGACGCTACTAGGAGCAAAGGGCATCGCTACTAGGAGCAAGGACGCTACTAGGGGCTCCTGGCCTTACTACTAGGAGCAAGAAGCTATTAGAAACAAGAATTCTAATTAGAAGCTATTAAAAACACGCATCACAAGGAACATCAACCCTTCTGACTTTCTGGCCAATGTCAAGGAAGACACCACCTGCCGAGACTGACACGACCAAATTGGAGACTCGGAGCTGTTCCGGATCCGTTCCGAGCACGAAACAAACGTTGTATACCTACAATTGCTTCACTTCATACATTTTTTCTGTCCTCATGAGGTGCTAACTAAGACATACCACATACAGAGCAGATTGCATTTCAAAGACCAGCACATACCAAACAAAAAGGTAGCTCCTTTCTTGAAAGCCTTCCTATGTATAGACTCCGTCTTGCGGAAATCATCATCTTTTGAGTTTGGCATTTTGCTGTGTTGGCCATTTCAACTCCCAAGCCGATTTCGCTGGGCCAGTGTTTTGGAGATGTGGCATGTATAGCTTTCTGTACTATCGGGACTTGATACAGGCTCGTTCCGGTGCACAGCATGCTTGGATCCTAGTAGCGATGCCCTTTGTTCCTAGTAGCGTCCTTGCTCCTAGTAGCAAGGCCAGGAGCCCCTAGTAGCGTCCTTGCTCCATTCGGAGCGACGCCCTTTTAGCTGTTTTTGAGGCTTTTAGCGTTCTCAGATTGGTCTTCACACTTTTCTGCCTGCCGTGGCCAGGGTCGGTGGCTTCATTTGGGGCTATAGACTCCGTCTACTTTACTTTCCTGATTCGAAGCCTTATGTTGCACAAATATTTGCTTCGACAAGCTTTCTCTAAGCTTTCAAATTGGTCCAGATCCTAATGACAGAGGTGCAAAATGCAAAAGACCCTTTGACTCTTTGACCCTCCACACCGCGTGTCTTCGTATGCCTTCTTCGGGATTGCGTCTATTGCGAATTCGTGCTTGGTGAATGATTGCAAATATACCAGAGCTCATCGCTGATAAATCCAATATACTCATGGAGGATACCTGAGCGCTCACCTGTTTGTGATTTCACCGCAACGATGTAGCATTCGTGAGGTGTTCGTGCTTGCCTGAAAAGGACCAAGCCAAAACACGGTATTAAACAAAAAGGTCGAAAGGTTTCACAAAAAACAGTTAGAACATTTACTCAAACATGGGCAGATAGCCTTCGTAGAACAATTATTTTGAAAGGCCTTAAGCTTTAAGGAACTTCTGAAGAAATGCAACGCTTTCGTCCCCTGTGCAACTGCAATCCGTACCTCTAGGAGCAATGCGTGAGATGGTGTGCATCCCTCGCCTCGAGCGAAAGTAGGCTAATAGATGCAAATAGCCTTTTGCAGGCTATAGGGCTCGGACAAACCACACGAACTGTGTTGCAAAGAGTACCCGAAAGTGTCGTTAAAAGTTTAGAAAAGTGGCGACAGTGCGAGCAACATACCCATGCGTGTACCTTCCAGGGATATGCTCCAAGAAGGCCCATTCGGCCACTTGGCGCTCAGAGGAAAATCAGCGAAAAAGCTGCAAAAAGATCTAAGGGTCAGAAGAACGGGTGTCGACACCAGAAGCTAGATATAAATGACATAAACATCCCACTCCAAAGATGTCTGAGGGGGGTTGTAAAGACTCAGAAAGTAAAGTTACTTAAACCCGTTTGATCCGTCAACACCCATCCGTCAACACCCTGTTAGATGTCCCTCCCTTTGGATGCTTTGTCGCAACATCAGGAGCAACGGTTAAATCCGGTCGATCACAAAATGGGTTTAGTGTTTAGGGAGTCCAGCGATGATTCACATATATACCTCCAAGGCTAGCAGCCAGGAGGTTTTGTCTCAACAACTTAGATCAAGGTTTGAAGAAAAACTGAAAAGAGAACAAAGAGAAAAGACAAAAAACCTTCCGTTGGATGCCATCGCTCTTAGGTTGGGGGCCATCGCCAGGCACTAGTATTCGGATTCGATTAGAATTTACTTTGCCTCGTTTTACTTCGAAGCCTTCCACTGCTCCAAGCTCTTGGGGCGCCGTGCACTGTTATCTCCCCGTAGGTACGAAGCGGGTCACAATGATCCACACCTCTGTCGTGGACGGATCCAAATCTCTAGGGTCAAAGAGATCCGGGAATTTCAATTCATCTCCACACAAAGTAATAAGAACATGCCACCGGTGTTTGCCAATGTCCTTTCAGTTTGAAAGTTCCCAACAAGAACGGAAGAATTGAACGAATCAAACAATCGTTCTTCTGTCGTTCTTCTGCCGTTCACCTCTGCTAAGATCTAAGATGTGTTTTTTTCGCCGACTTCCAAGTGACTTCCATTCTCGACTCTCAGCGCCGGCAGCTGCCAGTACGTCCAAAGGATGGCCTATCAGCTCAAGCGAAATCAGAAAGACGCATAGAGTCTTAGAGAGTCATAGGGGCTCAGAAAGCCATCTTTGGATTGATACGCGGCAAAAGAAAGCCGCACAAAGACACATAGAAAGTTGACACAAAAGAAAGTGCCATACTTACAGCCTCATGTGACCGATCAAGTGTCACGTGACATCACTTCGACGGACCAGAGAAAGCATCCGAAAGGCCCAACAGCGACGTTGTACAAGTGTGTGGACTCTTGGTGCTGACAGTCTGAGATGCATTTTCTGAAAGGAAGATTACACACCCAAATAGCACGATCCACTAGCCCCATTTCCCTTCGCAGAATCCGAATCCGCACCAGCAGTGGCACGGCCAAGCCGACGTTCCGCAGGGTCAACGGAGGGCCCGGCCACGCCGCATGGAGATCGTCTAGGAAGCTCCTGAGGGCGGCACTGCTCAGGTGTCACAAAAAATGACGGACAACCACAGAATGTTGTGTCGCTCATTTGTTGCTGTCGGTTTTCTTATGACAATTTCAACTGTGGAAAACATCATTGCAGGACTAGCAGACTAGCACTCATTGATCCCTGCCAGCATAAGCGGCACGTGAGCACAAACAGCGATCTACATCGCATTTTCCGACGGCAAACACATTTAGATGGTCTTTGTGGGTTGAGGAGACCATCAACACAAAAAAGAAGAACTGAAATGGTGACACGTGGCATTCTCTGCAACACACTAAACCTTGCACAACCTCATCACAGTTTCAAGTCCACAAAAACCTCAAGCAAGGGACACGTCACTGTGCAAAGACCTGCCACTGTCGCTGAAATTGACCTTTAGGATCAGGGCATTTTGCCCAGAACTAGTGGTCTTTGCCAGTTCTGCAGGGTGTCTGTCAAATTGTCAGTGAGGCTAGGAATCGCATGGCTTCTGGGCAGGATGCGAAGAGCCTCTGGCCTAAACGGCAACAAAAGTAACACGGCCAATAAGGGCCGAAGACACCATGCAGGTGGCAGAAGACACACAGAGGATATCAGGAGATATCAGGTGTTTCCTGTGCACTCTTTACACGCAAGTTGTTCAAAGACTGCTGCAAGAGTGTGGACACATGCCCTTTCACATACTTCACAACCACTCCCACGAGCGATGCCAGGGAAAGCTTCGCAAGTGCATTTTGCACTTTTGAGGGAAGGGCCTTTGGTTGATGGTGAACTGCACGTAGGAGCAATTCGCGCTCAAGCAACTGAATCATGTCCGCAGCTTCAAAAAGCTGGTTCTTCTCAATGCACTGGACATGTGATATGTCCCAAGGAGATCCAGTTGATGCTTCCAAGGCACGACGTGTGTACTTGTCGCAAGAGCTCGGCCGGTTCGAGTGAAATGGCAATAGCCGCAGTCGCCCAAAGTGCATACACAAGCGACACGAATGCATGGACGCCGACAGAAGTGAGGGTGGCCAATGCTGCCTTCGTTTACGAACTTTGGCACAAGAGCCCTTGCTGTCGTTGCCTCCCTCAAGTCACTCATATCTGCATCTTCAAATCGCTGCTTGGCAGCTGCTTCAGCTCTGGCCGATAATCTTGCAACCTCGTCGTGCCCACACGGTCCCTTGGTCTATCAACAACAAGTTACACCATAAAAGTATCTAGAATATGGAAGCAAAAGACAGCAAGCTGCCCCTCCAGATCGTAATCTGCTTCACCCACCATTAACTTTAAGAAAGTCAAGACAACCTCTTTTTTGGTGTCGTTTGACTTGTGCGGACTCTTCCCCACCTGAATTTTCAGTGACACGTCGTCTTGGTGCTCTTCCCCAACGGGCGGGCTGCTTCGAGAGCGTCGCTCTGAAGACTCAAAAGTTCCTAGTAGATTCCTTTGCTAGTAATTAGAATTCCAATTAAATTATTTTTGTTACTACTAGTAAGGCACCTGTTACTACTAGCGTGGCACTTGTTCCTAGTCGCTCTGAAGACTCCACTTTCTCATCGATGAAGGTCAAATGGTAGCGAAAGGCCGGCGCGACGGAAGTTGACCCGTCCGGAGCGGTCAGGGTGGCTAAAGTAAAGCCGAAAAACTCACCACATGCTTTGTATCCAAAAAGACTCCTCACTCAGAACTTTCTGAAAATGCATATATAGGCAGGATTTTAATTATCAAGAGCCACATAACTCAGAACTAAAACAAACAATCCTCCTAAGTTGCTTCCCACATGGACCAAACAGACAACTTGCATGATTTGATCCTCTGGAGACACGAAGTCCCTCCACTTTTAGCAATCAAGTTTTATGGCAAAAGAGAAGAATCAGTCAACCAGCAAGACTCACATCCCGTGCACCTCACGTCGTCTAAGCAGCCATTCGCTTCACCTTATCTGCATGGCGTGCGAGTACTCACTCTGCAAACATACCTGTGTCCCATAGCTCCCCTCTCAAACGACTCAGTTTTGATTCGTACAAACTGTCAAAACATCTTAAGATTCAGTGTGCTTCAAACACTGATCTCAAGAATATCTTTTGGCAAAGTGCCACACAAGCAAGCTTCAAGGGGGCGGAGGGCAGCTGCACAGGGTCATTAGCACTTCAAAAATCCGAATCGGACCTATATAGAGCCTACTGACTCTTGACTCTTAACTAAAACCTGTCTATGTGACCATTGTATGACCAAGAGAAATGTCACTCACCAAATATGTGAGACTCAGAACCTTGACCCGTCATGTATAGCCCCAAAAATCTTCAATACACTGTGTTTGTTTCGATCTTTTGAATGCTTAAAATCTTAGGACTGCTTCTTCATGTCATTGAGAACATCATTTCCCAAATGTCCATGCTCTTAGAGCTCTGGGAGTCTCTGAGAGCAGAGCGCGTCACCGTCTTTGTCATGGTTCACATCGCGGAGAACGTTTCTCTTCGGTTTGTTACTCAAAGGTTCTAGCGACGTAGCGAGAAGAATATGTCCTAAGAAACAAGCAGAAGTCACACAGGTTTGGGCAAAACACGCATGTGCATCCATTCATCAATTTGTGAAGGTACTTGGTGAAAGCTCACTGTACGCACTGGCAAACAATTGCAAACAGCAACATCGGTTTTAACATGAGTTGTTCTGAGTTTCTGAGTTCAAAAAGGCTGCGTAATGGGGCCAGGCAATCACGGCGCCGACGAACATGAACGTTGCCTGTGCCAACTGCTCACCTTCAAGACCACATGCAAATGTCGGCTGGCGACCGAACATACTTCATCTAGACCTCTAATGGGTCTTAATGTTAGTCCTGGATTTGGGTTACGACAGTTACGACAGGACTTGGAACCAATGAGATCATCCTGGTTACTGTTGTCAAGATTTGTCAAGTGGTTCTCCAGTGTCTGCACTGCATGGTTGTTTCATGAAAGCCCATCACTGGATATGTTTCATGAAAGTGTTCATGTTTCCATGTTTCTCTGCTTCTGCAGAGTCTGCGCCTCCCGAGCCCCCGAGCCCTGAAGGCGGCTGAGGGTGTGGCAAATCCAGCAACGTTTGTCCATCCTGAAAAAGCTCAGATAGAACCTCAGTGCTTGTTACTTAATTCGACGAAGAGACAAGCGGAGCTTGAGAAGAAGTGCGAATTGATATACATTACACACGTGGGAGATTCAAGATCTATAGTCCAACAGACAGAGGTAATGTGAAATCTGAAAGTCGCAAACCGGCGAAATAGTGGTTGTGTCGGCAAGAACCGTTTGGAAGGTGCACCACATCATCACTCCTTTGCGGTGTTCACTTTCTGTTCAAACCTCTCGGGTACTTATTCTTCTCCAATCAGCAAGCTCTCGAAATGACCCAATTGAGCTCTTGATGTTCACAGAGTGTTTGCAGAAACCTTCGCAACAAAAAACCTGGAAACGCAGAATGCACAATACAGATTGCGGGTATGTTGGTCTGAGATTTCTTGGCGGCGGCGCTGCTCTCCCTGCACGGCTTTTTTCAGCTTGCCAGTTTCACTCTACATCGGCACTAACTGTCACTAACCAATTTACCAATGCAAGGCCACAGGATTTTTCATTCTTCGACCTAAATTGATGCGATGAGTTTTCTCTGCCAGGGTCCCTCCGCCCACACCCAGCCCTCGCAAATCCATCACAGCCATCGCAGCCCCACCGGTCCAGCATCAAGCCCACACCAGCTCAAAGGTTCATAGCACAGAGCGAGCCATGAGTTTGTGCCGTGACATTGTCATCCCCCAGCACAGGTATGACCAGCTCTGCATGGGAAGTCGCACCAGCCACGATTGCTCCATGCTGCCTGCTACACACCCCGGTTTTGGACACCACGGGGCAAGAAGTCTGACGTCGCTCGAGCTCACGCCCTCGAGGTCTGGCATCAAGGGGATTACCCCAAGAGCTCATTACCGCGATGGAGGCCAATTTCTAATGGGTTGGAGGCCATCGCTACTAGGGTGGAGGTCTGCTTTTGCATTTGGGGCTCAGCTCGCGACCCCCTTTGCCAGTGGAGGTGGACGGCAGACGGTCGAGCGATGGCTTCGTGCAAAGCTGGACAAACTTCAAACCTCCGATCGGAGCGGAGGGACGGTGGCATGGGCACTTAGCCCAGAACATGAAACGGTTCATTCGGTTGAGGGTGGAGGTTTGGGGGGGAAAGGCGGTCAAGAAAGCCTGGCGGCACCAACACCGCATGAGATGACCAAGCCGTCAGGAGCAATTCAAGACGATGGTGCCTGGTGGTGCTGATGCATGGAAACCACCAAGGCCTTGCATCGCTCCTGGAGGGCCCGCGACCGTGCTTTCGCAGCGCGCGTCCGCTAGCTGAACCGAGCCAAGCTCTGCGCCACCACCCCTACGTGCACAGAGCATGTGCTGGGCATGTGAGTTTAGGGCAAAGCTTGGAACGGATCAGCGTAGCGAAGCAGAGCCCAAGCACGGCCGCGGCACCCCAAGGTGCGGAGTAAGTGCCAAGCAAGTCTGACCGTCCCAGAGCCACGCAAGTGCTGAAGATCTGTTTATAGAAATCTCATGGCCGTGCAAACACTTTTCATTCTATGTACACTGTTGTGCAAATTCAACTAAACCTGGAGATGGATGACTGTAGCTATTCATATGTGGAACCCCAAAAGATCAAACCATAACGACCTAGGGTAAACAATAAAGGATGTGAGCTGCGCATTGGATTTGAGGTTCACATGAAATCTTGGTCTGGAAGATGTCTCTTCTGACACAGCAATCTTTGCTAGATTTCAGCTCAATCATTGAATATCCTAGTCGTCAGGCTTCAAACAATCGTTAGAGTCTTAGAGAAGCTCGTAAGGATCAAAACATCCAAGCTCTCAGGTGGCTTCGGCGAGCAAAAGCCTTCGCATCCTTTTGCAACTTGGTCTTCTGTCCAATCCGGTGAGTCTCGTTGTTCGGCGTTCCAAACTGACAACGGCAAAGGCCAAACTCGATTCAAGGTCAAACTCTGGCACTGGAGCACCCATTTGCTGCTCAAAGAAAGTGTTCAACTCATTTTCTTCTCTTGGCAGCTTTCACTGGTTGTGGTTGTTCAGTCTTGCGAGATCACCAAAACGCCTTGCTCCTCTCGGCTGTGGGCCAGTGACCTCGCAAAAGTCAAAGTGAGATCGAATCGAATCCTCATGACAGGTTGGTCTGGCGGGTCCTAGCTGAACGGTAAAATTGGGTACAAAAAGGGACCTCTTCTCGACGGGGCGGTGAGTTGCGCAGTCCTCTCACGCTACCAAAGTCTTAAGAAATTTTATCCAGCCACTTTGAGATGAATTAGATAGCAAAACACGCAGAAATAAACCAGCAAAAAATCATGAAACATGTTGAAATATCAAAGCGCAGGAAGCCTAGGATCTTGATATGTGTGGACTTCTGAAGACATCAGACCACATAGTGCCTCCAACTCGTGGAAGTTGTCTCAGGACTTCAGCCGTCTCCCGATTCGTCTGACTTCAGTTGACAGCAGCCCGCGAAGGCATTGCCACCGACGTCCTCGACGCCATCAACGTCGCAGCGCCGCAGCTCGCGACAGCCGGAGAAGGCGTAGGGCCCGATGTACTGCACAGAGCGCGGGAGCTCCACGCCTGCGACGTTACGACACGCCTCGTGTCGCAGACTTCACATACGCACACTCATATACGCGTAATCACACTCATAGTACGAAACATTGCCAGCCCATTGCATTTCTTGAGATGTTGGCACCTAGTGATTCATTTTCCTCTATATAACCTTCCCAAATTTGATGAGGTCAAAACTCCCTTGTACTGCGAAATCTGCCTTCTTCTTTCTTTCAGCTATCACTGAAAAATCATCGCTCGTAGCCTCCAAAGATCAATAGAAACCGTTTGCAAACTTAGATCGACCTCTCCGAACAAGTGACCGAAACAACTCTGTCATTCCGAGCTGCTGCGCAAAGACGTGCACTTGGCAAAGGCTGCCGCTCCGATCTCCGTCAGCGCCGACCCGAGCCCGATCGTCGCCAAGGAGTCGCAGCTGGCGAAGGCGTAGTCGCCAATGCGTGCAACGCCCACCGGGACATCCTCAGTGACACTTGTTACTAGTAGCTTCTTGTTACTACTAGTAAGGCACCTGTTACTAGTAGCGATGCACTTGTTACTAGTAGCTTCTTGTTACTACTAGTAAGGCACCTGTTACTAGTAGCGATGCACTTGTTACTACTAGCTTCTTGTTACTACTAGTAAGGCACCTGTTACTAGTAGCGATGCACTTGTTACTACTAGCTTCTTGTTACTACTGTTCGATTTCGGAAGCAAAAAAGCAAGAATGCATCTTCCCTTACCAGCTAGCGAATGCCCACGCGCACGTGATGGTACTGTAGGGAAAAGAGACTAAAAACAGATCGATGAAAAGTGCACTGGTGAAATAAACCAATGGCAACTTCAAAAGATCTTTTGCAAACTCTCATCAAGTAGCCAGGCTTTCCAAGGATGAATTGGAAAAACATGCGACCCCAAGGTCCTTCAGCGCAGTCGGCAGCTTCACACATTTCAAGGAGCTGCAGCCAGCGAAGGCATATTCACCAATATGAGTCATGCAATCAGGAAAGGTCACACTTTCCAGTGAAGTACAGCCTCTAAAGCTGCTTCCTTTGCTCTCGATTTGATCGACCAAATTAAGTTAGGCTACAGAGTGCAATTTGACCCAGCTTTGGGGTTCATGAATGAGCTGCTGCTGCTGACGCTTGCTTGTCTAGGTCCATGCTTGTTGAATGAAGGTGCTTCTCTTAGCTTTAGACTAGTTGAACAGAGATGTGGGCATCCCAAAAAACAAACACGGATTATCATAGAACCTTGCTCAATTTCAAGTGCAGGCATCTCCCAATCTGTGTTGCTCCATTGGGAAGCACCACATGCTTCAATGATCTGCAGCCCATGAAAGCGAAATCCCCCAGTTGTCGCACTGAATGAGGAATGCTCAACGTGACCAATGTGCTGCACTGAGAAAAGGCGAAGGGTCCAATCTCCGTCACTGAGTCTGGAATCTTCAGCTCCGCGAAGGAGCTGCACCCTGCGGACACCGAGTTCGGCCAGAGATCAAGCCGAATCTACTGGACCTAGCGGACCTAGCGGCTACCCGTTCCTTTTCATAGGTCAAACGAAACTTTAGGGATTGCTTTGAATGAAATGCACTTGGATCAGCAATCCAGCAAGCACACACACGGGTAATTTTGTTATGTAACTATATATTTGATACTATTTGCATTCAATGAAAAACAAATCCCCCACCCTGCCTGAGAAGCTGTTGTAGGAAATGCAGCTCACATTTGTGGGAATCAAGATATCCTTTAATGAGCTACAGTTCTCAAAAGCGCTTTCATCGATGAAACTCACAGACCCCATAGAGATCCTTTCCAAGGAGATACAACCAGCAAAGCTATGGTGTCCAATTCGACTCACAGAGAGAGGGAGAGTGACACTGGCGAGAGATCGACAATCCCGAAAGGCTTCTGCTCCAACATCAGTGATCCCGTCGGGAATGGACACCATCACAAGCGAGCCGCACGATTTGAAGGCTTTCTCTGTGATTTGTCTGGCTGTGCCTACGCAGGGCAACTTGCATCAATGTACAGTACACAAAAAGGCCTAAAAACAAAGGGAATTATGAGTTCATCATGCTGCATGCTTGACTTGACAGCGTTCATATACGCATCGTACGCACCATCTACCAAATAAAGAGGGAATACCCAAAAGAAACGAGTCCACAGCATGGCAGATCAGCACGGTTAGATAGATGCAACATTTCAAGGGCATGTTGGCATACCAGGCATACCCTTTATCCCTTCTTGTAGTGCGTCGAACAACTGGTAGGACTGCAACAGTGACAGGATATAGTGTGGGATGAGGACATGTTCCAAGCACCCCTTGCTGGTTCCATACACAAAGGAGAGTGATGAGCTCTGAAGAATCTCGTTAGGTATGGCAGACCTCCTCAGTAGGTTCTCCTTGGGTGTCTAATGGTTGTCTTTTGGCTACCTCTAAATTGTGTCTAATAGCGATGGCCTCCAACCTACTAGCGATGGCCTCTACCCTAGTAACGATGGCTTCTACCCTAGTAACGATGGCCTCCACCCTAGAAGCGATGGCCTCCAACCTACTAGCGCTACCTCTAAACTCTAAACCCATCTAATGATTCTATGATTCTAATCTGCAACCATTTTGATCTGCCTGGTAGCGTCACAGCCTTCAGCTTTTCAGGCAACACTTTCTTCGATGCAGCCTCCTGTTGAGTCTCACACTCCACCCAATCGATGCTGAACAAGAGTTGAACCGTCGTACCTGACGATTCATCGCTGGCGACCGAGGTTGATAAAAGTGCAACACCAAAGAAAAGCACGGTCCCATGGAAAAGAAATGTTGAGTCTACGACTATAACTTTAACAACTAAACTTTGCTAGAACATAGCCGCATAGCCTATAGCTATCAAAGGAATTAGGAAGATAAAGTTCCAAGTTGAAACAGTTGCAGTCAGCATGCGCGTGATCGTGGACAAAGGAAATTGGCAAAGCAGTCAGGGGGAAAATGTGGTCCGTAAAGCGACGCTTTCGGAACGTCTGCGGGGTATTTATCGGTATCACGGCCACTTGCTCCACGAAGGTGTCTGGGAGTGATTGGGGAAAATCTACGAAGGAATGGAATCGGAGAAATGAGACATGCTTACTAGTAGCTTCTAGCTAGTAGCGATGCCCTTTGTTACTAGTAGCTTCTTGCTCCTAGTAGTAATGCCGAGCTACTAGTAGCTTCTTGTCAAGCAAAAACATATGGGAAGTGCATCCGAATCCGAAAGCATCGATTTTGATTGCCTGGACTTACTTTTGGTATGCCTGGCGGCTGCAGTCTGCCCAAAGATCTGGAGATGGTTGAAGTCTAAATTCATCTAGAACAGAAATTGTCTTTTGAAACTTCCGCCTACCAGCTCTGGTGGAGATTCCCGTGGATATTTCTAATTCATTCCGTAATTGTGCATGGGACTGTCAAGGTATCAAGAACAACTCCAGCCAGATTTTGGCTCACATTTAAGGCAATTGTGGCCCAACCTGAAATGATTCCCTCTTCGGCAAAAGTCCTCTTGTCGTCAGAAAGCGTCTGACCCTCCAAAATGAGTTCCACAATGGTCACCCTTCGCACAGCTTCCACGTCACAGTCCTCCAGGGATTTCTCTACGTCTCATCGATTTTGGGGTGTCTGTTCTGTCCATAACGGCCCTTGAACGACATAGGAACTGGCAGAAGCACCAAACCCAGCAGGGGCAAAGCAAGTCTAGTGATTACAGTTACCACTATAGTAGGTAACCAGTGGTTCACAAGACTAAAACCATAGTGCTTGCAACTGGTATCCACGTTGGAAGTGTTCTTTTAAACCCGCTCACCTGAGATCCTTGGAGCTGATGCTTGAACTCACCAAAGGTCATCGCTGCCGGCACCTCATAAACCTTGACGTCGCCCGTCAGTTGTTGCACAAAAACTTGCAGCAAATCCATTGCATTATGAGGCTATCCGAACGTGCTGGCAACTTGATCCAAAGCATGAAGCGGGAAGAAGATTGACAAAAGCAAGGATCTTCCACTATACAATGAAAAAACATGTTTGGGTTCTTGAGGTTAAAAAGGTTCTCCTTGCGCCGGGCCATTTCAATATTTCAATATGCTCTGGGCATCCCATCAATTCAATTCACCCAATAGGTTGAAGCCACGGACCACTGGTTTACTCTCAAGAATCAACAGGATGCTGACTACGGTTTTGGGTCGTTGCGTATTGACCTACAACCGCGTAACCCTCGGCCATCCCAATACAACCTTTAGTTCAGAAAACCCGATAGTAGCAAGGACGCTATTAGGTGGAGGCCATCGCTATTAGGTCGGAGGCCATCGCTACTAGGAACAAGAAGCTACTAGTAAAAATATGTCCAGTCTTTGTTCCGTTCTTCTGTTCCTTTAGTTATGGGTTCTCCCAGTTCTGAGCCCAAATCCTCAAGACTGGGGACTTGTTCCAGGCATGTGTTTCCCGGCGCTGTGTATTTCGACATACCGGCGTATTCCCCTTTTTTCTTCGTTCCTTGTCCTGACCGTCCTCTTAGCTTCCTTCCTTCCTTCCTTCCTTCCTTCCTTCCTTCCTTGTTGCCTTTGTTTGTCATGGCCTTCTGCCGAACTGTCGCCGTCATGCTACCCAACCACGAAGGAACCCGCTGGTGGAAAGACATCGCTGATAGGCCAGTCTAGCGCCAATCCTTGGGCCCCAAAGCTCCCCAGATATCTTGTTACTAGTAGCGATGCACCTTGCTATTAGCAGCTTCTTGTTATCTTTCGTCTTTGCTCCACCAAGTTCACCGGAGAGTTTCCCGAACTGTAGTGGCGTTTGCTGGTTCAACTCGACCATGTGCCAGCTTAAAGTGGGTCTCGGGTCCCCGACACAGCCCAAGGAGAAAATGTCCATGGCAGCCTGAGAGCGATCGGGTTGAGAAACAGATCCCGACAATGACAAAACTTTCTGCTCTCCATTGACTCAGTGCTAGTACCACCCCCAACCCAAGTCCATCCAGTGTTTCTTCACGTGGCATGTTTGCTCGTTCGTTCCTGGTCAAATCTGGGGAATAGAGATTGGGAACAAACGACTTCTAGTTGTAAAATAGACTTTCACTTAAAGGGCTTTCCCGAAAACTTTCGATGACACCATGCTGGGCGTACATATTCCAGATATATACCCTCGATGGTGCAAGGTTGGGATGGGAACAAACTGGGCTCTTTGCTGTCCTCACATAGGCACCAACGTGGGCATGACCACAAGCATATTGTAGGAAAACGTAGCAGTGTGATATAGTGTGATCATTGAAGCGGTTCTCTTTTCCACAGTCGCTTCACACCCGCACTGGCAACTGCTGCGGGCACAAACAGAAGCTAGATATGAAGACGACCCAGCCACTGTCAGGCAGCTAGGACAAAGCGTGGACAATGCAGCTGCGTATTTTCAGGACTAAGACAGCCCCGGACTGCACCGTGCACGGGACACAGATCTTCGACTCATAGGCCTCCACCCTTGTTTTCCTGGTGAACACAGTGAACATGGTGAACTGGAAAGAGAGTTCTGACACAACGAACGTTGCCGAATGCTAGTTCCTATCGCGAGAGGGTTGAGGATGAGGTTGAAGAGCTTTGAAGGGAAATGAGGCTCCGAAAGTCACCAAGTTGGTCAAACTGGCTGATGTTTTGCAATAATTCACACAAGCAAACACAGGAGGCTCCTTTCCAAAATTCCTTTGGGGAACCTGAGGACGCAACCAGCTCTCTGGAGAAGTGCCCTCGGGAAGTGCCACCACCTTCCAAGATGCATGCAGAATGATCAGCAGTCTGCAGTGCCTGCAGTATGCATCCCACTAAAAATGACCATCTTTGTCCAAGCAGGTGGATTGGGGTGTCATTCAATCAGCATCAAAGGAAATTAATCTCCTCCCTCCGACACCATGTGTGTGAGAGCAACATTTGGTCACTTCCGATAATGAGCCTCTGCCAAAGCGCTCCGGGGCCAGGTAACAGCGGTGGCGGTTCCGGTCGGATTCGAAGAAGAAGGAAAACCTCAGAGAATGCATGTCGAGATGTTTTGTGACGTCCATTTGCATAACGGCCAATTGTGGGGGTGCCCTGTGTGTGGAGGTGTTCTTTGGATATCGTGGTCTGCATCTGTACAGAGATCTCAGCCAAATTGCATCTGCGTGGCCACAAATGGCATATAGGCGACAAAAACCCACATGCTGTAGAACGACCACGTCCAGTGGTCAACTTTAGTCAACTTGTTAGCTGTTGAAACCACGAATGTCAAACAGCGCGGAGCCCATCGGGCCAGCGATGAATCCGAAAATGCGACCACAGCGCATGAGCCGAGGCAGGAAGTGTGATCAACACAGACAGGCAAAGAGCCCAGAAAGTATCGATCAGGGGTGGCTCCAGAGAGTAAGAATTCAGTTTGCTATCTGGGGAAGAAATGAGAACCAAACTTCGGCAGCGAGCGTTTCAAACGTCGGCACGCCAAATCATCAGGTCAGAAATCGGATCTTCGAAAAGGCGCTTTTCTGCACTGGGCCACCCCCACTCGCTGGGATCATCCTCACTCGACTTTCGGCCGAAAGTCTTCGAGTTTTGAAAAGGAAACAACTAAAGTAAAACTTCTGAATGCATTAGAAGCAACTTGCGAAGCAACTTGTGAATTAAAACACAAAACAATCGAAAATTCGATTGGTTCTTTGCCGGGATCCTTTGGCAATCTTGATTGGTCAAAGTCGTATGTCACCAGGAGGTGACTTTCACACATATCCAATGCCAAAGGCATTCGCAAAATGTTGCAAAGACGCTAAAACAATTCACACTAAATAGTGGCAAGACACGTTCATTGGCATCTCTTGCAGTTTCAAGGCTAGTCATTTTAATTTGAACAGGAACAGGTTTGACTCGAATCAAGCATATACTATATAAGTACTTTGTTCTTTTCCATGAATCCCGTTGTGAGACTGATTCAACTGCGATGCATGAAAGGATTTCCGGCAGGTTGCTCCTCCAAATGTCATGGAGCCTGCTTCAGCTCTTTGTGGATGTTGTCAAAGTGTCAACCAAATCACTAAAGGAGTTCTTGTTTGCCTTCAAAACACATATAGCTTATAACTCATGTTGTTGTTTGTGTCCCTATCTGTTCCCCGTAGCTGTCGCATGCAGTCGTCCTGCGGGAGCATGAGCGGCTTGAAGGTGGCAAAGTCCGTCAAAATTACGTGAGACCAAGACCTGAAAAAAGAATGGCTTCCAAAAAGGGTTGCATTGTCCTATTATTGTTTGGAAAAAGAGAACTAAAGTATTGCTTCTGTCTCTTGATTTTTTGTTATGGTTATATTTACTTTTGAGGTCGACCTCAAAACCTTTCTTGTGCTCCTTCTTTGCCTCTGCCCTTTATTTCTTGTCTGTGTTTTCATTGTTCTGGCCCCCGACCGATCCTAATAAAAAAGTCCCTAGAAAAGCCATGCAATGCGATGGGATCAGGGAACGGATCCAGACAAACAAAAGTTGTGATCAAACCCTGGCTCCAGTCACAGGCTTCCAGGAGAAAGTTGCGACGAGGGCCTGGTGCTAAGAGAAGAAGTAAGAACCCGTTCAGCTTTCAGCCGTCTGGAGAATGACTATTACTGTGTTCCTGTCTCTTATTACTAGTCTTATTGTGTTTTCTGTTGTTTTCCTTTCTTCTTTTCTTTCTTTCTGCCTGTCTTTCCGTTCTTTCAGTAAATCAAGTGAAAGATAAAGTGGGATTGTGGGATTTGCCTTTACCGGGCAGGATGCGAATGACTGACTTGAGGCCAATGATTGAATCATGTCCTATCAAGGGAATGCTCTGGATTGTATTTCCCAACGGCTGGTCTATCCAGAGTTCCCCCCCCCAAAGGCTACACTACACTAATGACCAAAATATGCGATGTTCCTGTCCCATTGTTAATATGCACAACAACCCGTTTGTGAATGCCAAGAACAGCCTACCTCGTTCAAAACAGACAAAGCCATGGGACGAAATAAAGAAGTTCTCCGTCTTCAAGTCGCCGTGTGCCACCTAAAGACTGCGGGGCTGGCCAGGGCAAATTGCATGCTGCTTCCTTCGAATTTACATCGAACCCGAGTTAGTGATGTTGTTCAAATGCTGAGGGAGCGCAGGGTCCTAACGGGGTCCTAGGCTTTTCTTTCGAGGGGGCAAAACCTTGGTGTCCCGACTCCAGCAGAGTGAGCCTGGCAAAGAGCTGCCAAAGCCTGACGCTTTGCCATCGATGTTTCGCGTTGGCACTGCACTTGCACAGTCTGGTGACGTCAAAACGCCAGCCCCGAACGTAGCGTCCTTGCTCCTTGTAGCGATGCCCTTTGCTCCTAGTGGCTTCTTGTTACTAGTAGTGAGGCCGGGAGTCCCCAGTGGCGGACATTGTTCCTAGTACCAGGAGCCCCGTTCGTAGCTTGCCTGGAAGGCGAGCCATTTCTTCTCCACAGAGGACAAGAAGGGCCTTGTGTGGATCCGGTCGTTTAGGTTTCGCCTCAGTGCTTCAGTCAGCTGCGGCCTTCACTTTCAGGACCATCGAGAAGACATATATACAGTAATGGAGTTGATCAACTTAGTGACAAGAGTGTTTAATGCTCTCTGACAAGCATTGGGTCTTCGATGTAACCAACAAAAGGACGGTTTTAAGATAGGGTTTCTCATTGCAGAGTCTCCATAAGTCTATTTTGGAAAAACAGCTGTCATTGAGACCAACTCGTTCTGCCTGCAGACTTGACCTTCCATGTGAACATCCGAGCGTCAGGAAGTGCTGTCTCAGCAGTACGGAAGATTGGTTGGAGATCTCCATGGCCTGGCAGAAAAATGATGTTCTTTTTAAATTCAGATAAACTGGAGGCCATCGCTATTACAGTAGGTTGGCTTGATTTCCCTGGCACCAAAGAATTCCCTCTTAAGGAGATTGAGGTTTGAGATTTTAGGAACATTCAGGAACATCCCTCCGATAACACAGGAGTCTGAACTTTCTTTGAGGCTACAAGCTTGACAGCTTAACCTCCCTCAATGTGTTCTTTCATCTTGTTGCTAGTAGTAACAAGTGCCACGCTAGTAGAAACAGGTGCCACGCTAGTAGTAACAAGAAGCTAGTAGAAACGGTAGTGATGATGACGGCAGTTCTCCCTCGTCCCACCTGGTAGGGCAAAACGTTGGGATGCCGCCAGGGCGAGCGTAGTGCATCGCGCACCTGCGTTGAGTGCGAACTTGGCCTAAGGCACTCTCAGCCATCGGATGTGGTGAAAGAGCATTTTCTAAGCGATGGCCTGGCGGCCTCCAACCTAAAGCATTTACAAAGTGAGAAAACAAAGTCTGCAAAAGTTGAAACAAAGCTGCAACAGCAAGCGTTCATTATACACACAAGTCTGACAGCTAACCAGGTGTACGTCGGGAATCTCAATGTGATGCCAAGTCTTAGCCTATGTCTGCATTGTTTCATCGCACGGACGAGTAGACACCCAGCGCCACAACACGAACAACCACTGACTGCTCTGAGGCTACCCCTGTCATCTCCCTGAGGAGACGCCGTGTGCGCCTGATGGATCCTCCGTTGGAGCTCCCGCAAATCCGGTTGTCCCTCCCTGCGAAGCCAAGCCGGCCACAACCAAAACAGCAACAGGATGGACGGGTTCTGAGCAACATACGTTTGGTCGTGTGTAGCAGTGAAACTTCTAATCCTTCTCCCTCTCCCTCTCCCTCTCCCTCTCCCTCTCCCTTTCCCTCTCCGTCTCCTTCTCCTTCTCCTTCTTCTCCTTCTCCTTCTCCTTCTCCTTCTCCTTCTCCTTCTCCTTCTCCATCTCCTTCTTATTCTTCTTCTTTTCTTCTGCTTCTCCTTCTGCTGGTTTTGAATGGAAATGGACATGCTGCTCTGTGTTGTCCTTTGTTTGGCCAAGAAGCGGCTATTTCCTCCGGATGATAACACGGGGCCACGTTCCTAGGTCCATCCATCACATCACCAAACCGCCCGTGAGAACCACATCACTTCCAACGGCAGAAACAAGTGCCACGCTAGTAGTAACAGGTGCCACGCTAGTAGTAACAAGTGCCACGCTTCTAGGAACAAGTGCCTTACTAGTAGTAACAAGAAGCTATTAGAAACAAGTGCATCGCCTGTGGATGAAGAGCTTCACCACCACATCACCCTCGCTCTCATGGACACAACGCATGACCTTAAACCTCAGCGATGGACCCCAAATTGGTGAAAGCACGCAGTTCCAACTTCCAGGATTCTTTCCAAAAGAAATTGAAAAAGGTCATATGATTGAAAGTCAAGGATTCAAGGTATATATGCTCTAAACTCATTCTTGAGCAAGTATTGATTTACAATTATGGGGCATGTCGAAGGAGAACCATGGGCATTAGGCATTAGGCTCAAGAGCTCTCACTAAGGGTGAACTGCATCGCATGCCTGTTTTAAGCCCCCTGTTGGGTGTGGAGGTCTCGTTATACCTGGGCTTTCACTTGTTGCTATCGGCCGAATTGTTTGCCATGCACACCACATACGCCAATGGGTATAGATTGTGAACATCGCTACTGAATATGAATGCTACAATATGTGGGGCTGATTTTGTCGCAATCTTCACTTGAACTCTGTGGTCAGTGCTTGTTGTCATGCAATCAGGTTGCCCATGATGCTTGCTGTGCTCTAGGCCAAGCAGAATTCTACCCTGAATGCAGGGTCTAGCCATGCGAAGGACTGCCCTCTTAAAGCCACCACTGTACACAGATACCAGACTATGTTGTGATAGCTTTCGCATGGACTGTGACCGCCAAAGCAAGGCTCCTCGCTGCCGAGCTGTATCGATGCAGACTTGCATGGACAATTGTCGAAGAGCCTTCTGTCAACAGAGCCACAGCCACACCTGCCTTTAGTTCCTGTTACAAACTCGGCCATGTAGCACCGGGATATGAAAGTATGTCTCTGCAAAAGCACGCCCTTTCAACCAAATTCGTTTGTGTCACTCACCGGAGATGCTCGGAGAGCCACATGTGCTTTTCAACCGATGGCTCAAAGCATTGTTTGAGGCCATCGAAACACCTGGCTAGCTGAAAACCACTTGCCAGCTCCTATCTGGATACCTTAGATGCCTATCTTTGATCTGGGCATCTTATTGTATTGATTCTTTGGCATCACAGGCTGATCAAACTCTCAAATACAGACCGGCAACGGGTATCTGGGGGCAGGATGCCCGTAAGCTCACTCATCAAAGTAGAACCTTCTGCAGGATGACTCTACCTTTTGCAAGCTTATGAAGTGCTGTCCCAAATCGTTGAACATCAAGGATTGATCGTCAGCATCTGTTTCGAAAAACATACTCTACTTTGAGCATCCCCACCCAACCAACTGTTGTCTCCACCCAACCAACTTTTTTTGATGTGCATCTCAAGAGTACACGAATTGTGTCATTGGGTCAGGCCGCTCAAAAATATCCCAGGACTGGTGAGGGCTAGACATGGCACAACACACCGAAACCACTGGGCTTCCCCAGCAGTTTGTAGCTGCCCAAGACATCTTGGTATGCGAAGCCTTGGTACCTAGAGAGGTTGGAGGCCATCGCTACTAGGGTGGAGGCCATCTCTATCAGGTTGCAGGCCATAGCTAGTAGGTTGGAGGTTATCGTTATTAGAAACAAAGAAAGCCTTGTTACCTAGACAGGTCGAAAGGATAACAAGCCTTCACTATCTCTTGAGATCATGCCAAACCTCTTGAAAGCTTGGCACAATCCCAGTCCTCTGGCTATGAATTTCGCAAGCACCCATGATTCTGTCCGAAATTCTACAAATGCCATCAGCCACAAGCCATCGCAAGAAAACGCAGGCCACGGTGGAAGGTGCATGCAGCCTTTTTGTTCCAGTCACGCGCACGTGTCCATGACCGAGTTTGATAGGCAGCCCTCGCTGTGATTCGCCATCTGGACTTTGCACTGTCTAAAAGACTGGTGGGTTTGAAGCATCAAATGCCAGGCTCCAACAGCTCTAAGAACCCCAAACAGGTCAACGCCGATTGAAGTCAGAATATCTTGCTTCCCCCCACATGATGGATGTGAACAACTAAGTTTGGGTTCCTGATTCAGAAAAAAACTTGGGAAATCAGTGAATCAGCTAGTCTCACCGGAAGGAACGAACGTGTGGGTCTAAGTGTGGGTCTACTTAGTCTACTTGTGTCCAAGTGGGCAAATCACAGGAACGAACGCGGAGCGGATTTCATTTGGGCCTGCGGTTGGACTGAGAGTTGATGGTTGCAACTCGATCCTACTTAGGGATATAATGAACTGGCAAGAGGACTACATGGTAGACCGGTAGACCCTATGGACCATTGAAGAGATTCATTTCAGGTGTTGTTCCCTCACCCTATGGTCCTATGCTTCAAACTCAGATGCTTCCCGAAGCTAAAGTGTATCTGTTACGGAAGGGTCTCCTGGACTTGAGGAATGGTGAGGGGATGCTCTTGGGTAGCTTCTTGCTACTAGTAGCGATGCCCCTGCTACTAGTAGCTTCTTGCTAGTGTAGCTGGAATGCAAGATGTCCTGGCTATACGTGGCTCGGCATGTAATCTTTTGCCCTTTGTAACCTGTTGGCATGACAAGCGGCTCATGCCACTGTCCCACAAGCCCATGCCCTCATGCCCTGCACACATTGGCACGTTCTGCACTCAGATGAGGTCGGCCACGTTCATGGGCATCTCATCAATCTGTGTGGAATAGAACCTTGGCTGAAACTATGTGGGGGTTGGTTGAAGACTGACGAACAGTAAAGAAGAAGCTAGAAGCTATATGAAGCTATGTCTGCAAAACATGTTGGCAGTTGCTCCTATAGGTATGATTGGGACACCAAGAATTGTAGAAATCCGACCGGGAAACCTTGGAGGTCCGGCTCAAAGCTTGTCGCCATCTCAGGGCCTACATTCCTCTTGGGAAAGCAGTACAGAATACCATTGGACGAGTAACAAGGCACCTTACTACTAGTAACAAGAAGCTACCAGTAGCTCCTGGCATTACTACTAGTAGCAAGAAGCTACTAGTACAAAAAACTCCTAAAGTGGACCACACAGCGAACCACACAAATCTTGAACACTACTTGAGGTAGAATCAGAGTCTGCTTGAGGGTCATTCGTTTGACACACTAAAAGCAAAGAACTGGGCAAGACCGATGTTTCCCAAGGTGACAAAGGGCTTCTACAGAAAGAATTTTCTGAGGGAAATACGTCGAAGGATGGCATCTCCGTCCAAGTCCGGAATTGCCACCAAGGAGCTGCTCGATATCACGGAGGATTCGGATGTCGTCGTTCTTCACCTGGCTTCGTTCGCTTCGGATCTCTTTTCGAAGCAAAACTGGCAGGACATGTTCCTCATCTCAAAATGTCCTGAGAGTTGATGTTTGTCACCAGTTCACTTGCACCTATCATATCTTTCCTGCCTAGCCAACTGCTTGGGTTTGGGGTAGGGCTAGATGCTCACCGAAAGATGTATTGACTTTCGAGATTTGGCGGAGCACCAACATGGAAAAACGGCTTCTCTTTTTATCACACAAGTCGTCGAAAACTTCCAAAAGTGGTTCAAACGGAACATCTGCGCTTTCCTCCATGCTTGGTCACCGTAGACTCCATAGACCGCATTGCTGGGGGTCCAGGCGAAGTTGATGGCGACGCCCTTTCGACCAAAACGCCCAGAGCGTCCGATGCGGTGGATGTAGAGCCTCAGCGAGAACACAAAAAGGTGAGAGGAAAGTGGAAGGAGAAGCTTCTTGTTCCTAGTAGTAGCCAGGAGCTCCTAGTAGCATCCTTGGTACTAGTAGGAAAGTGGCAAAGGAGAATGGAAAACAACTTGGAAGTGTCGCTCTGAGAACCGAGTCCGATGAGTTGTCTTTTGGTATCTCCTTCACCGAGAACGAGCCCAACTTCTGCTACAAGGCGATGCCCTTTGCCCCTAGTAGCTTCTTGCTACTAGTAGTAAGGCCAGGAGCCCCTAGTAGCGATGCCCTTTGCTGTAAAGCGCCGGTTGGATGTAAATTGTGTCGCCACACAGTGCCTTCCCACAGCGGTCTTCGACGATTGGACAGAGAATCGCCCACGAAGCCCGCTCCGCCCTCGCCCGACTCAAAGCCCACCCGTTCTGTGTGCCACACTCTCGGTTGTTGGGAAGGTCATAGCAAATCACCAAAGACACCTGGCTTCCGCTTGGAATTTGTGAACACTTCTGTTGACACAACTCCAAGATGAGCCATTTGTGTGACAGAGTCCCAAAATGGGCTGCTCATGAATCTAACAGGTCGCTAGGTGGTAGAACATGTGGGAAGTGATCCTCTTCCAAATCCCTCACTCAAATGATTGGTGTTGAATATATGACGTGACCATTTGACAGGGTCCAAGCTTGTTGCGACCGAATGCCCTGGATCCTACCCATGTGGCCCTCACGTGTTCTTTCCGACTGGCCTGCTGCACATCCAAACCACGACCCCACAAGTCCGTGGAGATCAAGACGCGGCTGGTGCCACTTCGGAACCTCAAGAAGCTGCAAGCTACATGACACAGCTCCATGCAGGCGTGCCCGTGAGTGCTTCAATGTGACATCGTCCAAGTCTCTGAGAGTTGATCTCTATCATTCGGATCTCAGTTGCAACGAACTGTAGTCTGGGCATTCCGGACTGCTGCATAATGGCGTCACGCTCTTTCTGAGGCATGTCCTGGTGTTGTGGGTGAAGCATATCTTTTCTCTCAAGAATAACCAATCCTACTGTTGCAGAAAGAAAGCCTACAAAATGACCTCCAAATTTTGTGTGCTATGTAGACCATTTTTGAGCGAATGCGGATCCCAGACACCTACATGGCATTTTCATTTCGTGAAGCGTTGATTGATGAACCCTACCATTCTCTGGGTACTTTGGCCAGCTCTACGGATTCCACATACTTCCAGTTGTTCGCCACAAGGCGGATCTCGCCACGTGTTCCGACGAGCAAAATGGTCAGATTCTCTGAGGCTTCAACGCCATGGATGGAGGCCACGGTAAAGTTGGCATCTCTCATCTTCTGCCTCAAAACGTGAGGACCGACTGTCAGAGACCGATGACTTGAACAGACCAGAGAAATACCGGTCAAGGACTTGGGGTTCATCTGGTGTTCCAGCACTGATTGCTGCACTGCGCACTGCGCAGCTGTAAACACTTGAGGTTTTAGACCGACGTCGACAAGAGCTTTCTTCCACTTGCAACTGACCAGACCTTTCTTCGACTTGACTCAAAAGGGCCTTCCCTTCGACCCTTCTCTTCCGCCCAACTCTGAGGCGAGAGACGTCAACCAGTCCACCTTCTGCTTGGTGTTGCAGAAGATCACCGCCTGCGGGCGGGCGAAGGGCTGCGGGTGGCGTTGAAGTCCGCAGTTTGAAGAGTTCCTCACTTTCCAATTGAACGAACATTGTTTTGAAGTCCGCGGTTTTGGAGAGTTCGCATCGATTAAACATTGTTGTTTGAATACTTCCACAAAATCAAGAGACCTCCAGAGGAGGAGCCTCAAAAAATATCTTTGACGGGACTGCAGCTGCTTTCTCCACCTCATGACACAAATGAAACAAAATCTTCAGAAGCTAGTAGAAACAAGTGCCACGCTACTAGTGACAAGTGCCCTACTAGTAGTAACAAGAAGCTACTAGGAACAAGGTTGGTTTTTTTCTTTTAAGCCTCGACACCCTGTGCGACTTTGCGACACCCTCTCCCACGCCCCACACGCCTGCGTGATGGTCAAAGTGTCGTAGAGGTCACACAAGGTATCGAACTTCCATTGCTCTCGCTCCACGGCCACGAAGAACCTCCACACGGCTTGAGCTGCAGACAGAAAGTGTTCTTATGTGTCTTTCTTCTTTCTTCTCTTCGTTTGCCCTTACTCCCTTACTTAATGAAGTAGACGCCGATTTAAGTTAAGTAAAGCACAGTGGACGCAGGATAGTTCACGCTTCTTCATCGAAGCTTCCTTGAAGAAGCAAGCGCTCGCACTATTCATATTTGGTTCCTAGCTGATCTCAAAAGCACTGCGTCGAGGATTCTATCTTAGGTGCAGGATTTCTTTCCTCAAAAGTAGTAGAGTGGATCAAACAGAAAAAGGAAAGGATGGTGAGATGCGGTGAGATGCTCCAACATATACCACTGGATCATGTAGCACATTGCAAATGATTGGGATAGCGTAGATAGCACGCTGTGGTGGCATCGCATCAAACTGAGTCCGAAAGCATGCCATTGTTCCAATTCTAATTAAATTACATCTTAAATCGAATTCGATTTAATTTTGTTGTCTAATAGCTTCTTGTTACTAGTAGTATGGACAGGAGCCCCTAGTAGCGATGCCCTTTGCTCCTAGTAGCGATGCCCTAGTAGCGATGCCATTGATTGCTTGATCTTTTGTGTAAGGAGTCCAGCATCGAATCTCTCCGGCCGAGCAGCTGCTTAATACCTTCCAAGGTCAGCTCATCTCGCTTCACCAAGACCTCAGCCAAACCCCACCGTGCTACTGCGCATTGGGAAAAAGACACCTTTTGGGAATGGTCCTGATAGTCAGACACGTGAAGACACATGTGGACACTGAACTTGTCTCATCAGTTTGTCAAAGGCACTGAGTCAAACAACTTGCACTGGTCTGGCAAAGAACCTCTTCATGTTATCTGCTGCAACTTTAACAGACAAGAAGGAGCCCATTCTTGCAAAAGCCCAAGTCACTTCTACGTAGTGGCCACAGTAGTCATCCCAGATTGGACCCCTTGTCACTGCAGACTATGCTGCGCGTACCACTGCAGTAACCCAAATGGGCTAAAGTCAACAACTTCTGCGAGAGGAAATAAGTGGGGCAGGGCCATCGATGTCCAAGCTTGGCTTCGCTTGGCTTCCGGACTCTGAATGGATTGTTCATGAACCTCAGGATTGGTGTCAAAAACAAGATTTTGAGAACGAAGGTCTGCGGAGCTCATCCAAAGATGGGTTGGTATTTGCCGCATATGCCCCAGATGGGAAAAGGGACAGGAATAGGCTGTAGGTGCTGACGGATGTGCAGTCTCTTTTCTGCGATTCATGCAAATCACCAGGTGCCCGGGCTTGTGTGTCATCTCAAGCACTTCATGGGGCATGGTGGCAGACACCAAAACCACCTCGTGCAAGGGCCAGGTGCTTAGCGCGTTGGTATGCTTGGTCTCAACTGTTCGAAAAAGGTTTTGGGCCAATCCCATGCCTATCTAACTAAGGCGGTTTGAGAGCCACTTTGCAGCAGGACAGTCATGTCATGTTCTGCTGTTCATTTGCCACCATCAGTAGATCTACGAGTGATTCTGCTTCAGCACGGAAACCCCAATATTGAATCAAAGCTTCTGAAAGACCTAGAAATCATAGGAAAGTGTGTTTTGTTTCGCAACCTGCTCTGGATCGATCGCTTCAGATCTCTTGCTTCTCGCACGCCTGTGTTGAAGGAGGTAGGTATCGGTAGATATCATAGACCTGGCGGTCAACATGGGAGGTGGAGCAGAAGAACGTTAGAGTCGAGCTCTTTGGGTTCCTACAAGCTAGCAACTGCAGGTTCCAACTTCAGATGTTCAACTGCCCATGCACCACCAACTGACCAATAGAACAAGAAGGCCGCAAGGACAAGAAGGTCCTCCTCAAATCCAAGTCTACTTTGCCGGTCCTTGCTCTTGGAACCGAAAAGCACTAATGGTGTCTGACAGAGTGCATGAGAGTGCATGCGGATCCAGATGGGTCAGAAGGAAAGCTTCAACGGCGGTAGGCTGTGCCAGACTAAATAACAATTCTGTCCATGGCAGGCAATAGCGCCAGTAAGCACCACGGCACCAGCGGTCCGGGTGAAGCGTCGCGCCTGCTCCTTGAAGCCTCGGTTCAGCATCTCATCCGCCTCGTCCAGGACTAACATCTTGATCTCAGCGGTTGGTGCTGGTCAAGTACAGCGATTGATGGCGGGGATTCATGACCGTTTTGCGGGGAAAGTGAGAACCTTGGAATATGCAAGGAGGTTCAGGGGGGTTCGGTCTTGGAAGGAGCATCCGCAATTTCTTGTTTAAAATCTATATATATATATATCGATATGTCACTGAAACGATTGATGAAATAGTATTTGAATACATGCCATTATTGCCATAGTAATCAACTGCAATACCATAAAGCAAAACGATCTATTTCTCCAAGATCAGTCACAAATTTAGATTATGTTATATAGCTGATTGTTCTTGTTACTATTGGGATTGGTAAGAGAGACGCAGGTCCTCGACTGGAGACACATTGCCTTCTTTAAAGAGCTCTCAGAAACACCAATCAGTCCGCTCACGTCACACTTGCTTTTTTCACTCGCATTTCTTGCTCCCTGGCTGGACGCTCAAGGAATAGGTGGCAGTCAGCAGCAGCAAAGAGCTGTCGTAAAGCGCGTGACCTGTTTGTTTCCATGAGATGTGTGAGGATCGGAATGCCAACACCTTCCACTTTCCGGATCACCTGCTCACGATCGGAACCACTCAGTAAGAAAAATACCACAGGCTAAGGAATTGGACTCTTTAGTGTTGAGCATTGCGTTTCTTGTGGAGGCGTTATCTGCCTCCAAGGGTTGCGACGCCGTGGTCGCAGAGCAGCATCTCTGAGAAAACAACCGGCATCAGCAGCAAGACGCCTCCACAATTCAGTGGATGAGTGGGAGCGAAGGTCGTTGTAGGTTGTTGTAGGTTGGTAGGTGCAAGCAAGGTGCAAGCAAGTGAGTCTTGGAGAACTTGTGGCGCTATTCTCTGTTGTAGATGAAGACCAATGGACCGATGGACGACATGAAGCTTCTAGCTTCACATCTTGCAGGAATTCCCTCGCACCGTCTTCACGACTCGGTTTTGGAGCGATCACGAAAACATTGTGTCCCCA
Organism: Durusdinium trenchii; assembly: GCA_963970005.1. NCBI lineage: Eukaryota > Dinophyceae > Suessiales > Symbiodiniaceae > Durusdinium > Durusdinium trenchii. The sequence goes on from CAXAMN010008802.1 coordinate 196,303, forward strand.
ACTGCCAACGATCGCTTCAATCGCTTCAGCAGCTAAGCCTATGCTGATCACCGGCCATCCATCACAGAGCCGCTGCGGCGCCTTCCAAACAGTCAACATAACTGAGCAAAAGACAGGAAATTTATTGGATATTGGAGTGCCACCACAACCAACGGCACACCATCTTAGGCATCAAGATCCTGTGCCATTGGAGATTGTACTTCGAAAGGATGGAAACACAACTATTTCGATCAGTACACGATAGCTACGCAGCTACACCGAAGACAATATTCCAAGGTTCAAGAAAATGTTGCATGCTTAAAATATCTTCGAGATGGTTGAGAGGCTCTACCTTTCCAAAGAGCTTCAAATCGTTTGTCGCACAAAAAAAGCATCCGAGTTAGGTGGCCAATGTGAGGATTCGATCAGAGTCTGCGGTGCAAACGGGCCTGGGGGTTGATGAGGATCAACCGGGGGAGGCAAATCCACAAGTTCAACACAAGTTGAACTGCGCCAAAGGCGAACTGGAGGGGGACGTAAAGCACGAAGAGCAACATGGACCTGAACTGGAAAAGAATGCCCGTCCGTCAGTGCAGTGTTTACAAAAGCTTCTGTCTGGATGATCCAGATTCATTTAGCAGGGAAGTTGGTGGACATCGGTTGCACTCCCTTTTGCCAACTGCAGCATTCACCCTTCGAAAGACTTGCTCGAGCCCGACCGTCCTCTTTGGATGTGGATCCCACACCAGGCCAAACAGGTTTGCGTGGCTTTCTTTGGCCAAGATACGTGCCGTGAAAGAGCATGCAAAGGCTGACAGGGATCCCGTGCACATATCCTGCCAGGCGCCACAAAAGATCACAGTGGGCACTGCTGAGCATGGGCAATGTCGCCAGAAGGGGATACGGTCAGATCTGTACGTCAACACGAACTTTGAATGATAGACCTTTCAGTCTTCCGGTACCCCTGCGGTCCCTCAATACCCAAATTGAATAGACAGCTTTAATGTCTGCCATCAAGGACCGATCACTTCATGACCCACAGCATCTCCTACGAAGGGCCCGATCGCCAAAAAGCTGCTGATGCCCAGCAGCACTGCCATCGCCACGGGTGGTGATGCATGCTGCGGCCGCAAAGTGTCGAGGAACTTGGCATCCAAACCACCGAAGAAGCCTGGCCGAATGGTAGACACCGCGACGACAGGGCACGCGGTGGGTGGTGAACGTGTGAAGTCCCTGCAGTTTGCTGTGCATATGTTTGAATGTCCGTTTAGGAGCATGTCCGTTCGTGAGTCCTTGATTGCACGAGAAAACCCCTTGATATGGCATGAGGTATTTTTGCTACCTGCCAAGTTGAGCCAAGAACTATTATTGATGGTAACAGTAACAAGAAAGGCAGGTAGTTGAAAGAAGGAGGTTGGGTCTCACCTTCATGCCCACGACCCTATCTAGATGTACCGCAGAGCGGCTTTAAATTGTTTCCACATGTTCTTGTTGGGGTAGTTGACATTCCCAAAGCGCTGTGAGCTCTGCTCCACCCGCTCCAACCTGAAGTAAGGATTCTGCACATGTTTGGATGCTATTTACCGCGCCCCCCCCCCCGCGACGCCGAAGCGTTGCAGGCTTAAAAGCTGTTTCATACGGTATCCACCACCCCAGTAACCTTTAGTTTGGTGTTTAGAGACTGTTCTTTAAGTTACAAGAAGCTAGTAGTAACAAGTGCATCGCTACTAGTAACAGGTGCCTTACTAGTAGCAATAAGAAGCTAGTAGTAACAAGTGCATCGCTACTAGTAACAGGTGCCTT
>CAXAMN010008802.1:219949-234680 GCA_963970005.1 Durusdinium trenchii
GCCTGCTTTTCGCGCACTCGACGCTCACGGTCTCCGCAGAGGGTTGCGCGCACATGGGACAAATCGCCCTCTCGCCTGCATTTCGCGCACTCGACACGCACGATCTCCGCAGAGGGTTGCGCGGGCACGGGACAAATCGCACTCTCGCCTGCATTTCGCGCACTTGACACGCACGATCTCCGCAGAGGGTTGCATTTTCGGTTGACGCTGTTCGTCCCACCCTCCGCCTTTAAGAGAGAATTTATAAAGTGGGGAGATGTTTTTTCATTAGGACATCTCCCGTGCAAGTTTTCCATACTCATACTTGCATACTTGCACTGGGGTTGCACTGGGATACTTGCATACTTTTGCACTTGGATACTTACACTTGCATACCTTGGATGCTTTTTACCCTTACGCTGGGATACGTATAGACGTGTATGTGTTCAAGTGTCAGTGTGGCAGCGTCAGTGTTCAAGTGTAAGTGTAGAAATGTCAGTGTTCAAGTGCAAGTGTGGAAATGTCAGTGTGTAAGTGTAAGTGTCGAAGTGTCAGTCTTCAAGGGGTTTTCCGGAAGAACCCTTCGCAATGCTTTCGGGAAATAGACAAAAAATTGAAAAACAAATGCTTTGGACCTCTAGAGAGAGAGAGAGAGAGATGTCCGCTTGTTGCAACTCCCAGTCTCCAAGTCCTCTCAACTGTTGCTTGAACTCCTGGACAGTCATCTCGGGGACCACCTCCAGCACTGCCACCTTTCCACTCATTTGTCGTACCGGGATCCTCATTGCCATCGCGATGTCGTGGAATGTGCTGCGTGTTGAACGCTGTTTTGACTTGTTCGAAGATCCCAACAGTGTATGCTCTTTTTGTCTGCTTGGATGCTTTGGATGCGCCATCAACTAAATGTGTATGATCTCAAACCGCGCCCTTGCCACAAGGAGAACCCCAAGAGCATGGAAGAACAAGCAATTAATTTGTTCATGTTTTACTAGGAGCAAGAAGCTCCTAGGAGCAAAGGGCATCGCTACTAGGAGCAAGACTAGGGGCTCCTGGCCTTACTACTAGGAACAAGGACGCTACTAGCTCCTTGATTTGTTAACCATTTCTGCATTTCTCCACTTTCTGCGCGGGCGAGGCCAGCGATTCATGCTAACCCTCAACGGGACGAGCGAGCCAAGAGGCTTCGTGTGGAGAACAAAGGGAGGGTGTTTGGCAGGGTGGAAACATGATAATTTATCGTTGATAACCTCTCCAAACAATCTGCAAGTCGCATGGCATGTTTATGAATCTTGGTCTTTCTGTCTAAACCACCTCAGTTGGCATTGGCCCAATTGACGGCCTGATCCTCACCCGATGCCCAAGCAGCTAGGGCCGCCCACCATTGTGTTTTTGCCTCGGTAACGATGATCCCAATGAAGACCACAATGAGCGAAGATACCAACATAGATCGTTTACTGGCTCTACATGGAAGCATGGAAGCAAGGGATCTTCTTGGTCTGCACATCGTGGAAGAACTTCTTATATATACATTCTTGTTCAAGCGATGCAACAAACCCCGCTCTCATCCGCTCTCCATGTCAGATTTCATGGTGATGTAACAGGGCATCAGTTTTTTGTGCATCAATGTCCCAAAGGAGTTGGCGGCATGCCCACACTTTAGATGGACATGTCGCAGCATCACTTGGAAGGAAGATGTCTTAATGAAATATGATGCATGACTGGTATGACTAGAGGCTCCTGGCATCGCTACTAGGAGCAAGGACGCTACTAGGGGCTCCTGGCATCGCTACTAGGAGCATTCTCACTACGAACGTAACAAGAAGCTACTAGGGGCTCCTCACCTTACTACAGGTTCCACTCGTGCACGACAGTGAAGCCAATGACAAGTTGAAGAGCCAGTTCCAAATCTCACAGCCCCACCCATTGATGTCTCACACGTTGTAGGTTGATCTTGGTTGACCTGGTGGAGGAGGGTCTTGCCAATCTGGGTCTGGTCAACACAGGTTTGGGTCCCATCTCAGGGCCAGACCTGCAAGGAAACGGTCCTGATCAGCGAGAAGGAGGAAATGGACTTTGACTAGACCCCTACAAACTATTTGGCAAGGGGTTGGAGGCCATCGCTAGTAGGTTGCAGGCCATTCCTTCTAGGCCCAAAAGCAGGCGGCCTTCAAAGTATGGTATCCGGTCGCTTCTTGCAAGCAAACTCTGATATCCTCACTGCCATCTCAGAGTTTTCAGTCAGTGAGTCAGAGGGTTGAAGAGTCACTTCTGCATCCCACTTTCCTGACAACTTGTGTTGTTACAGAGTCATCACAACCGAGCCATCCATGATTAGGCTTTAACTATCCTTCAATGCCCATTCCGAGCCAATGCCGTCTCCTCCATGAGCTTTGAAACTGGATGGAGCATCAAGGGGTACGTGCCTGGCTGAGTGGAGGTGTGCGGATAAATGGGTGGACGAGTTCTTAGAGCAAGGACGCTACTGGCTACTAGTAACAAAGGGCATCGCTATTTATATGCGTTCCTAGATTTTTCGAAGTGCCGTCTCGAGACTCTTTTGGATCTTTCGGTCACTTCAAAGGTTTGAGACGCAGTGGGGTGGATCTTGAGTCCTTCCACCTCCCGAAATGACACATCCGTCTCTTGTGCTGACTGGGGATCCCAGCAAATTAAGGCCATGCAAAAGAGGATCTGAGAAGTCAATCCTGTCGAAAAGGCTGCAGCGTATTCCGTCTTAGTCTCCTGACCGTGGTAGAGACTTCCGCATTACGGGAGTGGGTTGGCAACCTTCAAACAGACTTTAAGCAGCCTGCACCAGCTGCACGGTATGTGCAAGTGAAGCAAATCTGTGGCGGCGGCGTGTCCTTCCCATGTGTTCTACACTACAGTCTCCATCAGTCTCCTGTCTGTCGTGCCCATTGGATGTCTGGCTCTCAACGACTCAACAAGTCGAGAGCAATGTTTGAAAGCCGTGTGGAGCTGTGGACCATTGCTGTCGAGGAGCTCTTCAATCCTCCCATCTGCAAGTTGAACCTCGAAGTTGCGATAGGCACCATTCGGGACAATTGAACTCACTGCATGTCGTCGGTACTTGGGCTTAAACACCATCAAAGCCACTCCATACTCCAATCCTTTATCCTGGTGTCTCAGAAGCGACTGGTTTCCCACTAGCTGCACCCTGATGGGTTTTGCCATTCTTCGGAGACATAGCTGGGTCATTCTCTGTTCACTGCAATCTCAGGTCTTTCCAAATGTGTGGGATACGTTTCTCCCCGAAACTCGCTCGGCAGATTCTCAATAAACTACAAATCTTGCCAGTAATGGGATACATCTGGATACACCGACTACTCTTCAGTTCTGTGAGCAAACCCTCTTTCAACCATCTTCAACACTTGCCATTACTATTCAACTAGACCAGCTGGTTAAAACAGACGAGCGTAGCTGGTACCAGTGCTTCTTCCCTTCTCACTCTCGGAAGGGGGTCTTCCTGAAGCGTCATCATCTCCAAGCAACAAAACCACGGTGCGGGTGGTCGGGCCAAATGCGATGTAGGCAATGCCCGCAAAGAGGATGAAGAACAAACACCTTTAGCCGCATCAAAAAGCAAAACAACCACGGTGGGCACAGCTGCTCTTATGTTACTCGAGACCTCATGTCTACACTGACCAAAGATTGCCTTTGGGATGCCAGTCCCTGAAACAATAATGGTGAAGCCAGAGGTCAGTTCCTCCGCTTCCACCTGTCATGAACCACCTCAGCTCACTGGGTGATACAACTTCTATGCTGATATCAGCTCCCATGTTTCAAGCACAGTTGTATGTCCGTACGGGTCCCAAAAAAGTCCCAACACACAAATGCCAAAGTGCAAGCCCGACATTGTCCAGGACATGGTGCCTGCAGATCTGATCCGAACCAGAGGGCAAGTGCAGCCAGACACCGCTGGAGTAGGCAGAAGGTGTTTCTCATCAGTGTCATTTTACCTCATCGCATGTAAACTACTTTGATGTATCCTTTAAGCTCTTGATAAAAGAACACGAACGAACGTTGCCCTGACAAACGACTCACCTGCCTTTGAAATGCTTCCTCAACTTCGGGTGCGTCCCTTCGTACATGGGCAGGACCAAGGCAATGCCTGACACACGGTGGCGTCCTCCTGTGCATGCGCGTCTGTCAAATATAAACGGAGTCCGTACCGCGAAGTGACAAGAATCAGGCTCTGAGCCGCTTCACCACTGGTTTCCCAGGTCAATTCTAAATCCAGCTGTCCTGTTATTGCTCTTGAAGTTATCTCCACAAGGTGTGTGTGTGTGTGTGTGCCCCAAGGTTGAAAGAAGGCTGCAAATGTGCGTTGACCTCGCTTCCTTCTGGTAACTCTGGTAACTTACCGTGGTGGTTGCTTGGACATAGAGGGTAAAGTGAATTTGCAAACAAAAGAGTTGAACTAACTGCAAGAGCAAAAATATGTAATTTTCTCTGCGCTGCGAGCATTAAAAGAATTGGAGCCTTCGAAAGCAAATGCAGCAGTGCCCAGAGTCAGTGGAGAACCTCATATGAGCTGCACAAGTCTGGCTTGGTCGGAGAGGTCGTCCGTAGTGAGAGGTCGTCCGATGCATGGTTAAACGTTTTTCGAAACACATTCTGCAGAAACCTAATAGCGATGGCCTCCAACCTAGTAGCGATGGCCTGCGACCATTCTGTAGAAACCATGCAGTTGCTTTTCATAAATGATCCCCTCGAAGGTCTTACAATACAAAGTGTCGGGAAGGTCTTCCCCCAATGAGAGTGTCCCTTGTCGGTTGTTATGTCTTTTGTGAAGATTTCGTACAAAGTGTGTTGCTGCTTTCACCAAAGGTGCAAACAAGAGTGCGGCGTCTTCAGTGCGCTCCTGCTCTTCTGAACCGTGGCTTGTGGCGAAATGTCCACTTATCGCCATGATCCGTTATGGAGTGCGTGTCAAAAACGAATTAGCCCCTCTAGACACTTCAATAGCAAATCCACAAGCTGCTCTTCACACACCTCCAAACTGCCAGTGCTGAACCCCGAGCCTCCCCTGAAAAGCTTCCGAAACTACTCCAACGCTTTTGAGATCTTTTGGAGGATCATTGCAGGGAAGCACCTTGCTTGGATCATATATAAGCGTATTCAACCGTTTCAGGGTTCCCCGCCGAACCCACCTGCAAAGGTAGAACATGGTTTTCTTGGAGTCACGCTCTTCAGATCTGAGTTGAACGAAGGGTTTAGAAAGTGCAAAAGAGCGTATTCGAAGCAAAAGAGCGACCAAGTTGGAAGGCTCGCTCTTTGGGGTAACCTCAATGATGCTGTTGGTCTTGAATTTTCGGTCGCCAGGTGGCTTTCCAGATTCGCCAAAGGCACTTCCCATGGGATCCTTGGCTGAAAACAGTTCCAACGAGTCTACTTTGCCGGCCGCCTTGTGGTGCTCGGTAGGTAGTTGACACAGTGCCGGGTTTCTCTGTTCAGCGACAACAAGCTATGGACCATGAAGACCTTTCAAATCCACTACGCCACGGAGTTCTAAATGCCTAGCGGCACATCTGGTAGGTGCCGAAATGCCGCCAGGAGGATCACCTCAGGAGTTGAGCACCTTCACTTTTGGCCAAGACCTGCAGTCATGCCTTACAAGAATCGCTCAGGTTTTACCTTGCTTGTCCAAGGGAGGACCGCACAGTGAAAAGTGGATTCATATTTGTAACCTATCACAAGAATGGTGATCGCGGCACTGATATCGAAAGCAGCACAAAGAGCAACCAGCAGCAGCAGTCCACTCGACTTGGAATTTGATCCCAGAAAGTCCCACAACCAGTACTGGGCACAACCAGCTCGAACTTAAACTGCAACAGTTGGAACCCCTCTTGGGCATGATTTGAGCAAGAGAGTGCGTCTCTCCACCAGTGTACAAGCTGGGTTCAGGTCTATGCGTTCCCCAACAAGTCCATTTATGCCTGGGTACTCGGAGCCCTGATTCTGAACGGGTTTGTTGACATCTCTTGGACTTGACTACGTTTGATCAAAGTTCGGTCCAATTCAATGCGATTGTTTGACTCGGAGTCAGTCCATTCGAGCCGCGGTCAAGCCCAAGAGGATGCAAAGGTCTGCGAGCAAGTTGAGAGTTGAGAAGTGCCTCAGACGTCGCGGTCATCTCTGACCATGTGGATTGGTTCTTGGTTAGTCGAGCCTTGCACAACCATCTTCCAGTAACGAACATGGTATCGTGATTGTCTCTTCGCAAACAATTTGGTATGCTTGGGATAGACGGAAAAACCTGGATTTCGCGCCGAGTAGCTTCAGTCGGCGGATCAAAGCCAAAGGTGCCCATAGCACGGCCAGGATCAAGCCTGGGTCAAGACATGGGTGACTAGAACTCATGTCCTGAGTGATGGACAAATGTGCGTTTGAGCTACTTGGTTTGCAGAACTCATTGTCGCTGTGTGAAGTGGCTTGGGGAATCTAGAGGAATATTTCAGCTGGAGCTGAGGGAAGATTGTGGCCCTGCACGAACCAAGTAGATTCTCCAGCAGTACTTGTAGGTTCTCCACCCATTTTCACCCTCCCTCCAGTTTTTTTGGGAAAAGAATGATTGCTTTCGAAACCCCAGACTAATTGAACACCCAAAGTCCCTTTGCGTGTTCAGTTGTGATCAAGAGAGGAACAAGTGACTTGTGCTTCACCACAAGCCAGAACATATCAAGTGTCAAGACACAAATCTTGCGCTGGGAGATGACATGTCGACCTGAGCAAAAAAGACATGCCCTTCCTGCCACTTCTGTGGTGCATATCACAGCAGCTGTCATGGCTATGCAAACGTCAACACAGGTATCCAAAGGTAAGCTTCCCAAATGCCCCTTTAGCATCCGAGCCACATCCAGCCACGGTGCCAAGGACCTCGGAGACGTTTTGGCTCACAAAGAGGAAATACGTCGAGCAGAAGCCCAGCTGAGAAAGACCAATCGACAGCTCCACCTCGCACAGGGACATTGCAGGAGCTTTCTGTGCGGAATAGTGCGAACATGTTGACCAACATCACCACAATCTGATGGATTGGATAAAATGGTGTGCTTTTTGCCACAGATATACTATCAGTATACGTATCTTTGTTCGTGTCTTCGGCCCAAGACACCAAGCAGCGCCCATGTCGGCCAAAAGCCTCCTGGCCGACTTCACCGTAGGAGGGCAACGTCAACTGTGAGAGGCCCTCGTCCATGTAGCGCTGTTGATTCGTAGGGCTTGCCATCATCCGCTTCACAAGAACCGCTTCAGCCTCGATTGATGTCGGATTAAAGTGACCTAAATGTGGTGCTTTTATGTGCTTTAAAAAGCTGGTTGCTTCATGGAGATTGATTGAAGAGAGTGGGTTTAGATGCGGTGTGGACCTCGGTGACTGATTACAGAGATGTGCAAACGATGATGGAGCTTCCATCCCGGCCAAGTCAGTCTACGAAAAAGAGATTCTAAGGGCTCCTTTAATGAGCACCCTTTGACCGACGCGTAAGCTCGATGGTTGCCGTTGACCTTGTCATGCCGTAAAATGAAGCCCTTGAAGGGGCCCCTTCTTAAAGAAGCCGCTAGCTTTTGCAAGCTGCTCCGCCTCAGATCCGCCGAGCCGCACAGTCGATCAACTTCTGCATTGATACTACGAAGAGGGCGCAAACGGAAGCCTCAGGAATGACGCAAAACGACTGAAAGAGGTCTAAGGATATGCCCTTGTTCCTGTAGCGTTGCCCCTGCTACTAGTAGCTTCTTATTACTAGTAGCGATGGCCTCCAACCTAGTAGCTTCTTGCTACTAGTAGTAATGCCCTTGTTACTAGGTCGAAGGATTCGAATGATCTGGCATCTTCGTTTCTCCAAATCTAACGCCAACCAGAAAGACGAGGAAGGACGTCAAGAGCGTCATCGTTGAAGAGAGACACATGATGAGGACGAGGAGGAGGAAAATCATGAGGATAAGTCGAAAAAACACAGCAAATGCAAAAGGCCCAAAAGGCCAAGACCGCAAAAGAAGCTACTAGTAACAAGTGCATCGCTTCTAGTAACAAGTGCCTTACTAGTAGTAACAAGAAGCCATTAGAAACAAAGAAGCTGCAAATGCAAAAGGCCCAAAAGGCCAAGACCACAGAAAGTTCCTTGTCTCTGACCTTCTCTACCTTCTCGTTTGTGCCAAAGTGCCAGGATGGCCATCCCCAGCAGCAGTCCACCGTTGAGAAAGCTTCGGGGCAAGTATAGCACTGCCGCTCCAGTGAAGCCCTTCCTTTCGTCACTAAAGGCAATTGGATCGGTCGTGGCAGAGACACCCCCTGTCACTTCCCTTTCCACCAACCTACTAGCAGTGGCCTCCAATCTCCCCTGTCACTTGCCTTTCCTCCTTTCCTCCTTTCGGGTTTACAGCAAGTGCCACAACTTGTCCAAAAACAGGCCGTGCTCCAAAGAGAATGAAACTGCGAGATGTAATAAGCTGGCAAGAAGCTGCAGAAGTAGGAGCTTCTTTAACACAAGGATGACACAATACCTCTGACCCATTCTCGGACTCCAAGAAAGTCTGGTGTGTGAAACCAAATGGACCTAACAATGACTAGCACCGTCCCCAAATTGGCCAGGGATCAAGATCATCAGCACCACTTGATACTGCTCAGAGATGCCTTCATTGCCAACCTCGGGACATTTTGCAAGTTCCGACCACTGCGAGAACTTCATGAAAGCTGGATTCTCGCTAGTAGTAACAAGTGCCTTACTAGTAGTAACAAGAAGCTAGGAGGGATTTCTAAGCTTTAACGTCGAGAGAGCGGTGGAGGCCAGGCCGCTCGCCATTGCTAGAATGGAGGCCATTGCGCAGAGGGAGTTGCTGGCTTCAGGTTCCATCTCTTCTCCTCCCTCGATTGCCACAAACAAACCGATCAAAGGTTCTTCGGCTGCACGAGGCTGTCCTTTTTCGGCCATGCTCGCTGATAGGTCTTGACACGAAAGATTGGGCAACTCCTCTCCGCATCCATCTTTCATTGTCCGTCGTGAAAAACTAACAAACAATCTACACAAAAGTCTGCAACGTCGTGTTTTTGTGATTAAAAAGATACAATCAAAGGTGAGCAATTCGCGTGTAATCCACACATGAAACATTCCGTGTCAACAATGCCATGATTGACTGAGAAACCAAACCTGTAGAGTAGCGGACTCCATGTACCCAAACAAAGCTTGGTTCTGCAGTTCCTAGTGCTGTGACAGTTTTCAGCTTTCAGTGTCGATGTCACCAGATCAAGTTGGAAAGGCTCCGAGGACATCAAAACCCTCTCGGTGCCATTCGTCCAGGACATTTGATGAATCGCGGATTTCTTCAGAGTCGATCGAAAAAATGCGTCATGAGAATCGCTAATATGGGGTCAGTCTAAGCTTTTTCACCGGGACTCAAGATCTCAACCATTTTGAACTCAAGATCAACCGATTGTCTTTCAATAGCTTTCTTTTGTTCCCCGCAGTCTGCTTGCAATTTGTCACTTTCCGAGTGCCAAAAAAAAAGCCCCTCTCATGCGGCCGGCCATCTCTCATATCTCCACAACTGTTCCAGTTCAGGAGGAGGTGATTGCCTAGGTACGTACTAGGTGGTGCCGATTGAATCAATAGTGTCATCTCCAAGAGGTGTGGAAGGATGTGGCAGAAGACCATGGACATGAGAGTGTTCTGTTTAAAGACTTCTCACCGAGCAAAGAGCTTGCGGAAACAGAAGTTGCTGGATGATGCGGAATGCACCGAGACAGGTGTTCCCGCCAAAATCTGATTCGAGATGGCGTTACATGGCCTGTTACCGATCACCACACCAAGAGGTCCCTAAGACATTCCCGGGTGGCTGCAAAATCTTGGAAATGGCATCAAAACAGCCAAGTACACTCCTGTGACTTGTCAAGTGACAATGCGAGCCGGCCACCAAAGACATTGAGTTCCGTGTCAACCTCTTGGCATTGCCTGCCTGAAACCCTGCAAAACACCATGCCCTCCCAAAAATCGAAGAGAGAGAGAGAGAGAGAACCTTTTTTGAGCGGAGTAGAACCGGATCGCTACTAGTAACAAGGGCATCGCTGGTAGTAGCTTCTTGCTACTCGTAGTAATGCCCTTGTCACTAGTAGCGATGCAGTTGCTACTAGTAAGAGCAAAACCTTTATGGAGCGGAAGTCACCAAGCCGATACGTTCCTTGGTGCGCCAAAGGCACCAAGCCGGCGGCCTGCTGACCCATGATGCCGGCCACACCGAAGAAATAGCCCATCAAGGCCGCAGGGCCAATGGCCTTCACGTACCAACCAAAGGTCACGTTCTTCTCCTCAGAGAAAAAGGCAGAAAAAGAGACGTGTAAACAAGACACGTTCGGTGTGCAGTGCAAGACATAGTGCCAGGCATGGCGCGATCTTTTGCAAGTGCCAACAGGTGGTACAAGGCGTTTGATTGATGATGAAAATCTATTCAGCATCACTTAGGGACCGGGAGAAGCACTCAACGCTCACTCGATCCAACTTCGACGTCTCTGGAACGTTTGGTTTGGCATGTTGTGAATGCACAAAGCCTTGCAAACCACGAGAAACGGGCCAAAACCACTCCGAACCCTTGTCTATGACCACCCAACCTTCATCTTCACGTTCCAGCTCCCTGCATCATGCCAGCATCCCATGTTCCATCTGAACCACCGTTCTCAGCCTATTTCCTCTCTTCCACTAGACAGTGAAAGTGATTTGTAAAATACATTAAAATCATAATGATGAACCTACTATCAGTAGGGCACTTGTTACTACTAGCGTGGCACTTGTTCCTAGTAGCGTGGCACCTGTTACTACTAGCTTCTTGTTACTTGTCAAGGTGCCATGCCCATGAAGGCCACACCGGCTGCGGAGCCGATGACCAACAAGGAGCCGCCGGTGGCCGCGCAGTAGGTGATGAGGTTCCACAGGGCATCCTCTCTTCGTCTCACTTGTCTGTCGTTTTCGCCGTCAACTAATGGCCTCCAACCTACTGAAAAAGAACACAAAAGAACGTTCCAAGAACTGCACCCAAAGGATGTGGGACCTATTCAGTGTTGTGTGGATGTTTACTGATATGCTCTGAACAGTCCATTGTGGCCAAGATGCATCAGGTGGGTGCTGAGTGAGGTCATACATGCCCTGGGAGGCCGCCACCAGAGGCACCTCAAAAGGCCATGGCGGGAAGATACCAAAACACACGATGTGTTTCTTACCGAGAAAACAAATGATGTCATCTTCTCGCTTGAAATCAAATGAGTTCACTCAACAAAAATGGAGAGGCTAAAGGACCCTGGGAAACGGAAGGCGTTGGGCGATTCCTTTGCTCGATTTTAATAAAGAGCATCGTGGGGACCGCAGTCATCACAAGGATGAAGGGTGCACTAGAAAGATTCCGGCTGGCAAGAAAATCTGGGTGGCCTCCTCGGTACCTTCTGAAACCTTCTGAAACTTTGATGGAAGCCAGTGGCTCAAGTCCAAAGTGGCTTTGTCCTCGATCATTTTATTGATGCTAGCGACACTAGTGATGACACTAGTCACTATATAGTGACACAATAATGACACCTAGGTTGCACTTTCTCACCCCACCGGTTGCACCATCTCGCCAGGCTGCGTTGTCGACCACTGCGGAGGCAAAACCGAGGAGGATGGCCACCTGGACGTTCTGTCGCTTCCGGTTCCCTCCATTGGTTCCCGTGGGTTCGGGTCTCTTAGTTTCAGGTCCAAAGATTCCTCTCAGCTGTGAGGATAAACTGAAATCTTACAACAATCTGCTGGGATCTGAAGAACTCAGCGAGCGGACTACTTTGACCGTTTCCCTCTTTGAAAAACTACATGTTCGAAAATGGCCTTTTTTCATGGTGCAACAATGACTTTGTGGGTGGCTTTGTCATGCCAAGGTGCCAAGGAATCAATGGGGCAGATCTCACTGAGCTTTTCGGCCAAGGCCTCTCAGCCGAATTGGCACATCCATTCAGCAACGCAAACTTGAACCGGTAGAAGCTGAGGGGGGGTTGGTACAGATTTCTGTAAAGGCTCTGCGAAAGAGCTTTCTTCACTGGAGAATGATTTTGCGAAAATCATAAATAGTGACAGTTTCCTCGCATGCTTCCTTGCTTGTACCATCTAGCTTGGCTTCTTCTTCCGGTTCGCCCTGCCTTCAGGATACCCACGCGCTCCAAGCCGCCCACGGCAAAGAGGACACCCAAGAAGAAGAGCGCCTCACCCGCCAAAAGCATCCAAGAATGAACGACAGAAAAATAGTCTCGAAGGAAAAGAAAAATAGTGCTACTAGTAACAAGCTATTTGCTACTAGTAGTAATGCACTTGTTACTAGTAGCGATGCACTTGCTACTAGTAGCAATATTGTATTCACACCCTAAAGTTCTTTCACATCTTTGGACAGAAATTAAGCAACCAAACGAAAATCGTGTTTGTAGACGACGTTTGAAGGACAAAACAAGGACACTGCGCAGCTTTGATGTGTGCTGAAACTATCATTGCCTGGTCCAAGCAAGGACAGACCACGGATCGCAAAACAGCGGCTCAACCCATCCAAATCGCTTACAAACCTAGATATATGCAAAGAAATGAAAAGACAAAGAGAAGATGTTCAGCCGAAACAATGCGCTGTTCTTGTGTCTTCCTTTTAGGACGGTCTTCACGGTGAAAGGCCGAGATGCATCCGCCACCTCGATGCGGCTCAACGCACCCTTCAAGGAGAAGCGATCATCGTTAGGCTCGTGGAGCAACGAAGTGATCAAAGCCAACATGCCCAAGTTCAACATCATGCCACTCCTGCCAGAAAGGAGCGAACGAACCAAACATGTGGCTCATTGAGCAATCATGTTTGCAAAAATCGTTCTAGGTCCATGTTGAGCACGAAAAGAAGCTCCTATGATGTTTGGCATCAACCTGGCATTTACCTCACCTAGACTAGCCACTTGGATGCCAAGGAGCCAAGCAGGGCACTGGGTCAAAGCGCTGAAGACGGGGACGAAGATCATCCCGGCCAAGCCGCCCCAGAAGACGAAAGCCTGTCCCACTGGGGCCTCTTCCTTGGCGCCACTGGCCTCAGTCGAAAGTCCAATAGCGAATACCTCCGAAAACAGCAAAAGAACCATAGAACCTGCCTTGTTCTTGATTTGTACCCCGATCCACACATCGCAACTCTGTTTGTGACCGTTCCCAGCTTTCAATCTCCAAGGATGGAAACTCTAGGAGCGATGGCTTCCACCCTACGAGTGAATGGCCTCCAACCTAGTAGCGATGGCCTCCCCCAGAAGATTGTTTTTAAAAGAGGTCGAAGAACTTCTTCACCCGGCCAAAATGATTTACGCTCCCAACCCTGAATGCCAATCATCGACTTTGCACGCTAGGCGACCGCAGGTCGCTCAAATGGGCCATCCTTCATCTGGATCAGCTCCCAGCCCAAGGTTCCAACCAAGCCTCACGCTGTGCCACACGGTCAGGATATGGTGCTTCCTTCTCGGAGTAATCCCAGTTTCATCTGCCAGAATGGAATACTTTCTACCCAGTCTGGTTCAACCCACTTAAATCCAAACTGCATGGAAGTTAGGAAAAATGCATGGCCTGTTTCTCCAAAACAGGTTCTGAATTCTTCGCTTCGAAACAAAGGAAAACGCGGTTTTAGAGTGGCTTGTCCACCGTGAAACTGGAAGTGAATAATAAGCAAGCAGTGCGAGCGACATGAAGTTTTCTGGACATGCGAATTTGCTTTCGGTGCTGAACAACAGTTGGCAGGTTACTCACTAGTTGCTCAGCAAGTTGCAAAAAAAGATCTCACCTTACTGAAATGTATCATTAAGAAACAACCGAGAGATACGTTTGGAAAGCTGACAACAGCTTTGGGGCAAGCTCCTTTGGTGTGAGACAACCAACGGTGTTCAGAAAACCAATTGAGGGACGCCACCTCTCCTGTTGGAGCTCTATTACTCTCCAATCTCTCTTTGCACCTTTCAACAAACGCTCTAAACCTTCATCCAGGAGGGAAACCCGAGATTTTGCCCAGACACACATGATACTTGGGAAGAGCAGGTTTCCCAACAAAGGCACCGTGGTCACCTGGCGGTGTCAGATTCTCATGGACTGTCGGACGTGGCTCCACAGCCACAAAAGTCTCTTGCAAAAGGTATCTTCAAAGGGTTCTGCGGTCGACACTCACAAACTTGTCATATGCATCAGTTCTAAAAGCTAAAACCTACTTGTGACAGTGGAGATGGTAAACCCCACACAGGACAAATGCAAAGGATTGTATAGATTCTTCCGTTCCAAGTCCTGCAAGTCCTGGCCTGCCCGCCAATGTACAACATGGTGGTGGTGATATCTCCTTAGTGATCAGCGCTGGTTTTGCGGCTTTCGTCCGCAACTCATTTTCCCTGCTTCTAGGTTGGAGGCCATCGCTACTTTTTTTTCTCACTATTTCATCACTCGGATGGACCGCTGTTCTCCCCAAGTGGCCCATCGGGGTCCAAGCACCGCCCGCGTTGGAGGCGACCACCACCAAGCCGCCCAACTTCCTTCGGAAGTCATCTTCCTCGAGCGTGTCGTGACACGTCGTGACACGTCGGTTGGGTTCCTTCAACCGTTGTTCAAACCTTAGATGAAGCAATGAAGAGGGAGGTAAATCAAATCAAATGCAATGGCCTCCAACCTACTAGCGATGGCTCCACGTTAAGAGCAATGGCCTCCAACCTACTAGCGATGGCCTCCAACCTACT
>CAXAMN010008802.1:236987-247935 GCA_963970005.1 Durusdinium trenchii
GTAAGGCACCTGTTACTACTAGCTTCTTGTTACTACTAGTAAGGCACTTGTTACTACTAGCGTGGCACCTGTTACTACTAGCTTCTTGTTACTACTAGTAAGGCACTTGTTACTAGCGATGCACTTGTTTCACCGTTTCACCGCTCGTCACCACATCTGTCCGAGCAACGGTCAGTGCACCCAAGAGGAAGAAAACCACCTCAGAGATGTCTTTCAGCGTGTCGGAGACCGCAGTCTCGAACTCCTACCACTTCAGTTGTCAATGAGGCCTTCGATGGTGCCCCAGTCGCGCACAAAGCGAGCATTGGTCAAGCGACTTTGAGCTGTTTCATAGCCACGTTGAAAGAGCAAAAAGGGCTGGCGACATCTACTTGGGAATACCATGGATTGGAAAGTAACTGAAAGTGCTGCAATCTCTCCCAGGATGATGGCTCAGCGCACTCATAAGTTTATAGAGTTTCAGTAAGCTGGCTAGGTTGGAGGCCATCGCTAGTGGGTTGGAGGCCATCGCTAGTAGGAGCAAAGGACGCTACTAGGGCCTCCTGGCATCGCTACTAGGAGCAAGGACGCTACTAGGCTCTGTTTTTGTTCTCTTTTTCGCTATTAGGTTGTCTCCATGCACAACGTCCTCGCTGGGCATGGTCACGCCGGTGCCGATGAAGGCCCAACTGAGCATGCCATGCAAAGTGGCAACGTTGGACAAAAGGATCAATTATTCTTGTAAGAAGAGGGTGGGATGCAAGTGACTTGGTTTGTCCCAAAGTATGTGGATACATGGGTGTTAATTAGATTCCTTGGCTAGTAATTGTAATTAGACTCTAATTGAATTATATTTAGATATTGTTTCTAATAGCTTCTTGTTACCACTAGTAAGGCACCTGTTACTACTAGTAAGGCACTTGTTACTAGTAGCTTTCTACATAAGCCCGGTATGTTAACGGTGTTTTCACATGGGTTCCAAGTGGATTCCAAAGCACATCATCACGCCCAAGATCAGTGCGGTGGCCGTCTTGTGGATCTCGGTGACCTCCTCCAAAACAATGATCCCGTAGCCCGCGATGAAGGTCAAGACGATTGGGAGGAACCTCGAGCATCGACCGGATCTGGAATGAGGTTATACAGAGTTCACGCATCTCCTAGTAGCTGCTTGCTCCTAGTAGTACGCCCCTAGTAGCGTCCTTGCTCCTAGTAGCGATGCCAGGAGCCCCCAGTAGCTTCTTGTTGGCAGAGTTTGCAAAAGTTCCATCACTGTTCAACTCCAAGTGAAACTCCTCATCGACCCAAAAGGTAACGCGATCAACAACACCGCTCCAAGTGGCTCATTCTGCTTGCCTTCCAAGCCTGGGACCGGGACAATGCCCTGCTGGATGCCACTCCTCAGAAGTACGCTGACGAAGCTAAGCCGCTTGAAGGGCAAAGGGCAAAGAAAAATGAAAACGGTTTGGTGCCTTTGTTAACTCGGAAGTAGAAAACCATCAAAGTCGATCTTGTTCTGGCTTGAGATAGGTGAACCGGGTTTATTGACAGTGCGATCAAATCAAGAGTTGTGTTGGCCAAGATGCATGAGAATCACCCAGAGGAACAGGCCTGTCATCACAGGTGGCAGGATGTCCTCAAGACATGGGGCGAGCATGAAGCGAGCACCACAACGAATGACAAAAACATTGCTTTTAATTCTATTCTAATTATTGTTTCTAATAATTGGCAAACATTGTTCCTGGTAGTAAGGCCAGGAGCCCCTAGTAGCATTCTTGCTCCTAGTAGCGATGCCCTTTGTTCCTAGTAGCGTCCTTGCTCCTAGTAGCAAGGCCAGGAGCCCCTAGTAGCTTCTTTGCGACCAAGCTTCTGGGTTTCCGTGCCCATGCTTCGGGGCCTCTGCACGCCTCAGCACCTTGCTGGTTTGACGGCACATCACCTGAGCATGCTCAGGCGTCTCCCATGGTGATCACATGCAGTCTACAGTCAAGGTTTGTGCTGTACTTCTGTCCCAAATCGGTTCTCACATTGACATAGATGACTGCAGTAGTGGGTAGTAGGCTACAGTTGTCTTTGGGCAAGAAGGCTCAGAAGGCGAAGGACAATCCTGTCGTTTGGGAAGACCGAAGCATCAACCGAGCGCTCTTAGGTTGGAGGCCATCGCTAGTAGTAACAAGAAGCTACTAGGAGCAAAGGGCATCGCTACTAGGAGCAAAAAGGCTACTAGGGGCTCCTGGCCTTACTACTAGGAGCAAGAACGCTAGTGGCTCCTGGCATCGCTACTAGGAGCATTCTTACTACGAACGTAACAAGAAGCTACGACGACCTGCAGCACCGGCTGCGCCGGGCCACGACGAACAAGGCGGGGATGGCCACCAGTGTCGCGATACGGCCGTAGCCGCCGTCCTCCTGGGCGCCGCTATCCATCGATGATCGACTTGTTGAAAAGAAAAACAGAACCCAATTTTTTCACAAAAACCAAACAAAGTAAGCAAGTGAGACTGCAAAAAAAGCATACTTCTTCTTTACATCAATCAAATCCCTTTCAACCATGGTCTCAGCGTGCTTTCACGGGACCTTCTCCACAGGTGCTGCCACATGGGCGAAGGCCATAGGGGAGGCCTTCCCGGGCGTAGCAGCATTGGAGGCCGTGGAGTTGAGGCCTCCAATCACGAAAAACGTCGCCAAACTGCAACATGTCGTGAGCGTCATGAAAGAATTTCAAAGTCGGGCTTCTTCTTTTACTAATGTTTGAAACCGCTCTGCAGTGTGCAATCATTGAATCGTTTTCCTGCTTCACCAACATTCCACTACGCCCTGTTTGGGGAATAGACTCAACTGCTTTCAAAATATATTGTCTAAAAACTTCTTGCGAGTAGGAATGTCAAGCTTGTCAAGATCTCCCTCAGAAACGCAGGCCATTTTGCTCATCAAGAATGTCATCCCTCTTTTGAAACTTGTGAATGTTTGTGTCTTTTTGGTTTTCTCTTTTGGCCAGAATTGATTCTAATTTAATCTCATTTCTGGTTGCGGTCTCATGAGTCTTTGTCGACTCCTGGACCCGGATCGGTCCGAAGAAAAGGAACCACTAGAGATGGCCTCCCCTAAGTGCAATGGCCTCCGGCCTCCAACCTACTCGAAAGAAAAACCAAAGCAATTCAACTTCGACTTCATGGCTCTAGTAACAGGGGTGAAAACCCCCAAAAGATCTTACGAATTAATGTGTTTGTTCTTTCATTCTGTGAATCTCTCTATGCCTGATTCCTAGTACAAATGATCTCACTACAGCCACACACCGTCAGGGCACACCGGACACTCTCGACACTCCGACATCCGCATAGTGGGTGGCCTGGGCAGACCTTTCTCCTTTCCGAACCTCCTTGGATCTTTGACTAGTAACAAGAAGCTACTAGTAACAAGTGCATCGCTTCTAGTAACAAGTGCCTTACTAGTAGTAACAAGGACGCTACTAGTAACAAGAAGCTTCTTTGACTCAGTCCGTCTTTGGCCTCGTGGGTACGAGAAGCCGCCGCGAGCTGCGAGGCCGATGAAGAGCACTGCCACGAAGAGTCGTTCGCTCCACTTCCGGCGCTGGCTGCGAGTGGTCACGGGCGCTGGGATGGCAGCCACAGTCATGGCGCAAACGAGGGTGAAGGCAAAGGCACGGGCGCAAGGGCTGCTTTGGGTTCTTCTTAAGCCACAATGGCTTAGGCACAGAGGCCTTCATGTGCTGGAGACATGATACTCCAATAACAGCAAACCCCAACCAATAATTGAAACAAACTTGCTAATGAGGCTCCTTACAAAGAAGCTGGTTAATCTACTGGTGTACCACTCCCCGATAACTAGCACGGTGCACAGATTTCCCTGATGGTGCCCGGTTACGGCTGTCGAGCATGGCATTGCATGATTGTCGCGTAAACGCGTGTCTCACAGATGATATGCAATTCACCACTCCATAAAGGGAGAGAAACCTTCCGTGTATGAAACCTGCACCGATCCGCTCAGAAGTGCGTCACATATCCGCTGAGACACATAAAAGGGCAAGAGAGGTGAGGCCAGGCGGGCATGAAAGGTCTCGGCCCGCTGCACCCGCATTACATCCTCGAAAAGGAGCGAACAGCAAAGGATAGGGATAGGGAACAACATGTTAGTAGGACTGATGGTCGAGTAATTTATCCACATCTTTGTTCGTCGCATGGCATATGCCAGGTACAATGGGTGCCTAAGTTACAGGGACCTACCCTTCAAGTCTGTTTTAGCATTCCAGGAATTCTTCTATCTATGCAACAACGATTGCAAAAAAGAATAAAAAAGACGGAACAAGACTGAAGCGTTGAATCCGCTAAGCGAGCTACCTCAACCAGCGACTCTCAAGACTCGCCGCTTCGACGGCAACTCGGACGTCCTCCATCAGTGGCCGCGCCAAGGCGTCCTCCCCGCGAAAGAAGCGCCGAAAACCACCTCGACGGTCTGGTCTTTCTGTTCTCGTCAAGTCTCTTCGTCACAAAGAGAAGAAAAGAGAGATGAAAAGAAAAAACAATAGAGGTGGAAAGCATGAAGGTTTAGCAGGCCGGATTGAACTCGGGGCTTTGAAGCTACTAGTAACAAGAAGCTACTAGTTAAGTTTCCCTGAAGATCTAGGAACCAAATCATTAGTGCGAGCGCTTCTTCAAGGAAGCTTCCCCCGCCGCCCGCCAGGGCAGCGGGGCGAGTTCGCGAGCTATCCTGCGTCCATACTAGTAGCTACTTAAACTACTAGCTAGCTACCTCACTTCCTACTAGCTACCCCTACCTAGCTCTACTTGCGGCCTACCCCCCACCCTATAAAAGCTACTAGTAGTAGTTCTTTCAAGCTTCTTGCTAGCAAATATCTAGGAGATTTCTCTTCTGTCCAAAAGCCAAAGATTCTCCGCCTGGCTGTGCAATGTCTGAGGCCCGGGGATCATCTGTGCTTCGGCCATGCCTTACTGATCAAGTCCAGTGACACATCATTTAAACACATTTGAACACCATCCATTTGGTCTTTTTATCATTTCATGGATCCATTTGTTACAGAGAAATACAAAATGCATTTAAAGAAATGAAACACGTCCAAGCCATTCTAAGGCTAATCCTCCTCGGGCTTGACTGCTCTCTTTCTGCCTGTCCCAAACATGTGGAAGTACGGAGCACCCTCAAGATTATGCTCTCCTATGCAAGTGTGGAGTGCCACGAGGAGAGCCTCCTCCTGCTTTGCAAAACCCAGGGCTGACAAGCATCAAAGGTCATCCAAAATGGTACGAGTCTCAGAAATCCCCGTAAGGTCACGCGATCTAGTTTGAGTGGAAATTGACCGGAGCCAAGTGAGCCATAACACAAAAAACTTTATTCAAGTGGCCAAGATCCCGCCCTTGCAAGTGCAGTGCTCAAACGCTGCGCCGCCACGCCAATATCTCGTGTGGCGTCGCTGTGTTGGCTCAGCGTCTGTCGCGGAAAGCCGGGACAGGTCCCCTTGTAGATGGTGAAAAGATAGTAATGGCCTCCAACCTAATAGCGATGGCCTCCACCCTACTAGAGGTGGCCTCCAACCTAGTAGCTTCTTGAGAATGTCAATGTATTTCAATGTATTTGGCTGCTTTCTGTCAAACTCTCCTCCCAACTGGGAAAACAACGTTTTCTTTGCAGAACACGCATTGAATAGAAAGATGTCAGATTAGGGATCGAAACATATGATTGGATATTCCAAAAGTTTTTGTTATTGTATGAGTCACATAATACATCGTGATTGCTTTTCCAAAGTGACAAGAGGATACAAGTGTAACAAGATGTGGCATGCTTTGGCAGCTAATTGGGCATCATTCACTAGTAACAAAAGCGCTACTAGTAACAAAGGGCATCTCTTCTAGGAGCAAGAAGCTACTAGTAGCTCCTGGCCTTACTACTAGCAACAAGAAGCTACTAGGAACAAAGGGCATCAATTCACTTCAAGTCGTTTTCCTTCTCGTGGCCTCATAGTCCAAACCAGCTCCCTGCATCGACTCGACTCCGCGGAGACTCCGCGCAGCGGGATGCAGCGGAAGCGAGCTTGAGCCCAAACAGCACAGGCACAAGCTCCTAGTAGCGTTCTTGCTCCTAGTAGTAAGGCCAGGAGCCCCTAGTAGCATCCTTGTTCCTTGGACCTGCATATGCAACCTAAGAGCGATGGCCTCCAACCTACTAGCGATGATGCAATGGACCTGCATATGCACCGGACAATGCAGGGATAGGCAGGGAGTGCTACTACACCTTGGTGATTTTGCCACTGTGTCTTCTGCGAGTATGCACTGTTCAGGAGAATGATAAGCAATGTAACATAATGTAACTATGAGGTAGGTCCCTCGTCTGACAAAACAATGAAACTGACGAATCTTTCTGCTTTCGCTGAAGGCGCAGCGTGCGCAGGCACTGCGGCACAGCGGCACAGCGCTCCAACGATGCCTCGGACACAAAACCCTGGCGGCTCTAGCCCCAGCTAGCTGGGCTTGCCAAGACCGAGCGTCACAGCCGCTTCAGCCGCTTTCAGCTCATGGTAAGGTAACTCTATTGAGAATTGAGGGTTAGCTTATCTGTCTTCACTAGCATCGATTGACTCTACTGATGTCAGACTTTTGCAACCTGATTTCAGAGACTTTGAAACATTGTTTGGCAGCGAGTGTCTAAGAATTTGCTCCTCACAGCTCTTTGTCGGCAAAAACGTTTTCTCTGATCCATTGGCCCAGCCTGACAAAGCTCGACTCTTCGGAAGTGTGGCAAATATCTGGACATGTGCTCTCGGCAGATGAGTGTTGGGAAAGTTCGAGTGTGAGAACACATGCATGGACCTGCATGGACATGGCAGTTTGTCAACGTGTCCCAATATTCTTTCAAATGATTCCTCATGATTCCTCTATAGAATGTGTAGATGGATGCTGGTTCCGCCTTCTTGACCTGGGAAGGCAGCCATGACATCAGCATCCACTTCAAGGTTAATCTTTTCAGCTTCCACGAATAAACAGAGAAAAGCATTAAAAGCATCGGCAAGTAACGAAACGCAAGTTGGTGATCTGGCTGTGTCAAAACCCGGGCTGTTTCTCTTACAAAAATTGTCGTTGGATGTCAACCGACCATGGCCCGCTGAGTTTTTTCAAAAAGAATAGACATCTTTAGGTTGGAGGCCATCGCTCTTAATTGGAAGATAAGAGTATATAAGTATATATATATATATAATTAATGATACTCTCGTGTAAGACGCAGCTCTCGGCCTCAAAGGATCCAAAGGAATCGATTCTTTTCCTCGTGGTGTCAAAGGACTTTCGGCCATCATGAAGTTCCTCGGAAGCTACGAACGTAACAAGGGGCTTTTCTACTTCCAAAAAGAAGCTACTAGTAGAAAGGCACCTTGCTAGTAGCAGTTGCAAGAAGCTACTAGGTGGAGGCCATCGCTTCTAGTGGCCAGAAGCTACTAGTAAGTCCATGGGGTCCACTAAGTAGACTCTATACACAGCATAGTGCTCTATGGCAAGCCTGAGCCATGTTCCACATCAGTCCACTGGTTGGAACATGTAAGTCTTATCAGACAGTGACTGTTAAACATGAGATGACAGTCTTATCGGACTAAACAGTCTGAAGTATTTGTGAGACAAATGCAGTGGAAAATAGCGGGTCACCCACTCTGTTCAGAGTAGAAGGTACTAGTCCTGCGAATTTGCTGACTAGGAAAAGCCCTGTCTTGTAGTCTGGGCGCCCTCCTACAACGACTTCTTCAGCCCTATGCAAGCAACATACAGCAGCTAAGTTGTCACAGAAACATACAGTAATGATTCGTTTTGCTCCAAGTTGCACTCGCATTAAAAGCTCACAGGTCTTTCCCTTGTCTGCGACAAAGTACATTCCTTCCGCGGAGCGCGGCACTGAGAAACATGGGCCAGGCAGCCCACATGGTGCAACCCTAAATCACCCCACCTGGGGAGCCCTACAAATAGTCCTCTTAGCGCAGTCTTCAGGCATCCACCCCCCATGCCCCAAATCACACATTTGTCAGCGCTCCTTGCATTCCTAGGTTGCCCAAGTTGAAGACTGCCGCACCATCAGGCTTCATCTGTCCCAAACTGAGCAGGGGACAAAGTGTTTAAAGCCCGAGGATGCGGAAGACATGACGCCTCACATGTTGAATATGGAACAGAGTCCTAATGGGCCTTCACTTGATCAGCGGAGGCCTCGATGGAGGTTCCGAGGCTGCCCCTGGGTTCAGAACTATTGCAGGGAACTAGCTTTTGGGCTAGAAGGCCTTTTCAGAGACTGAATGAAGTGAACTGCCATCTCTAACCCTATCTGAAAAGATCACTAGCCACTAGCCATGCGTTGTTAGGCAGCTTTTGTAGACCATCTCTGCCATTTCTGCCAGAGCCAAGTGGCAAGAGCTTCAGTTGCTCAGTGTTGGGGTCGAAGGAGCACCCAGCGTAGACGACGTCGAAGGTCTTCCCTTCGGCCTTCCTCGGCACGGTGAGATGGCTCCTTCGTCTGAAAGCCATGACTTTCAAAGGGAAGGTGCTCGGTCCCGGCCAAGGAATGTCCACAGCTCAAGGGAAGCTACTAGTAATGCCCTTTGCTGCTAGTAGTTTCTTGTTACTAGTAGCGATGCCCTTGTTACTAGGAGAGAGGAGCTACCAGTCTGCCACCTCATTTGTCCGAATTCATCCAGGCTGCCACCTCTTGAGATACTCAAAGGCATCGCCGCCCAGGAAAGAAAACCTGAGTTGACTCGGCTGACTAAAATGTATGGAAGGCTGACATTGGGGGTGTTTGGATCCGCCACTCGCCGACGTCCTTCAACGGTCTGAATATCCTAAGTTTGAATGTGCGACAAATGTGATCTTTGAGCACCTCAATCTCAAACAAGCTGCTGCTCTTCATTGAAGGGCGTAAATGGGCCATCCTTCAAAAGCATGTTCCTCGGACCCAGAAACGGATATCGGATGACTCTGCATCTTGGTTTGACGACACACTCGCAAAGGCACTGAGTTTCCATCCAAGCTGTTTTGGTGCTGCGTAACGACAAAGAAAGACTTGTATTGACGCATTGACAAACTCGCAACTTCCAAGTGGCCTTCATCCCACCAGCCAAAAATGAAAAACAAGAGAGAGAGAGGATGAGTCTCTACGTGGATGTACAAATGGAACAAACTATGAACAAGGGGCCATGCCTCGACAAACTCCAACTCCCAAGCCCTACCGAAAGACTTTTCTAAAAGCTTCTTGTTCATAGTAGCGATGCCAGGAGCCCCTAGTAGCGTAGCGTCCTTGCTCCTAGTAGTAAGGCCAGGAGCCCCTAGTAGCTTCTTGTTGCTAGTAGCGATCTTTTCTAAAACTGAGAATGACTTCATCCAATCTCCAGCTGGGTCTCCGTGTGGCCACCGACACCTTATCTGCCAGGTCCACACCGACTACGGTGGCACCGGCCTCGCTGGCCGCAAGGCACATGGCGGCCATGACACCGCTGCCAAAGCCCAAGTCGAAGATCTGCGCCTTCGGACGCCTCGAAAGCGAAATCAGCCTTGAGTTTTGTGCGGCACAGGTCAAATCCTTTGAGATGTTTGGAATCTGCTTTTCGTCCAATGAAAATGTCTCTCTAATCGACTCGCAAAGGCCATCCACACCTTCGTAGCTGCTACAGTTGCTTTCCGAGTTAAACCTCCAAGCATCATCCACAGTCGCAACGCAACGCAGGACATCCTTTCGTAGACAGCCTGAGGAACGGTTGCAATCGTTCCAGGGCAGGGATCTGGACACTCCTCGGCAAAGCAACCCAGCATCGTGGCCAAATGCATTTTCTTCGCTTTTGAACTGGAGAAGGGATTCAGAATTGAAGAGATCCGTGTTGAAAGCCACACGTATATAGTTGGAAATGGGACATCCGAAATCTGCAGTTGCCTGCACCATCCTGCACCACTCAACTCACCGGCAATGCAACTGGACCGCATAGTCGTCATGCCTTCAAGCTGATGAAGGTCTTGCATATCAACAGTGATAATGAGGCACTCAATGGTACATCATGGTACATCCAACAAGTATGTTGGATTCCAGTGATGGCCTCCAACCTCGTAGCGTTCTTGCTCCTAGTAGCGATGCCCTTTGTTCCTAGTAGCTTCTTGCTCCTAGTAGTATGGCCAGGAGCCCCTAGTAGCGTCCTTGCTCCTAGCGATGGCCTCCAACCTAAGAGCGATTTCCAATGTTCACTACCCCACGATCATCCGCTCCATGATCCCCTGTCGTCATCCGCTCGACCCGCTTCGAAGCCAGGCTTCAATGCTGAAATGGTCCCTCCACTTGACGCCCGCTGTGGCATGGGATTGTTCTCCCAAACCTGGGACGCTAGAGCGACACAACGAAGGTGAAGCCTAAAAAGCTGACTTGCGTTTATCTGGTCGAATCTATTGGAATCTGCTAGTGGCACGTTGGAATACCAACAGTTTTGGCTCTCTTTTCCTGACGAGTGGACACATGAATATTAAATTGTGGAAATGTCTGTTCTTAATTATGCAACTCTTGTTTGCATACCTGTCAGCCACGGTGCTGAAGCATCGCCGCCGAAGCGCAGGTGCAAACGGCAGAGCTCCTCCAACGGAAGAGAAGCACCAGCGCCAGCGGCAGCGGAGAGGAAAGGCTTCTGGCTGAAACTGCCTTGGCAAGCTTTCTCGGAAAGCTGCTGATCTGTTGGAAGCTTTGCAAAGCTGAATGAATGGTTTGAAGCAAGAAACAAGCTGAACTTTGCGCTGAGATCCGAGAAGTTGACCGAGGTCGGTGCAAAGCCCCAGCAGTGCCAATCCCAGGGGCCGCCGTGCCCACCGGGCCCAGTTGGGCATGAGCTCCGCGCGAAGGAAGGCCGGTCCAAGTGGCATGGCGAAGTGAGAAGATTGAGACGCTGACGTGGCACCTGTTACTACTAGCGTGGCACTTGTTCCTAGTAGCTTCT
>CAXAMN010008813.1:86569-110164 GCA_963970005.1 Durusdinium trenchii
TTTTTTGATTTTCCGGGTCGTCTCAGGCCTACGTGGACGAGACGTGAGACCCTTTGGAGCGAGGTTCACCTGCGCCGTCGCGGTCCGTGGCACTCCGTGGTGGTTCTGGCGCAGAGCCTGTGTGGTGAAAGCATCAAAAAGGGCGAGGAAACTTGCTGAAAGCAGTCTGGATGAGCGGATGCAACTTCTGACTTGACACAAGTTGACACAAGTCTGTGAGAAATTCGAACACTCACTATGTGACTATGTGTTGAATAACATATCATCAAATGTCCTTGGGATTTGCAGCTTTGCATTCCAATGTCACAAACAAAAGCAGCCACACTGCTGACACACTGCTGACCTCGTTGTCAACCAATCTTTGCCAACGCCACCAAACATGTCCTTCACAATTTGTCAAACATTGCAACAAGTGAAGTCTTAGTTCACACAAGTCTAGAGTCCTACAGTGCACCAAATACCAACCGGTGGAGCTCACGTTGTGCAATGGGAAATCAGGAGATCTTTTTTGAATCCAAATCTGAATACCTTTTTACCCTCTTCCTTTGTTCTTTTTTAAGGGATGGTCTCCATCCTAGAAGCGATGGCCTCCAACCTACTAGCGATGGCCTCCTCTCTTCGGAACAAGATGGAGCCCACGAACCCGAATGCAAACACGTTCGAAAAGCTACATATGTCCAAATGACACTCTTGTAGGACACTCTTGTGGGACACTCTTGTGGGTCACTCTTGTAGGAAACTCTTGTGGGACACTCTTGTGGGACACTCCTGTAGGACACTCTTGTGGGATACTCTTGTGGGGCACTCTTGTGGGACACTCTTGTAGGACACTCTTGTGGGACACTCTTGCAGGACACTCTCGTGGGACACTGTTGCAGGACACTCTTGTGGGACAATTCTGTGGGACACTCATTTGGGACACTCTTGCGGTACACTCTTGTGGGACACTCTTGTGGGACACTCTTAAGGGACACTCTTGTGAGACACTCTTGCGGGACACTGTTGCGGGACACTCTTGTGGGACACTCTTGCGGGACACTCTTGTGGGACACTCTTGTAGGACACTCTTGTAGGACACTCTTGTGGGACACTCTTATAGGACACTCTTGTAGTAAACTCTTGTGGGACACTCTTGTAGGGCACTCTTGTGGGACACTCTTGTAGGACACTCTTATAGGACACTCTTGTGGGACACTCTTAACTCTTGTGAGACACTCTTGTGGGACACGGTTGCGGGACACTCTTGTGGGACACTCTTGTGAGACACTCTTACGGGACGCTCTTGTAGGACACTCTTGTGGGACACTCTTGTAGGACACTCTTGTGGGACACTCTTACGGGACACTCTTGTTGCACATTCTTGTAGGACACTCTTGTGGGTCACTCTTATGGGACACTCTTGTCGGACACTCTTGTGGGACACACTTGTGGGACACTCTTGTGGGACACTCATACGGGACACTCTTGTGGGACACTCTTGTAGGACACTCTTGTGGGACATGCGGGACACTCTTGTGGGGCACTCATACGGGACACTCTTGTGGGACACTCTTGTGGGACACTCTTGTAGGAGACTCTTGTGGGACACTCTTGTGGGACACTCTTGTAGGAAACTCTTGTGGGATACTCTTGTAGGACACTCTTGTGGGACACTCTTGTAGGACACACTTGTGGGACACTCCTGTACGGCACACTCTAGGCTGCAAGACGAGCTTTTCGTACGAGACTTCCTCCAAAAGTGACGCGTCAAGTCTCAAAAACGAGCGTTTCGAACGAGACTTCCTCCAAAAGTCACACGTCAAGTCTCCAAAACGAGCATTTCGTACGAGACTTCCTCCAAAAGTCACATGTCAAGTCCCCAAAACGAGCGTTTTGTACGAGACTTAATTCCTCGAAAACTCACATGTCAAAGTCTGCAAAACGAACGTTTCGCACGAGACTTCCTCCAAAAGTCCAGCGGAAACACCCATCGGAGCACACACACATCACGCAGCCCTGCCAAGCAGTTTCGCGATTCCAGCCCCTCCAAACGACAACCGCTCACACGCCAATCCCAATGTGACAGCGACATTCACCTCTACCACAACTCACAACCTCCCGATTCCCTGCGCCTGCCACGAATCTTTCCGCGTCCACACGTCTAACGCGCACAAAGTACTGCGCCTGCCACGAAATGTCACCTCCGTCACACATCGCAACCTCACGATTCCCTGCGCCTGCCACGAAACTCCCACTTCCACACCTCAAGACTCGCATAAAGTCCTGCGCCTGCCACGAAAAGTAACAATGTCATCTCACGTGAGCTTCAACAAAATTTGCACCACACCACACGTTTGGAATGATTTCGACCCGTTCTGAACACACTCCCAGAGTCCAAAATCGGCATTTCAGCTGAGACTTGTCACGAAAACAGAGCTTCGGTGCCACACCCTGAAACGCAAATCCCAATGGCACGGCCACATCCAACACCCCAAAAACACGACTCTCCAAACGCTAATCCCAATGGAACTGCGTAGCAAACTGAGGATCTCACAAAACGCTGCGCCTGTGCAGCGAAATGCATCACGCTTCTTGCGCGACATGTCATTTTCATGCAAATCACAATGGAATAGCAGCGCAAACTGACACGTGACACATCCATGAATAGTCACTTGCAAAAGCTTCCCCCAATGGCAGCGCCTTAGCGCTCTACCGCGGACGGTTGCGAACGGTTGCGGACGGTTGCGGGCGGTTGCGAACATAGAAACAATGGGTTGCGAACAAGGCTCCACCCCCAGACCCCCAAGAGTTAAACGAGAACCCTTCGCTACGCATTCGGGAAAAAAATCGAAATCTGAAGTCAAGTTCTGCTGTTTGCGTTCGTCACGCACAACAGCAGGAGTCATGCTGCGGCTGTTGTCGGCGAATTCGTGGGATCCTTTGAGAGAAAGAGAAGGACCGCAAAGAAGAAGAATAAGGTAGAAAGGTCCAAGAGCAAGGACGCTACTAGGGGCCCCTGGCCTTACTACTAGGAGCAAGAAGCTACTAGGGGCTCCTGGCATCGCTGCGAGTAACAATGTTCGGTTCAGTTCAGGTGCACGCTGGTTCTACCGCCTCGATGGCGAAGTTCTGGCTTCGGATCCACCAGACTTTGGACAGGCGCAGCGCAGCGAAGCAGTGTTCTCATCAGGTTTTTGGCTACTAGTAGTAACAAGTGCATTGCTAGTAGTAACAGGTGCCTTACTAGTAGAAACAAGAAGCTAGTAGTAACAAGTGCATCGCTACTAGGAACAAGTGCCTTAC
Source organism: Durusdinium trenchii (assembly GCA_963970005.1). Lineage (NCBI taxonomy): Eukaryota > Dinophyceae > Suessiales > Symbiodiniaceae > Durusdinium > Durusdinium trenchii. The sequence goes on from CAXAMN010008813.1 coordinate 89,852, forward strand.
TAGTAGTAGCAAGGGACGCTACTAGGAGCAAAGGGCATCGCTACCAGGAACAAGGACGCTACTAGGGGCTCCTAATGGTTCGAGTGGACATCTCATCTCATCGAGTAGCAATGGCCTCCAACCGAAGAGCAATGCCGTAGTATGACCTGTAGGACTGGAAGGCACCACTTTTTGTTACTAGAAGTAAGGCACTTGTTCCTAGAAGCGTGGCACTTGTTACTACTAGCTTATTGTTTCTAATAGCTTCTTGCTACGACTAGTAAGGCACCTGTTACTACTAGCGATGCACTTGTTTCTAGTGCGCACGGGAATCATGTATTGTTGTCTCTTTCAAGTGCGTTCTCTAAGCAGAGCACTGCTAGCATGTTTTCTATGGCTTGGCTTGTGGCTTCCGGCGTTCGCCTGGTGTCGTGCTTGCGAGAACTCCGAATGAGGCCATGTATTGGCTGGCGCATCCTACGCACCACCCCAGGAGCGTGTTAGGCCAAGATCTGAGGTCCACCCAGGGATTTGAGGTCAACTGTATAAGAAGCAAAATAACTAAGTAGCCTCTTGTTACTAGTAGTATGGCCAGGAGCCCCTAGTAGCGTCCTTGCTACTAGTAGCGATGCCCTTGGTTCCTAGAGCTTAAGGAAGACGTTGGCTTCTTCCTTTCCACACTTCGAGTTGCGTTTCGGAGGAGGGTTGATGAATGCTTGCCCAAGATTGCTTACACAATTCAAGCAGATGGTAGCGTTCAACAAGAAGACATGAAAGAGAGCAACCTGGCGGGTCTGGACACCTCGTGGCTGTATTCCTTGCAGGCCATCGCTATTGGAGTTCTGTTTTTCTAGCAATGGCCTCCACCCTACTAGCGATGGCCTTCCAATTACCTTGAGAACCCGAACGGAACAGGCAAGGGAACCCATATCAAACAGACTGTTAAACAATGTTGCACCCTTTTCTTGTAAATGTGGAGAGCCCTTCCTGGAACCTGGGAACTTGCAAGCGGAATTTATATAGAAAATGATGCAACATGTTCACATTGCGAAGCTGTTCGTGTCTGTTTTGCAAAAACGCAAGTTTGAGAGTAGGAACCTCAGAACACCTGAAGTTTCAGGAACAAGCCCTAAACCAGAAACCTCCTGCCAGCCTCTTTTGTACCGGAAAGCCCGACACACCTTTGGGAGGTTGAACGGAATCTTTGGGTACAAGAACCAATTGCCCCTAGTAGCGATGCCCTTGTTACTAGAAGCGAACTTGTTGAGTACAAGAACCAATTGGGAACGATGCCTCAGATCAGAATTTTGGAGCAATGCCTAGCCTCGGACAGCATCTTGCAAGCTGACGTACAGAGTGCCCCGAACTGATGACGTGGGGCCCCGGTCTATGAAGCCAGTTCCCCCCAAGGTGCTAGTAGGTTGGAGACCATTGCCCTTAGGTTCCTATTGCTATTAGCCAGTCAAGCTGAAAGAGCCACAGGTTCCAGATCGTTCCAACGATTTGCGGATGCTCCTGGGTCCAAGGTGACTGCCAAACAACGGCGCCAGCAGATCTTTTCTATTTGCATGGAACAATGGAAGGCGGGGGAACTTGCTTCTCACAGGAAACTACTAGTAACAAGAAGCTACTTCGGGCTCCTGGCCTTACTACTAGGAGCAAGGACGCTACTAGGGGCTCCTGGCCATACTACTAGGAACAAGAAGCTATTAGAAACAAGAAGTAAATAGCATTAAAAGTAGTTAGATTCATTCTCTTTGAGTCCCTTCAGTCCCCTTCTTGCTTCAAGTCGTTCAATTTTTGTAAACGTGTCAGCCAGCTGTTGCAGAGCCACGGGCTGTCCACAACATGTGCGGTGGAACATGTGGCATTCTGGTGGCATTGACAAAGTCTCTGGCAGTCTGTTTCGTTTCCTACTAGCGATGGCCTCCAACCTACCATTCTAGAGGTAAAAACCACAACAAGACAAGAAAATACGAATATATAAACAATCAAGAGGGAAGAAAGAAGGTGCCTGTCTCTGGCGGGCCAAGACATTCTCTCGGGTGGTGTGGCAAGTGAAAGGTGTTGAAACCGTATTCTTGCTTGCGCGGATGCGATGAAGCAGCTTGTGCGACAGGTGTAACCCCAATCATGTTACACAAGAAAATGCACGCACCACAAGAACTCCCCAAGAAGACGTCCCAATGTCACGTCTTAAAACTGTGTCCTTTTCGATTGAAGCCCGTGGTTTCAACGGGTGTCGCGCAGCGCGGAGCTGAAAAAGAACTGGGTCGTCGCATTCGACTGATGAGATTTCCTTGCGCGAGATGACTTGTGAGGAACGCAGCAGTGAGAAACGTCAGAAACCGTTGATTGCCGTTTTCTAGGAACAAGGTTTGCTACTAGGAACAAGTGCATCGCTTCTAGTAACAAGTGCCTTACTAGTAGTAACAAGAAGCTATTAGAAACCGTTGATTGCCGTTTTGTGTTTGCTCTTTCAGGATTTGGCAACCGAGCTTCCATCAATCGATATGACCAGGACTCACGAGCGACAGTTCAATTGTCCAAATGTGCCAAGTCGCCAGTGGAGGAAATGTGGCGAGGCTTCAACACCAGGCACTGCGCTACGAAGCGTCTTTGGCGTATGGTGTTTGTGGTGTTGGCTATGTCGTGTTTGTATTACTGTTTTAAGAAAAGACACCAGTCGAAAGGATAAAAGGAACGGACAAAGGACAAGGCCCTTGCTTGGAAGCAAGAAGCTATTAGGGGCTCCTGGCATCGCTACTAGGAGCAAGGACGCTACTAGTAGCTCCTGGCCTTACTACTAGTAACAAGGGCATTGCTATTAGTTACTAGACTTTTAGTCCGGATTCGTTATTTTTCTCTTGCTTTTCTGGTAGGCACCAGATGACCGCTTGCACAGCCTTCACTTCTGCGTGCAGAGCCTTTGCTCCGCTGTACCGCCAGGTGTGGAACACGCAGCAAAGACAAGACGCATCCCTCGACAAATCTCAAATCCTGAAGTTGTTTTTCCCAAATGTGTAGCGAAGGGTTCTCGTTTGACTCTGGGGGTCTGGGGGTAGAGCCTTGTTCGCGACGCGTTGTCTCAGCGTTCGCAACCGTCCGCAACCGTTCGCAACGGTTCGCTGTAGGGCGCTAAGGCGCTGCCATTGGGGGAAGCTTTTGGAGAGGGTTTCGGATGGAAATGTGACGTGTCAGATTCGTGTGAAATAGCGTGGAAACGTGTGGAAATGTAAGATGTTGAAGTGTGGAGGTCGATTTCACTGCGCAGGCGCAGCGTTTTGTGAGATCCGCAGTTTTCTGCGCAGTTCCATTCGGGTTAGCGTTTGGAGAGTGGTGTTCTTGGGGTGCTGGATGTGGCCGTGCCATTTGGATTTGCGTTTCAGGATGTCGCATCGAAGCTCTGTTTTCGTGACAAGTCTCAGCTGAAATGGTGATTTCGGTGGATGGGAGTGTGCTCAGAACGGCCGAAATTATTCCAAGCGTGTGGTGTGGCGCAAATTTTGTTGAAGCTCACATGAGATGATATTGTCACTTTTCGTGGCAGGCGCAGGACTTTGTGCGGGGTTGAGGTGCGGAAGTGCGATTTTCGTGGCAGGCGCAGGGAATCGTGAAGTTGCAAGGTGTGACAGAGATGACAATTCGTGGCAGGCGCAGTACTTTGCGCGCGTTAGACGTGTGGACGCGGAAAGTTTCGTGGCAGGCGCAGGGAATCGTGAGGTTATGAGTTGTGGTAGAGGTGAATGTCACTGTGGCATTGGGATTGGCGTGTGAGCGGGTGTTGTTTGGAGGGGCTGGAATCGCGAAACTGCTTTGCAGGGCTGCTTGATGTTTGTGCTCTGATGGGTGTTTCCGCTTGACTTTTGGAGGAAGTCTCGTACAAAACGCTCGTTTTGGAGACTTGACGTGTGACTTTTGGAGGAAGTCTCGCACGAAACGCTCGTCTTGCAGACTCGAAGCGTGACTCGAAGCCTCGTGCCCTGCGGATTTGCACGGCCTTGGTGGAAAGTGCGTGCGCTTGGCGCCGTGCCACTGGGGAGCGCGACACTGGTGTGTTCCAGTCCCATGTTTTTTTGACGTTTTTTCCGTTCTATTGCATTCAGTTCCGCGATCGTTCCTAGCCTTGTCTCCCTTCTACTGGATCCTGTTTCGTCATGATTTCCAGGTTTTTCTCCCTTTGTCTCCTTTCTACCGGCTTCTGTTTCGTCATGATTTCCAGGTTTGTCTCTTCTTGTCTCCCTTCTAATGGTTCCTGTTGGTTCCCAAACAGCTTCAACGGATGGGGTTCTTAGTTCTTCATTATTTCCGGGTTTGTCTGCCTTTGTCCCCTTTGTCTCGCTTCTACTGGATGCAGTTCCGTCATGATTTCCACTGCTGGATACAGTTCCATCATGATTTCCAGGTTTGTCTCCCTTTGCCTTCCTTAGTTACTGGTTCCATGTCCGTCATGATTTCCAGGTTTGTCTCTGTGTGTCTCCCTTTGCCCCCTTGTACTGGATGCAGTTTCTTTTCCTTCTACTGGATTCAGTTCTGTCATCGTTTCGAGGTCTCCCTTCGAGTGGATTCGGTTCCTTCGTCTCCCTTTGTCCCCTTCCTATTCCATCCAGTTCAATCATGATCTGGATCTTGTCTGCCTTCGGTTCCTTTGTCCTCCTTCTGATTCCTTAGCGCAGAGATCCAAATCCACCAAAATTTGGAGGCTTGTCTTGATTTGGTTCCCTATTGAATTTGGTCATGAGTTGCAGTCAAATTTCAAGCTAATGAGAAAGGCTATTTGGGGTTGATGCTGGTGTAATTTTCTTGCCTGTATCTTCCCCATTATCCTTGGTACGACAATGGCCTCTGGCCTCGCAAATCAAGTGAACAGTGGGAATCTATAAAGATCTACGCCGTTTGATTCTCTTTTAAATGCCGAAGCTGAAATCCACAGGAGCCTACAGGTTTGGACGCGTTTCCAGGGTTCCTTGGTTCAAAAATCAGCTGACTCGGATTACAAAGCTGGACACACAAGGTTGCTGACTCCGTTTTGATACCTCTGTGAGGTTAAGGGGCCGCATATTGTCTCACTTGGACGTGCTGGGGTTGTGTGCTGAACGAGCCACGGCCCGCCCCAACGGCTCAAGCGGTTTCAAAGTGTTTCACGTGTACAAAGCCCTCCATGTCCAGTTTACACGATAGCCAGGCCTTTGTCGGGCGACTTGTTGAACTTGTCCAACCTCAAGGGCAACTTGACGTCACTTGAGTGCTGCCAAGCCGTGCAAGATATGGCACTTTTTGGATTTTTTGACAGATTTGAGAGGGATGAAATTTGTCAGGTCTTGCAAGCGTGCAGTGATCATGGCCGTGGCGGAGATAGACACATCAGGAAAAGATCAAGTTGGAGAGCTTCAGCAAGCGCTTGCTCGGGATGACTACCACCTCTTCCTGCAATTTCAAGGTGCGGGGATCGTGGACCCGAAACTGTGTTGTTCCCCAAACTTCCCCAAATCATTGCGCAGCAGTTGAAGCCAACCGTGTTGCCCCAAAAGTGCTGGTGCCTTGAGGCTGGAAATGCATTTTCAAAGCGAGCGCACAAGCGTTCCAAGTCTGATGGGCAAGCAAGCCTGAAGCGATCATTCAATTGTTGACTACTTCCCTCATCCCCAGTGCGTCCAAGAGTATGCAACTCTTGGCGCTCCAGCTTGCCATTGGCGTGTTTGACTACGTGGACGACGCGAATGTCAAACGCATGTTTGCCGCGGAAGTTTTGCGATTGGCAAACACCAGCAAAGTGCGCAAGCATGCGGCCGATGTTTTGGAGGAATACCCTCTCATTGCCGTGTGGGCGCATGACCAGTGAGGAAGCCTCACCTTTGAAACGAAGAAAAAGTGGGTCGCTTCGGGCAGCAATCACAAAACTGTCTTGTTTAGTTTTATACAGTTTTATGAATCTGAAGTTGTTTGGCGCTTAATATTGAAATTTTGGCCCAAAGATCGGTCGCAGACATGTACACCCAACGGAAGTGGACCGAGCAGCTGGGCTGCGCTAAGCGTTGACGCTTACTTTCTAGCAACCTAAGATGTATGGAGATGTAGCCTGAAAAGGCGGATCACGTGGGGAAAAAAAGGTTTTCACTACTTACTGCAGGATCCCTGTAGCGGAGCCCGCCCCTGCAGATCTGCGTCAGGCGCCGGTGTGTGCTCGGGCCTCCGGAAATTACTTGAAGGATCAAGAAGATGATCAACAATTTCAATGTGTGTTTTGTCATCCGGAGACCGGTGGTTGCTCGACTTTCGCTCTATAACTGATGATTTAATGAGTTTTCAATCAGTGGTCCATGAAGGATCATGACATCTACTATGGCATACCTTGCCAAAGTGTTCATCAAAGCCATCTATTTGAAAATCGGGTAAGGGGCCTCCAGGGTTTCGTGCGCCCAGTTGGATCAAGATTCAAAACATGAGCTGCAGGAGAAAGATGATGCTGCACAAGTCGTGCTGGAGCCAGCAGCCAGAGTGGAGGTCGAAGAGCTCGAGGCATTGCTACTTCCTGGGCTCCGCTATACATGGCATGTGGCATTTGCCACGCGGGCATAGAAGTGAACGGTCATGAATGGAGCTTTGGTGGCAGTGGCGTAGAGCCATGCAGTCCGAGGCGTGACCCTGACTTTCCTTATTCGGGTCGATGCCGGTGGGACAAGTGACGGCGGAACAGCTCCAAGCTCGTGTCGACAGTTACGAGAACCGTCCCTACAGATTCCTTTACAGGAACTGTCAAACGTGGGCAAGCCAGTTCTGCTGCCTGCTTGGGGCTCCGACGTTTTCCCTGTATGCGGCATTTTGGCCACATTTGGGATTGTTGCTCTTTTTGCTCGTCTTGCAGACTCGAAGCGTGACTCGAAGCCTCGTGCCCTGCGGATTTGCACGGCCTTGGTGGAAAGTGCGTGCGCTTGGCGCCGTGCCACTGGGGAGCGCGACGCATGCTGTAAACGCAGCGTGTCGCTGGTGAGCCGGATGATTGGTGGTATCATGTGATATGTTTGCTTCTAGTGTGTGGGCAGATCGTGTGGTGAAATTACGTCCATGATGTCGCAGTGCCACGCGGATTTGCGCGGCCTTGGTGGGAAGTGCGTTTGCGCGGCGTCGTGCCACTGGGGAATGCGAAACACGCTGGTGTAAACGGTGTAAAAGCGGCATGTCGCTGGTGAGCGACAAGAGTGTCCTACAAGAGTGTCCTACAAGAGTGTCCCATAAGAGTGTCCTACAAGAGTGTCCTACAAGAGTGTCCCACAAAAGTGTCCCAGAAGAGTGTCCCACAAGAGTCTCCTACAAAGAGTGTCCCATAAGAGTTTCCTACAAGAGTGTCATTTGGACATATGTAGCTTTTCGATCGTGCTTGCATTCGGGTTCGTGGGCTCCATCCTTTTTTGTCCAACAAAGGGCATCGCTACTAGGAGCAAAAGGACGCTACTAGGGTTCCTGCCATCGCTACCAGGAGCAAGAAGCTACTAGGAACAAGGGCATCGCTACTAGGAGCAAGGACGCTATTTCCCCGTGTCTTCTTATCTTTAAAGGCCTGTAGACATGGTTTTCATTGTATGTTTTGTACCTCCTATATCTTGTTGTTCTGTTCTTGTCGTCGAGGATGTAAGTTTCAGGATTCTTTCTTGTAGACCTGTAGACCTGTCTTTCTTACTTTCCATGTCAATCTGTCTTTCCGTATTCACTGTAGACGTTAGTATGTGTTTTTCTGTGCATTTTTGCAGACGGGTTTAGTCTTTCTTTTGGACCTAAGACCTGTCCTTCCTCCGTTTCTGCATTCTTTCTGTTCTAAGCCTTTAGACCTTTTCCCCCCTTTTTTTAGACCTGTAGACTGTAGACCTGTTTGTTGTTTTTCTCTTTTTTTTTGGTGTTTCTATGTTTAAAGCGTCCTTTCTGCTTTTTGTGCCTGTAGACATGTCTCTTGTTCTTATTTTAGACCTTCAGACACCTTTCCTTTTTCCGTCCAATCGAAGAATCCATTCGGAACGGAAAGAACAAAGGGAGAAGGGCACTTAGGACCTAATAGCGATGGCCTCCACCCCACATTCTAGCTTGTGCTGTTTGAGGCTGCCATGGGTGGTAGCTGGGACTTGGCGTATCAAGATGTGCTGGCCGCTTTCGAGCATTTCCTCTCAGAGACCGGAGACAGGCCTTTTGTCCTGGCTGGCCACTCGCAAGGAGACGGAAATCCCAGGTCATCGCTAGTAGTAACAAGGGCATCGCTACTAGTAGCAAGAACGCTACGAACGTAGTTCCTGGCATTATTACTAGGAACAAGGACGCTACTAGGTTGGAGGCAATCGCTAGTAGGTTGGAGGCGCTCAACGCACTTGATCTTGCGGTGTCCGGCGCCCCTGACTGCAGGATCAATGCACATCATCCGCCTGGTCAAAGATCGCATTGCTCCTGACCAAGCACTGATGCCCCGTTTGGTGGCCATCCATGCGCCCGGCATGGGCGCAAGCCTCAAACTACCAAAAACGGAGAAGGCAGACAGAAGAGATCAACCTCAACGACAAGCCAGGACAACACTTTTCAGAATGAGAAAGTCACGCTGAAGCATGGTCGAGGTGGACATCTGAGGACGTTTGCAAGCCCAAGACTAAGTCTAACGCAGAAGAAGAAGAAGAAGACCATCGCTTATTAGGTTGGAGACCATCGCTGTAAGGTTGGAGATCATCGCTAGTAGGTATTGAACTCAGCGTAGGAAGAAGAAAAAGAAGAAGAAGAAGAAAGGGATCGCTCGGCAACCTTGGCCGAATTAGACGACAGAAGAAGCAAAATGGAGCGAGGTGCAGGAAAGCGCAAGAGGCACAGGAAGGCGCAAGGCTCGCAGCAGAAGGGCAAACCGGAAATCCGGAAGGATCCTATTTAGATGTCAGCCACAGGGGGCACTACTAGGAACAAGAACCTACCAGGGGCTCCTGGCATCGCTACTAGGAGCAAGGACGCTACTAGGGGCTCCTGGCCTTACCACTAGGAGCAAGAAAGCTACTAGGGGCTCATTTCGACAAGGGAAATTATGCGCCAAGGAACAGCTCAACTCAGAGACCACCAAAAACGGCGCAGATTCCACACTTGGCAGAGGCAGATCAGTTTGGGGTTTGCGCATTGGCCGCCTTGAGTAATCAGGAGCCATAGAGGGACAACCATGGAAGTGGGCTGGAGACCATTGCCAGTAGGTTGGAGGCCATTACTACTAGTAACAAGCAGCTAGTAGGTTGGAGGCCCATCGCTAGTAGGTTGGAGGGACAACCGTGGAAGTTTTAATCACATGCGGGACGTTCAACCCGTCTATCCCGCATTTCGCAGCGCACGTCGCTTGTAAAGAGAGGACAGCGCTGTGAGCATTGCTTTCGACTTTCTATAAGGAGGTTCTGTGAAGACATGGTTCTGATTTGCGTTAAAGTATTTTCTCATGTCTCTCTTGTCAGGCATGTGATAGACATCTCTACCTCATCAGCCTTAGTTGCCCTGCCTTTTGGTCTAGCATGTTCCCATCAGGCACGTTACGTTGCCCTGTTCCAGGCTACTCGCTACTAGGAACAAGGGCATCGCTACTAGTAGCAAGAAGAAGCTACTAGTAGCTCCTGGCCTTACTACTAGGAACAAGAAACTACTGCAAAAACAAACCATCAAGTTTCCCTTAAAATCTAGGAACCAAGTGAATAGTGCGGTGTAGCTTACTTGCAGCTAGTAGCTACCTTTCCCTTCCCGGAAAACCTGCTCCTGATCGGCCAAGACCTGCTTCTGTCAGAAAACTCTTTTCTGCGAGTCGGTCTCCGACAAGTTCTTTGTCCAATTCTTGCATGCGCACGCAAGACTGTGGGGATGGCAACTTTCAAAAAGCCGCTAGTGCCCACGCTTTTTCATTAGAGAGCTTGTGGCTCTCAAGAGCGTTCAACAAAACACGCCGCTGGAGCTCTGGTTTCTGGGTTTCGGAGAAAATAACTACAAGGACGGCCATCGGTAGTAGGTTGGAGGCCATTAGTAGCAAGAAACTACTGGTTTCCAACTTGTAGTAGCGTTCTTGCTCATAGTAGTAAGGCCAGGAGCCCCTAGTAGCGTCCTTGTTCCTAGGTTGCTTGTATTTTCTCATTCTACATGAGGTCAGTGGATAGAGCCGTCGCCAGTGCCTGTGGCGACGGGCAGCAGCTGCGTGGACGGCACCTCGGTCGCTCTTTGGGCTGCAGCCACGCCCCAGGCCTTTTTGCTCTACGGTTTGTGTTTTTTGCTTTTTTGTCCTTCCTTGTGTTTCTTTCTTTTTCTTTTTTCTGTTTGTTTCGCTAGTAGGTTGGAGGCCACCACACATGAGAAGTTCAGTCAACATTATGAACATTCAGTTTGTTGGAGAGAAAAGGGAAGACGTTCGGCAAGCCACGCCTTTTCATCTCGTAGGCAGATCGGAAGTGGACGCTCATAGGCCGCGGCAGCCTTGCTTCCGTTGTCTTCGGTTTATTTCTAAGGTTCGTTTCTTCTGGGGTCACAAAAAGCCATGTTTCACGACTTGACCGAATGCCAGGTGTTCTACTTTTTTTTCTATCCAAACTTTAGACCTTCTTTCTGTAAAAAAACCGAGCCTCTGGACGTTCTTTTAGTCCAGGTTTCACCACGGGTGGCAAGGGCTTCGCCGACTTCGCCAATCCGGGCGCGTGGGGCGACACACGCGGCACGCTGTTGCCGGACGACGAGACGCGTCTCCCGGTGCTGTACAGGACGAAGAGTCGGAAGGAAAGAACGAGTCGATCACGTTACTACTAGCACCCTTGTTACTACTAGTAAGGCACTTGTTACTAGAAGCGATGCCCTTTGTTACTAGCTTGTTGTTACTAGTAGCGATGCCAGGAGCCCCTAGTAGCACAATCACGACCTGTGTTTTTTCAGTGTCTTTTTTAAAATTGGTGTTTTTGTGTCTTTTGCACAGGAGGGAGGCCTTGAGGTGAATATTCCCCACTGCTACGAACGCTTGGTCTGTCGTCTCCTCACTGCATCGTCCTCCGCTTCTCCTCACGTGACGTCCTGAGACTTTGTTCGTCTCCTTGTTGGTCTGTCGGCAAAGCACTCCCGCTACTTACGATTAAAAGAGATGAGGCAGTGCAGGCAAAGTTTGGTAATTGCGTAATCTGTCACGAAAAGATTAGGAGGGGATGTCATAAACAAAGGTTTGTCTCATTCGTTTCACTCGCACACTAGACAGAGTAGTTTGGGTCCGATTTTCGGTGTAATAGAATCTCTTGGCTTACACCTGTCGAGCGAAAATTTACGCTACTGAAAACGCTGTGCCATGGACGTTCTCAGCGCAGGAGCGCGGGAGATCGTAGTTTTTCTTGCCCACCCCTTCACGAATATCAAAGCAAGAACAGACAAAAAGAGCAATATACACGCAATCAACAATAACAATGCGTAATCGTGTGTTGTTTTCCATGGAATATTTATCCTTTGCAAACACCTAGACAACGTAGGTGTTTCTCCGTGCGAAGCAACATTTCGACGACCTGTAGCTTGATGCGCCGGACTCACGTGAGGAAAGCAAGACCCGCAGGCAGAAAGCGTTAAAAGAGTCTTAAAGAGCCAGGAGAGACTCGGTGAGAAAGCCATCGCTTCTTTGAGCAAGGACGCTACTAGGGGCTCCTGGCATCGCTACTAGGAGCAAGAAACTGAACCAAAAGCGCACATTCTATGATGGAATGCACGTTCGTACTCTACATCCATCGTCGAAGTCGGTCACAATCGGATGTGACGAAGACGGAGGATTGGAGTTTTGTTCAGAGCTCTTCCGTCGAGTCCTTCATCTTCACAGAACTTGTTGACACATTTCCTGTTACTAGTAGCGTCCTTGCTCCTAGTAGCACGGCCAGGAGCCCCTAGTAGCGTCCGATCGCTCCTAGTAGCGATGCCCTTTGCTCTGTTCCTTTGCCAGAAGATTTGTGATTCCTGTACACATGCTCTTGGAGATTGAAAGGAAAGAGTTTGTGTTCTTTCACTTCAGACGTTACTTCATTTTGCCACATCACTCGTCGTCCCTGCAAAGCACAACTATGAGACGAAGCTGGAAACGATCTCAGAGATGCGAAAGACAAAGAAATATCAAAAAGGTTTGCAGTTTGAACGATGTTGGGGCTGTGCTTCAAAACATGTTAAATATGTTAACACACAATGTATGAAACGAGAAAATGGTTTTCGATTACCCCAAAATCTAGGAACCAAATGAATAGGACGAGCTATCCTGCGTCTAGTTACTGTACTAGTAGCTACTTAAGCTACTAGGCCTAACCCGAATCGAACATAAAACAAGACAAACAGCAACACTATTTAAGTAGTAACAGGTGCCTTACTAGTAGTAACTAAGAAGCTACTAGTAACTAGTATTTATACTCGCACGTATCGGACAGTCTGTCGCCGAAAGAAAGGGCTCGGCGTTCGCAGAGCCGCTCTCCTACACTCAAGACCACCTCATGGCCAATGTTTGGCCAGGCCCTGTGCACTACGGGGTCGGAAACGAAAATATGCCAAGCAACCAAGTGCCACGCTACTAGGAACAAGTGCATCGCTACTAGTAACAAGTGCCTTACTAGTAGTAACGAGGACGCTACTAGGAACAAGAAGCTACTAGGGGCTCCTCTCAGTGACTCCGATTGGCCACGGCACAACGCGCCCTGTCAGTGACCTAAAAATATTCACCTCAGGGTGGTGGACCTCAATCACATCAAAATCCCAACCCAAAACCGAAGAAACAACTAGTAACAAGAAGCTACTAGGAACAAGTGCATCGCTACTAGGAACAAGTGCCACGCTAGTAGTAACAGGTGCCTTACTAGTAACTAAGAAGCTATTTATAAACATATTTATTGAATAAACAAGACGAACACGAAAAACGAAACGACAGACGTGAGACGTGAGACGCGCAGGAATTTCGTGGAAAGGGCCGAAGTGTTGGATGGACTTTTGCGCGTTCATCACCACCCAGCCATGGCCGACAAGATGCAGAAGCTCCATTCCGGGCACCAGGAGCATCGTTCGGGGGCTCCTGGCCTCGCTACTAGTAACAAGTGCCTTACTAGTAGTAACAAGGTTCGCTACTAGAAACAAGTGCATCGCTACTAGTAACAAGTGCCTTACTAGTAGAAACAAGAAATAGTAAAAAAAATCAATTGAGCAAAGGACTCTACTAGGACCTTTTCGCGCGCGCGCGCGCGCGGGGGGGGTAGGAGCAAGAACGCTAGTAGCAAGGTTCGCTACTAGGAGCAAGGACGCTTCTTTCTTTTTTCTCCAATTCTTCTTCTTGAATTTTCGCGGGGGTACGCCGCGAGTAGAGATTGCTTAGCTAGAGGTAGCTAGTAGTAGCTAGGTAGCTACTAGCTACCGGACGCAGGATAGCGCTCGCACTATTTATTTGGTCCCTAGATCTGAGGGAAACTTAAGGTAGTGAATGCCGGTGAGAGTGGATAAATTGAAGCAGAATCGGCGCTTTATGACCTTTGCGATTGCCTAAGTTAGGCAACGCTTGCAAAATATCTCTACATATCTTGCCAACTTTGCCACACCACATTTTTTTGGTGCTGCTTGCTTTTCCTGTCATTCTGCCATCGAGATCTCCCCCCTTCTGTCACCACAGGGCTGCAAGGTGTCCAGGTCCACGAATGGTTAAAGATTCCCACTCAAGAGCACACACCCACGCTGAGAATCCTGCTTCTCAGACTGGCATATATGGGACCTTCCTGCCCCCAATAAATGGACTCCGAAATGAATCAACAGTAATAGGTGTTCATTGGTTCAATCAGCTTCAATGAAATGATTTTCGATTTTGGTGATGGCCCGCCAACCTCCCGTGAATTTCTTGACATGTATTGAACCGTATTCATCTCCAGATTGACGGCAGCTCTTCTTCATTTGGCACAGCAGGGTGCTCAAGGACATTCGTTGCACCACAAACAACCGCAGTCCAGAGAAGTTGAATAGCAACTGCCAGCAATCTGTTTCCAAGATCAACTTGTAGACTGTCTTTCTTTGTCAGCAGCTGAAGACCTTGTGGATATTCATGTGATCTGACCATTCTCGGACCTCCTTCACACTACGGCTCATGCCCTTCTCCATGTTTCACATGACGTGCCCACCCAAAGCCTAGTGCTTTGGCCTTCCGTGCCCAGTTGAAAGTGTGCTCAACTGCGTCAGTTGGGTTTCGGGCTAACAGGCCTTGCAGCCTGCATAAAAGGACGCTACTAGGAGCAAAGGGCATCGCTACTAGGAGCAAGGACACTACTAGGGGCTCCGGGCCTTACTACTAGGAACAAGAAGCTACTAGGAACAAGGTCGCTACTTGTGGGCAAACAGGCCTTGCAGCAAGGCCTAATGGCGTCCTTGCTCCTAGTAGCGATGCCCTTTGCTCCTAGTAGCGAACATTGCTCCTAGTAGTAAGGCCAGGAGCCCCTAGTAGCGTCCTTGCTCCGTTGTCTAAGAACGCGCTTCTTTCTATGTTCGCCAAATCAGGCCACGCTGCATTTGGCATGGTTCACATTGTGTCCCTTGGACAAAGCTTCTCGCCCTGTTTGCTCTTCCATGTTTGAAGGCACGGCCAAAGCTGCCCTCTGGTGGATCTTTTCTGGCATGTCATTCAATAGTGCTGTTGCTATTAGCGATGGCCTCCAACCTAAAAGCGATGGCCTCCACCCTAGTAGCGATGGCCTCCAATCTAGGCACAGGTATCAAGAAAAATATTTTTATATCGAATCAACAAAAAACATATTTGTTGTGCGATGAAATCCATTGGATTTCCCAGTCGTGTAGGTGGCCGGTCCTCTGGTCCGCTGGTCCCCTGCAGTCCGCTGGTCCACTGGTCCGCTAGTCCCTTGGTCCTCTGGTCCTTCGTGGATTCGATATTGGTTTTATTTGTTGTTTTTCGTTGTCACATCCATTTCTTTCGTTGCCTAGCGGCTGCTGGACTCCTACGCAAACCTCCGCCCGCGTTCTAAAAAGCACGCCTCGCACTTCATTTGCGAAAGTAGGTTCCGTACGCAACATGCACTACATGCATTGCAGACCCCCCAAACTAACCGCTAAGCTGTCAAAACCTAACTCTGACCTGACCTAGACGAAGGGAGTGCAACATAAACCTTAAAGCCAATCGAAACGACGCTAACCTACCCTGGACCGGCCACTACTTCTACTTCACTCATTGCTGTTGCTACTGCTATCACTACCACTACTACCACCACTACTATTCCGACCCCTACTCCTTTCTACGCCTACTCCTACAAGTACTACCACAACCACAACCACAGCCAGAACCACAACAACAACAAAAAAAACAACAACACCCGACTACTACTACTACTACTACTACTACTACTGCTGCTGCTACTGCTACTGCTACTGCTACTACTACTACTACTGCTACTGCTACTGCTACTGCTACTACTACTACTATTACTACTACTAATACTACTACTACTACGCCTCCTCCTCCTGCTGCTGCTGCTGCGACTGCGACTACGACTACGACTACCACTACGATACTGCTGCTATTATAGTACTGTTGCTACTCTTACTTCAGCTACTGCTAATTGGAATATGTTTTGAGTCATTAGTTAGTTTTGAATTGATGCGTGTAGAATATTTTTTAATTGATACGTCAAAAAAAGTTTGGTCTTTCACCCTCCAATCTACTAGCGCTGGCCTCCAACCTAAGAGCGATGGCCTCCAATCTAATTCAATAATGCTGTTCATCAGTTTTAGAAATGAATAAAGAAACCCAATGAATGCGAGTGGCGGCTGGAGGGAAAAGGATCCGTTGATGTGCCCAGCATGAAAGGGCGCCAGTGACTGGGGCAATGAAGGTTGCGTAGGGGCAGATGTTTGGAGGCCATCGCTAGTAGGTTGGAGGCCTTGGGACGCAGTTGTCACCAGAACAAAAATGGGCAAAAAGATCGCAAATAGCAGTGGATTTGAAGAACGAGTTTCTTGTTACTAGTTCGAAATTTGCTACTACTAGCGATGCACTTGTTACTACTAGTATTTTAATTCTAATTTAATACCTTAGAGGATCCAACTAGTAGCTTCTTGTTACTACTAGTAAGGCACTTGTTACTAGAAGCGATGCACTTGTTCCTGTTGGCAAATAAATAGCAGTGGATTTAAAGGCATGGCCACGGATACCTTTGCTAGTATCAATGTTTTGGAAGAAACCACGTCGAGTCGCTACTAGGGGCTCCCGGCCTTACTACTAGGAGCAAGGACGCTACTAGGGGCTCCTGGCATCGCTGCTAAGAGCAAAGAGGCTACTAGGGGCTCCTGGCCTTACTACTAGGAGCAATGTTCGCTACTAGGAACAAAGGGCATCGCTACTGGGAGCAAGAACGCCCCTAGTAGCTTCTTGTTACTAGTAGCGATGCCAGGAGCGCCCCTAGTAGCGTCCTTGCTCTCAGTAGCGACACCCTTTGCTACTTGCTTCTAGTAGCTTTTTGTTACTAGTCGCAATGGCCTCCAACCTACTGGCTTCTTGTTACTGTAGATGTTTGCCGTTGGTTTTTCTAAGACATTGTACCGTAACGATTGGTTGCACTGCTGCCATTTTTGACCCTTGGAGATCATTCTCACAGGCCCTTGGGTTCTCAAGTGCAAAAGTGTGGAGACCTTCACACTTGGTGGTTGGGGCAGCCCAACAACACTGAAGGTGGAAGGAAACATTCAGAAGAATAACACTATTACACCACCTTAGACCCCAGGTAGCGAGGTAGAATCCAAAATGCCAAAAAACGTTTCGGTCTACTGGGGCTTTGTTCCTAGTAGCATCTTGTTCCTAGTAGTAAGGCCAGGAGCCCCTAGTAGCCTCTTTGCTCCTAGTAGCGATGCCAGGAGCCCCTAGTAGCTTCGCCAGGTGGCCTTCCACTTGAGAAATCAGTGAGTCCACAGTGAACCACAGTGTGTTGGTGCTCACCAGGTGCACCTCACCAGTGCGGATCGTGCTCGGTCGTGCCAAAATGTCCGCATGAACTTGTTTTTGTTGAAACTAGTAGCGATGCCCTTTGCTCCTAGTAGCTTCTTGTTACTACTAGTAAGGCACTTGTTACTACTAGCGTGGCACCTGTTCCTAGTAGTAGCGTTCTTCTTTGTCAAAGTTGGGCTCAAAGAGATCGCAGAGTGTTTCTTGTTCCAAGTGTCGACGACTGAGACCGAAAGTTCGCAGACTCTTTGGCATCTGAAAGCCTACTAGGGGCTCCTGGCATCGCTACTAGGAGCAAGGACGCTACTAGGAACAAGTGCCACGCTAGTAGTAACAGGTGCCTTACTAGTAGTAACAAGAAGCTACTAGTAGCTTCTGGCCTTACTAAGAGGAGAAATATAACATGTTGTTTCTTGCGTCCTGAGGTGCAAACATGGTGCGTTCTCGAAGATGTCCAGATCTCGTCTCACCAAAAGCGAGACAAGAAAGAAAGAGCGCTTTTGATATACATGTATATATACATAATATGTATGTATAGTCTTTTCTATTTATGTCCATGTGTTCATTCCAATCTGTGGCGTTTCTCGAATCGACGAAGACAAGGTCACCCCATCGCAACAGCCGTAGTGCTGTCATTTGTTGGACCTTTGCCTCTTAGCAGAAATGGCCAACCGGGGAGGGGAAAACGAACCACTAGAGGTAGTAGCTAGTAGAGACTAGGGAACTAGTAGCTTAAGTAGGCTACTAGCTACTGGACGCAGGAGAGCTCACGATACTTCAAGGAAGCCCCCCCGCCTGAGGGCCTCCAACCTAATTGCGATGGCCTCCAACCTAGAAGCAAATGACAGCATCGTATGAATTGCGGCAGTCTTTTGCATTCCAAGGATTCTCGGTACAAACCCCCTTGCCTTCTTGCAGGGGTTGCCACTTGGCCGAAGTTGCTGTATTAGTGACGAGTCTTTGTGTTGTTTGTTGTTTCTGTTGTGGTGAGAAGATCAGGATCGGAAATTCAGATGAAGAAACTAAGCAGAAGCCTGAGATGCGCTGAGAAGTGTTTGGCTTTTTTCCTCAACTATGGATGCAACCGTGCAGATTCTGTGCTGCAGGTCGTCATCAACTCCGAAGCCTGCTTTCAAAGGCGACAAGCCCAATCACCCTATCATGGACAGCACTGAGCTCAGCCGCAGCCGGCTCTAGCAAGCTACAACTTGGAAACTGACCGAGTCCAGGGTCGCTTCAATCTTGCTGTCCTTTCTACTAGCGATGGCCTCCAACCGCCCCTAGCGTCGGATCGCTTTGTTCGTAGCGATGCCCTTTGTTCCTAGTAGCGAACATTGCTCCTAGTAGTAAGGCCAGGAGCCCCTAGTAACGTCCTTGCTCCTAAGAGCCATGGCCTCAACCCTAATGGAAGAGAAGTTGAGAATGTGAACTATTTGCGCAATTCTTCCAGATTTGGTTGCTGGGCAGTTGCATGTGTTGACATACGTACAATTCCTGAGATTTTCTGATACCACGATGTGACGAGGTGGCTGCACAGCATTAATGAAAGCTGCGTACCTTGGTGAGACCGCCAAGGCCCAAACTTAGATTTCTTTGCGTTTTTGGCTACTAAGCAATGACGCTACTAGGGGCTCCTGGCCTTACTACTAGGAGCAATGTTCACTACTAGGAACAAAGGGCATCGCTGCTAGGAGCAAGGATGCTAGTAGGTTGGAGGCCATCAATCGCTGGTAGGTTGGAGGCCATTGCTATTAGGTTGGAGGCCATCGCTATTAGGTTGGAGGCCATCGCTATTAGGTTGGAGGCCATCGCTATTGGGTTGGAGGCCATCGCTGGTAGGGTGGCGGCCATCGCTAGTAGGTTGAAGGCCATCGCTGGTAGGTTGGAGGCCATCTCGCTGGTAGGTTGGAGGCCATCTCGCTGGTAGGTTGGAGGCCATTGCTATTAGGTTGGGGGCTATCGCTAATAGAAACAAAAAAAATAAGGAACACATAAACATTAGAAATGGCGACAGGTGAAGGAGCTTGTGGACCAGGGTGCTGAAATCGATGCCGAAGATGCATACGGCTGGACCGCCGTCGCCGGCTCGGGCATTGCGGCCCACAGACTGGTTTATTGGAGATGGCTTGTTCGTTTAATTGTGCTTTGTCTTTCTTTAATACTTCTTTGTACTTGCTTGCTCCGCTCTCGCTCTCTTCTCTTGCTCCCTCATTCTCCCACCACAAGTTGGCCCAGGTCCGGTACGCGGTGAGGAACAGGCCGGCTGAGCTAATGTCCGACCCTGTTCTTTGGTCAGTGACGTCAACTTACATCAGTCCATCCAAAGCCCTAATGAAGCTGCAGAATGTGCGAAAACACCAGGGCTTTGTGCGTGCACAGGCAGCTGGACAGCGTGAAGACATTGTTAGAGCTTGGCGCTGACATCAACCGTCCATCCAAGACGGGTCGTCGCTAAGACGCAGAAAAGACTGAGAAGCACTGTTCTTTCAAAGGAATCTGGCCTCCAACCTAAGAGCGATGGTCTCCAACCAAATAGCAAATGTCAATGCGTTCAACGCTGTAGTACGACATTCATGAAGCACTGCTCTTTCAAGTTGAAGTGTTGAAAGCTTTTTTTGGATTTGCAGCCATTCACTTGCATGCGTGTGAAGTTGGTGGCTAGGCGGTAGGGCTTTGCCTGTCGATTTGCTCCCCTTGCGACGGCCTGCGTGGAGTGATCGGTTGATCCAAAAATAGGATGCAAAGAGACCCACGAACAACACGTGTATTTTACATGTAAAACACTACTCCGACCTAGAAGCAATGGCCTCCAACTCACACCAGGGAGACACTCAGACACTCCCAGTTCTGGAACATCTCAATCGCTCGCGCAGGCCCACATCCGGTTGCGCTATGCTCTTGTGTCCCTCAATCTCAGGGGAGGAACGTTGTTACTAGTAGGCCCTTTGTTACTAGTAGCGCCGTGTTACTAGTAGGGTTCCTCTCACATTGCCACAACCTTGAGCAACCAGCTTGAGCGAGCACGCACCACTCGTCTCTGGAGTTTGGAATGGTGATGCCTTCGAGCATGCCATGCCACGCACACCCTCGAGAATCAGGATAATCTAGCTACTAGTAGCTTCTTGCTACTAGCGATGCACACATCCAAATGACTCAGCTTCGCACATGGCACATTTGTGAGATTGAGTGAGTCACATGGCATCATGTTCACATGCCTTGCTCTTTTTTAGTAGTAACAAAAAGCTACTAGGAACAAGTGCCACGCTAGTAGTAACAAGTGCCTTACTAGTAGTAACTAAGAAGCTACTAGGAACAAGTGCATCGCTACTAGGAACAGGTGCCTTACTAGTAGTAACTAAGAAGCTACTAGG
>CAXAMN010008813.1:115164-126516 GCA_963970005.1 Durusdinium trenchii
CCCTAGTAGCGTCCTTGCTCCTAGTAGCGATGCCAGGAGCCCTAGTAGCGTCCTTGCTCCTAGTAGCGATGCCAGGAGCCCCCAGTAGCGTCCTTGCTCGTAATTGTATAGAATCCATTTCAACACTTTTGAAACCTCCTTTACCAACTGATTTTCCCAAACAGTTCTCACTTGGGTAGAAATTCGATTTGTGTCGGAGCCGCGGGAGCACATGTGAGTCGACGGGTGCGCATTTGCGTCATTCGTGTGAGCTGACTTTTGTCATCTCCTGAGCTCCAAGATGCCGTCTCTTGAAAGCAAACAAATACAGCAAGGAGGCTACTAGTAGCTCCTGGCCTTACTACTAGGAGCAAGAACGCTACTAGGAACAAAGGGCATCGCTACTAGTAGCAAGGACGCTACTATTAGCAAAGGGCCTAAGGAAGAAAGGTCTTTAAAACATTGCTACTAGTATTAGGTTGGAGGCCATCGCTCTTAGGTTGGAGGCCATTGCTAGTAGAAACAAAGAATGTACCAGCACAGACCCCAAACAGTTTCAGCACTTTTCTGCGTCAACTCAAAGAATCTTTGGTAGTGACGTTTGTAATTGCTGTTTGGGACTGGTACTGTTTGAAAACACAACGCATGGCCCACAGCAGCGCAGCCGACAAGCAAAAGCCCGCGGCGCGGTCACAGCTATCATGGCCAGGGAACAAGAAGAGTCGTCAGCAGGACAACTGGAGGACAACACCCAGACACAGGGTTCAGGGGCGCAGCCAGAGACTGTGACCAAGTTTTTTCCTAAGAGAGAACCGTAACAGTAAACTGTTTGGGGAACAAAAGCTACTAGGAACAAGTGCCACGCTACTAGTAACAAGTGCCTTACTAGTAGTAACAATAAGCTAGTAGAAACAAGCGCCACGCTACTAGTAAAAAGTGTAAACTGTTTGGGAACTAGGCGGCTCATGGCCCGAGGGCGTTAAGGTGTAGAGCTACTCTGGCATAAGGCGCGCTTGCGTGATGATGAAGCTGTCAAGCAAAGAGAGGTGGGAGAGGGTGAAAGAGAAAGTGAAAGAGCGTGGCAGAAAAGGATGGGATGAACAAAAAGTTTAGAGGTGCAGTTTTACAACAAAAATTGTGTGAATGATTCAGGCCCTGTCCCGAAGAAAGTCTTACAGTCGGCTTTTATGTCCATATTTACAGTTCAATGTGTGGACTCAGGTCATGCCCTGAAAACGTCTTACAATCGACCTTTACAGCAAAGGCCCTAGTAGCGTCCTTGTTCCTAGTAGTAAGGCCAGGAGCCCCTAGTAGCGTCCTTGCTCCTAGTAGCGATGCCCTTTGCTCCTAGTAGCCTTCTGGCTCCTTGCCTATGCGCAGCTTCACAGAAAAACGTGTGGGTTCAGGTCCTGCCCCCGAAGAGGCCTTAAAGTCGATGTTTGCGCAGGCCTATTTCCCGCATGTATCCCGCTCGCCCGTGGACACAGCCAGCCTTCCCGCTCCCCAGCGACACGCCGCATTTACACCAGCACGCTTTCCTTCACCCAAGCCATTTACACCAAACCACGGCTTATACTTTGAAATCCCAATTTTTTGACACTTGATGACCCGCACGATCTCCGCAAAGGGTTGCGCGAGCGCCTGTGAATTCGCAATACTGATATGATGATGATGGTGATGGCGATGGTGATGGTGATTATGATGATGATCATCATCATGGTGAAGGTAATTTTGTGCTGCTGTTGTTTTTTCAGAACACCCTTCGCGCAGGCACTCTCGAGAAAAGACAAGAAAGGTCTAAAACCGTGCGCATTGAGATTGACAGCACTTCCTTCGCGCCCCATAGTTGTCACGTGACAAGCGACGTCACGCGGCCTTTTTTGAATGCAAGTAGGTTTGGCAGCCGCTACACAAAGCAAATTCGCAGAGCAATTCGCATCTTTAAAAATGCAACTTGAATTAACGATGCTGAAACGAAAAGTGAAGAGGACTAAAGTGGTAGGAAGGTAGTTCTCACACACACAGCAGGTGAAAGACACACGCTTATGGATATGCGTACTGATTTGACAGCGGTGCCGCACGCCAGCCTAAGTTTTTAAAAGGCCTGAGGTGGCAGGAAAATAGCAGGTTAAAGGCCATCGGTTTTGGGTTGGAGGCCAACGCAAGGCTGTTGGGGGCCAAGACCTAAGGTGGCCATCGCTAGTAGGCGGTGGACCATAGACACAAAGTGACAGCAAGAAGCAAAGTTGGAGGTCATCGCTAGTAGGTTGGAGGCCAGGGTACCAAGTTGGAGGCCAGTGCTACCAGGTTGCAAAAAGCACAAGAAACGCAAGACAGCCAAGGTTGGAGGTCCTTGCTAGTGGGTGGAGGCCAGGGTACCAAGTTGGAGGCCAGTGCTACAAGGTTACAAGAAGCACAAGAAACACAAGACAGCGAAGGTCGGAGGTCATCTCTCGTGGGTGGAGGCCAAAGTTCAGGTTAAAGATCCCCTTACAAAGTTAGGAGGCCTACCGCAAACCTGTAGAGTAGTCTAGAGGAAAACAGAAGGAAAGGCACCGACACACGACAAGTGTGTCCAGTACCATTTCCTCCTGTTTTCCTAAATAGTGGAACAGGTACGGAAGTTTGCGTCCAAACTTCCATCAAGTCGATTTCCATAGCTTCATGGGCGTGGCTAGGAAATCGACCGTCACGCCCCCTGTTCCAAACCTAAGGGTTCCCTTTGACTCCAAGGGTTACACGCACACATCCACACATGGACTGTGCTGCATCAACACTTCCCATGAATTTTATTTAAAAGACACGCATGGCCTCCAGCCTGGAAACGATGGCCTCCAACCTACCAGCGGGAAATAGATCTCTTCGCATATGTTGTTTACCGTGCCCAGGAGCCCCTAGTAGCGTCCTTGCTCCTAGTAGCGATGCCCTTTGCTCCTAGTAGCGTCCTTTGCAAGGCCTGCAGACGACGTGATGCGAATCGCTTCGTCAAAAGTAGTGTTTTTAAAAAACCCAAATGCTTTGCAAAATGTTTTGCCCTGCCAAAAGCAGGAAGCCGGCAGCCCGGCAGTCGGCTAGAAGATGTGTTGGCGGATTTTGATTTTGGCTGGCAGAAAATGGCGCAGACAACACATGCGAATTCCGGCGCATTGTACTTTCGATTGGCGCAGCAAGTATCAACAAG
Organism: Durusdinium trenchii; assembly: GCA_963970005.1. NCBI lineage: Eukaryota > Dinophyceae > Suessiales > Symbiodiniaceae > Durusdinium > Durusdinium trenchii. The sequence goes on from CAXAMN010008813.1 coordinate 118,325, forward strand.
TATTTTGTCGATGTTATCCTGCGTTTTTGGTCTACCGCCCCAGGTGATCCCCTGTGCGTGCGTGCACTATGGCGCAGAAGCTTTTGGTGTTATTCATTCTGAAGCTGTCGTCAGGAGGGCAAACTCCCGGCGCATCCAAAGAAGGTTGGCAGAGGAACAAAGGCGCGCAATGAACCTAGTAGCAATGGCCTCCAACTTAATAGCGATGGCCTCCAACCTAATAGTGATTGCCTCCATTCAAGTCACAATGGCCTCCACCCTAGTAGCGATTGGTAAATTCCCATTTTTGGATGCCTGGACAGCCTCAGTCTCTCATGTCCAACAAGCTACTTGTGGAATTCCCACTAGTACATGAACGCTACTAGGAACAAAGGGCATCGCTACTAGGAGCAAGAAGCTACTAGGGGCTCTTGGCCTTACTACTAGGAACAAGAACGCTACTAGGAGCAAGAACGCTGTTCCGTTGCATCTGGCTTTTCAATTGCACCTTTCTGAGGCTCTCGTGGCTCCTAGGTTTCCAAGTGGTAGGTGTTCAAGAATGAAGTACAAGGGCAAGTGAACAATTCTTTCAAAGTTTTATGCTGGTGCGCCTTGTGGGCAGTTTGCATTCCTATTACAAATGGGTTTTTGAGCAAACTGTTTTGTAAAGGCTTCTACCTAAGATGTTCCGCGAGGTCGAACCTTTGCACTCTTTACTAGAAGCGGTGCACTTGTTCCTAGTAGCTTCTTGTTACTACTAGTAAGGCACTTGTTACTAGAAACGATGCACTTGTTCTTAGTAGACTTTTGATACAAACGACTCTTTCAAGGGGAAATTTAAATGCTGCCAAACGACTTTTTATACAATTTCTTCGCAGCGTTTGTCAGTTGCCTTTTCTAGTAATCAACGTAACACTCCAAGGTGTTTCTTGAAGGGTATTGTTGAACGGTTCGGGGCATTCCACCAGATCTCCCAAGTTGTAACCTGAAAGGCTTGATGCAGACAGTCGCCTCCAACCTACTAGGAATGACCTCTAACCTTCCAGTGCTCCATCAATTTGGACCTTCAAACCCATGGGGGGCTGAAATTGACCCTCAGATTGAGGTGAGCAGATCTTCTTGGTTCCTCACTTGCGTATCCTCCCAAAACAAAGGAAAGTACTTGCGATGGCCTCCAACCTAGTAGCGAAAGGTGTGCCAATTTCATGTGTCCTTCCAGGTCGCTGACATCTGAGCGATTTTGGATCCGTGGCGGCAGTTTCGTGAGTTATGGTTGCGGGTCTTAAGAACTCGCCCGGGTGGCCACGGCGGCCGCGGCAGTGAAAATGAGAGCGAAAGGGACTTTTGTAGCAAGGACGCTACTAGGAGCTCCTGGCCTTCCTACTAGGAGCAAGAAGCTACTAGGAACAAGTGCCACGCTAGTAGTAACAGGTGCCTTACTAGTAGTAACAAGAAGCTACTAGGAGCTCCTGGCCTTCCTACTAGGAGCAAGAACGCTACTAGGAACAAGTGCCACGCTAGTAGTAACAGGTGCCTTACTAGTAGTAACAAGAAGCTACTAGGAGCTCCTGGCCTTACTACTAGGAGCAAGAACGCTACTAGGAACAAGTGCCACGCTAGTAGTAACAGGTGCCTTACTAGTAGTAACAAGAAGCTACTAGGAGCTCCTGGCCTTACTACTAGGAGCAAGAACGCTACTAGGAACAAGTGCCACGCTAGTAGTAACAGGTGCCTTACTAGGAGCAAGGACGCTACTAGGGGAATTTCAGTTGTGTGAGTTGAGTGGCTCTTAAGAGGCTGTGCTGGAGCTCCGGGTCCGTTGTGGTGGCCGCGGTCGCGGTTGACAAACACGGGTTACTTGACTAAGCTCACCTTATCTCATTTCAACTCATTATCTTCACTCATCTCATATCAATTCACCTGAACTCTACACACTTCAACTCAACTCATCTTACTCACTTCAACTCCATTCACTCAACTCCCCTCTGCTCTACACTTGGCTTTGTCGCTTGCTTGTGCTTCTTTCGTATTACCAAGGCTACACCCGGGGGGTTATCCGGTACAAATTCTCTCTAAGATCATGTACAAATTTTGTGACCTTTTCTGAATTAGAGTGGTGCTGTAATCAAGCCAACCTCAACGTTTATGAATGAGCCCTGGCACAATTCTCAGAGCTCTCTCTATCATCTTTCGTTTTGGAGCTGAAGAGTGCTCCAAATATTTCGTTGCAGAGTTTCCAAATACCAAAATTGTCCTGCAGAGTTTGTGTTCGAAGCCATGGCGCCAACAAAGGCGAATCAGGAGAAGCCTGCCGGGTTCGGGTTTTCCAACTTTTTGTTTAGACCTTTCTTGTTAGACCTTTCCTTCCAGCCCTTAATTCAGTAGGCGCCTACTTGATTAAATAAGGGAGATGTTCATTCCTAGCTACTTAAGTTTCTTGAAACTGGACGCAGGATAGCTCACGTTTCTAAGGATTTGGTTCCTAGAATTTGGGTGCCTGCTCAATTAAGGGCAAGCTTCGCTTCTAGTATGGAAAGAAAACCTACCGGGTTTACTTGGATCCAATTTGGCAAAGGTGGCAAGCGGTGAAAGCAAGGTCATCGTTTGCTGTACAGGAGAAAATGGCCAAGACTGAGATGTGCAAGTTTCACAGAAGCTTGGACGCAGACATTTTGCTAGTAGAAACAAGTGCATCGCTTCTAGTAACAAGTGCCTTACTAGTAGAAACAAGAACGCTAGTAGACTGAGGGCGACGTCACGCAGTGTAGCGTCTATCGATTTCAGCCGGCGGAAGAGAGAGAGAGAGAGATGGCCTCCAACCTACTAGCGAGAGAGGGAGAGAGAGGAAGAAAGGAAGTATATAGTAAAAACTGGATGTGGTGGAATCCACAAATGCGAATGCAACGCACTTGGAATTTTGGAGGTTGTCACACAAACTTGTAAGACATCCTTACACGACACTCTCTTTTGCAACGCTCCTTGAAGGACACGCTTGCTTTAAAACATTTGAAAGACCCCGCTCTGGCCCCAACGACCATTTTGCACAGGTTGGAGGCCATTGCTATTAAGGAACGGAACGAAAAGTGCGTTAATCTTGTTACTACTAGTAAGGCACCTGTTACTACTAGCGTGGCACTTGTTACTAGTAGTAAGGCACTTGTTTCTAGTAGCTTCTTGTTACTAGAGGCATTGCTATTAGGTACAAACATTTCGTTAGAGGCATTTCGTTTTTCGGGACAAGGATGGAAGTAACTATTGACCCAAACCTGTCGACGGCGCTGCGACAGACTGACTGTGTGACCAACATACTCCAAAAAATCAAGGTGTTGCTGTTGCGAATGACCTATGCATACATGACTTCATTGTGCCAACTTCCGAATCATCTGAAATTTGACTTCAGTGTTATTTTTTCCTAGATGTTTATTTTCTTTAATTAAAGCAAGGACGGGCATCGCTACTAGGAACAAGGATGCTAGGGGCTCCTGGCCTTACAACAAGGAACAAGAAGCTACTTGGGGCTCCTGGCCTCGCTATTAGGAGCAAGGACGCTACTGGGGGCTCCTGCCCTTGCTATTAGGAGCAAGAAGCTACTAGGGGCTCCTGGCCGTAGGGGCGCCTGGCCTTACTACTAGGAGCAAGAAGCTACTAGGGGCTCCTGGCCGTACTACTAGGAACAAGGACGCGACTGGGGACTACTAGGAGCATCCTTACTACTTTCAGAAGCGGCTTCGCATTTCACCCAAGGCTTCCGCACCTCTAAAGCGAGGGCTCTCGCGCACCTAATATTTGGACGGAAGCCTCCAAATCCTTCAAAGGTCCTCCAAATCCTTCAACCTAACAGCACAAGCCCTTTTTTAAATAGCCCGTAAGCTAGGTAGCAAGGTAGCTAGGTAGCTAATAGCCCGGTAGTAGCTAGGTAGCTAGTGGAAGCTAGGTAGCAAGTAGCTACAAGTAAGCTACTAGTATGGACACAGGATAGCTCGCGCTTCTTCAAGGAAGCTTCCCCGGCCGCCCTAAAGGCTTGAAGAAGCGCTCGCACTAATGATTTGGTTCCTAGAGTTTTAGGAAAACTAGCAATGGCCTCTTACCTTGTAGCGATGGCCCCCAACTTAATAGCAATGGCCTCCACGGAAGTCGCCAAACGAAGGGCTTGCGCAACAAGCCAGGGAGGTTCTCCCTTAGAGCTTGCTTGGAACCCTTCGGTGGAGCTGTCTAGAGGGGGGAGCACGCTGCCAAGGTGTGGGCAAGTGTAAGCGTGGCCGGCTGTGTAGTCCTGCCCTCAAAGGAGAACCGTGGGAACTGTCTAATAGCTTCTTGTTACTACTAGTAAGGCACCTGTTACTACTAGCGTGGCACCTGTTACTAGTAGCAACAAGAAGTCTCACCTCACATGGATATGCTTGTTTAAAATTACGCTCGATGGTCTCCAGCCTACTAGCGATGGCCTCCAGCCTCCAGCCTACTAGCAATGGCCGCCAACGATGGCCTCTAACCTAGTAGCGATGGCCTTCTTCAACGCTCAGAACATGTTGCTTGTGTCTTTGTTGAAAACTGTGGAAAGAGTTCTGACAACTTGACGGCTTGCAACCAGTGTTGGATGTGTTTCTGAGGCTTTGCGCATGGTTCTGAGGAGAAGTGAAACCAAGTGAAACAAGACACAAAAGAGAGCGACATGAGGCAAAACGTTTAGACATTTCCCGGGTGAACTCAGAGCTGCCACGCTACTAGTAGCTCCTGGCCTTACTAGCAAAGACTCTACTAGGGGCTCCTGGCCATACTACTAGTAACAAGACGCTAATAGAAACAAGAAGCTACTAGGAACAAGTGCATCGCTTCTAGTAACAAGTGCCTTACTAGTAGTAACAAGAAGCTATTAGAAACAAGAATTGGAATTGGAATAAGAAGCTTGGTGTGATGTTTGTCATAGTGTTTGCTTCGCACAGGAGCTGACGCCCAAACCAGATCTCTATAAGACCATGCCCCTTGGAGAAATCAAGCAGCTTCGGCGCCTGATTGCTCTTGTCACCCTTGGCAAAAAAATAACTTCCCAGAGCATGTATTTTGCACGTTCTCCACTCAGGTTGTGCAGGAAGTGGGCCAAGGATTCTCGGCGTTTGGTTAAATCCCTTAGAGAAGAATGGGACCAAAACTCTTTTCGAAAGAAAGGTGTCCAGCTGCACACTGCAAACGCCTTGCTTGAAGTCGAGCCTATGCACGTTGCGAGACTGGCCCCAAAAGACATGCTCATGTGAGACATGTTTGCACCGCCAGGGCTCCTGTAATTTCGCAAACTGCACCTTTGCACATGGAGAACACGAGCTTCGTTCAGGCGAAATGATTTCTTTGCATGTTATTGTTGACCGAAGTCTTTAAGAAATGAGACCTTTGTCTAGAGTCTAGACTGTTCTTTCTGCTTATTTGTTCCTTTCTTTTGCTCAGGAGCTGAGAAGGACAAGGACTGAAACGTCAAGGTTCCCTAAAAATTAGGAACCAAATGAATAGTGCGAGCGCTTTTTCAACAAACTTCCCCCCCGCCGCCTTTAGGACAGCGGGGGAAGCTTTCTTGAAGCGTGAGCTCTCCGTCCAGTTACTAGTAGCCTCTTGTTACTGCTAGTAAGGCACTTGTTACTAGAAGCGATGCACTTGTTCCTAGTAGCTTTTTGTTACTAGTAGCGTCCACTTGTGGCTAGTAGCGACTCCCTAGTCTCTATCCCAGCCACCTCCACGACCGACCCAAGGCTTGAGTTCTTAGGGTGGACGAAGTGAATATTGGGGATGTGGGGGGGGGGGGTGGTCGCACTCGGGCAGATTTGGAGGTCGAACCCTAAAGCATCAAAAAAGCGGTTTGGTGATGCAAGTGATGTGAATGACGCCGAGTAGTGCATCATTAGCATCACGAAGGGGCCTGGAGACAATTTTTCTTTGCTTTCTGGAGCATCATTAGCAGAAAGGTCAAGTAGAATGCCAGAAGGCTTGCTAGAGAAAGTGTCAGAAGCTTTGCCAGATAAAATGTCAGAAGATAGTCCTGGTGGGGATCATTCGAATTGGGGATCACTCGAAATGTCAGAAGCTACTCATGACGGGGATCTCGAAATAAGTCCGTGAATTTGTTTGTAAAGCTTTCTTCTTGTACTTTGATCTTTGAGAAAGAGCACCCGACGACCAAAAGAATCGAAAGGGTTGGACACCACGGAGGGAGCCCATGCACGACTAACCACCCCCAGAAGAGAATGTCAGAGGATTAGGCAGATAAACTGTCAGAAGATAGCCATGGTGGGGATCACTCGAAATAACTAAGTGATTCTTTTCTGTGGCCATGTGTGGAAGACTTCAACACGATGCCCGAAATATCGCCGATCACCGCGAAAAACACATATTTCGGGCATTGCTGTTGCTGGCTGCGCGCACACTAAACAAGTCCGTGCGTTTTTGCTGGCTTTCATCCTCTCCTTTCTCAGGTTTGACTAGGATGCCCTTCGCCCCTAGTAGCGTCCTTGTTCCTAGTAGCGATGCCAGGAGCTCCTAGTAGCGTCCTTGCTCCTAGTAGTGATGCCCTTTGTTTCTAGTAGCTTCCTTGTTCCTAGTAGTATGTTAAATTTGATTCTACAAAGAAAAGTTCCGAATCTTTGTACCACTTCTCGGCCTTGGGAGGACGACGGGGCCTCCGAGACCACCAAATCTGATTCAGGAGAGGGAGAAACTCGGAGAGACTTCTTTCGGTAAAGTTTCTTTTGGATCTTTTTGGAAAGAAGGAATATGTCTGAAACAAAGAATCGAAAGAATCTGTTTCTTCTTGTTTCCTGTCAAACCGTTTATTTTTTTTAAGGCCTTTTCTTTCTACACGCACGAAATGAAGCTCTCTCTCTCTCTCTGCGAAGCAAGCGGAGACGAACGGCTTCTGACCAGGACTGTCCACAAGGTCTTCGCGAGAGGAGAAACGAGTTGGAGAGACTTTCATTCGAAGAATGCTCCGTTCGTAGCGATGCCAGCCTCTAGTAGCGTCCTTGCTCCTAGTAGTATGGCCAGGAGCCCCTAGTAGCGAACCTTGTTCCTTTTTTTTATGTTATAGTTCATGTTTTTTCTTTGTCCACTTCCGTTCACAGATTCTGTTTCCAGTTCGAATTATACGGAATAGAGTCATCGCAGACGCTGACGCTGACCGTGTGTCCTGATTTGCCAATTTGGTGTGCGCATTCAAAGCGTGTTCAATCTAACAGCGATGGCCTCCAACCTAATAGGCATGGCCTCCAACCTACTAGCGATGGCCGCCAACCTAACAGCAATGGCCTCCTCCAACCTACTAGCGATGGCCGATGGCTTGCAACCTACTCGCCATGGCCTTCAATACTGGCCACACTAAAGACAAAATTCTGAAAGGCAAAGGCCGACAGTTCAGCCCGACGCTTTGACTTGCACAAACACCGATGCTGGTTCGCTTGAACTTGCGAGCGTTAAAGCCATGACAGTACTAGGAGCAAGAAGCTACTAGGGGCTCCTGCCATCACTACTAGGAGCAAAGACGCTACTAGGAGCAAAGGGCATCGCTACTAGGAGCAAGAAACTACTAATAGCTTGAAGCTACTAGTCGACTGGAAGAAATCACGCGAAGAGATTGTGGCAAACACGGCAAACAGAGCTCGCAGGAGTTTAGCAGAGTCGAGGAGCTCATTTTTGCATTCCAAAACATGACTTTTCCGTGGAGGCCATTGCTCTTACATTCAAAAGTCTTTTGTTTGCAAAGGTCCGGTGTGGATGTTGAGGAGCTCGGCTTGGGACGGATCATGCTTCTGCACGCTCATGCTGTGATTACGGAGAAGGACGGGTGGAGCTGTATGTTGGAGGGCGGTAAATTACTGGGGTGGGTTTGCACGCTGTTGCCATTGTTTGTTTTTCACCAGACACTTTCCTGTGTGGGAAACAAACCAGCATCGTTGAAGCTAGGTGGTTTATGCTTGTCCAGTCTTGCGTCATCCCAGGACTTCGGCAGATTCGCTAGATTGGTCGCGCTTGCGTTGCACCGCCGTTGCCTTGCTTTGTTTCAACCTTGTCCAATGTTTGTCCACATTTTGCCTTGTAGGTAGGAGGCCATCGCTGGTGGGTTGCAGGCCATCGCTAGTAGGTTGCAGGCCATCGCTCTCAGGTTGGAGGCCATCGCTAGTAGGTTGCAGGCCATCGCTGTTAGGTTGGAGGCCATCGCTGTTAGGTTGGAGGCC
>CAXAMN010008813.1:145701-174708 GCA_963970005.1 Durusdinium trenchii
ACTAGGAACAGGTACTAGGGGCTCGCATCGCTACTAGGAACAAGAAGCTATTAGGGCCTCCTGGCATCGCTACTAGGAGCAAGAAGCTACTAGGGGCTCCTGGCATCGCTACTGGGAACAAGAGGCTACTAGGGGCTCCTGGCATCGCTACTAGGAACAATGAAGAACATCCATGGCCTTGCGACAACTCTCCGCAAACTTTTTCGAGCACACAGGTGGGCGGAGCATAAGATGGCTTCTGAGCCGGAAACTGGCCCAAGCACAGTGCGTTCCAAGCTCAGCGCATGTCGAAAGCGCTTTAAGTTTTGATTTGTTTTTGTAGGCCGGCTTAAATGATTTTGGAATTGAGGAAACGCTGGTTTGATGGCAGCTGGTGCAGCAGCAGGCCAGAAAACATCGTCAAAAAAGAGACGCAAAGGCAAAAGCAAAGAGCTGGTGAGCAGCTGGTGTCACTGTTTGGCACTTGTGTGTGCTTTGTGGAATTTTTCTAAGGCATCGGAGCGATGATTGCTGCAAGCACGTTCCATCCTTGCAAAGAACTAGGAGCGATCGGACGCTACGAACAGGGCTCCTGACCGCACTACAGATTCTAATTAATTCTAATTTAAGTTAATTCTAATTACTAATTCTTGTCTCTACTAGCTTCTTGTTACTAGTAGTCAGGCCCTTGTTCCTAGTAGTACGGCCAGGAGCCCCTAGTAGCGTCCTTGCTCCTAGTACAGATTATGCGCACGGACCTACAAATGAAGGCTGTCCTGGTCTCTCGTGTCTTAGGCCTCTCCAGAACAGCTTGAAGGGGTCCTGCCGGTACGATTTGAGCGCATGTGGTAGTGGCTGTCCGACATTCATCACTGAAATCATTATCTCCGGATTCATGAAGGACTGACAACGTTTTTCTTCTCCTTCTAATCTCATTCTCTTTTTGTTATCCTTTTCTTTCTGAAATGTGCCTGAGTCACGTTTCAATTTATTTGTTTGCCATGAGGTAAGACGAGACAAAAAGGGGCAAGAAACCGGAGGAAAGGATTGATGGGGTTGTCTTTAGCCGGCTAGGGGCAGCGGATTCTTGGCACGAATGGCCACACACCCTGCCTGCCACTCATCACCAACACCTGGCAGATGTTGAAACAGAAAAGGAACTCTTCCACCAGTTTGAGTATGGCCAAAAGTGTTCGCTGTGCATAACTTGCGTTATTCGAGGCTGGGCCTTTCTACATTCACTTCTGGGTCAGCGAACTCTGAGGGAAATTCGCTGAGCGGAATGTTGTTTTTTGCCCGCTACCCCCTCAGGAGTAAACTACTAGCTACTAGTAAGCTACTACCTACTGGACGCAGGATAGCTTCCTTGAAGAAGCGCTCGCACTATTCATTTGGTTCCTAGATTTTTAGTGAATTTAATCATTTGATGGAAAGCTGGATTGTTTCATATACATATTTGGTTCAATGACATTGATGGTCACTGAAGATGTTTGACACCGCGTGAGGCTCCTAACTTCAAGTGGGCACTCTCAATCAACAATCTCATGGTGGGAACCTTGCTTTTTCCCTGCAAAGGCAAGAAGAGAGCAGAACACTCAAAGCAGCAAAAGGCTCTAATGAAACCTGACAGCAGAGACACTTGCACAGTAAATAAAGCAGACATTTTGAGGACTATGATCGGCCCACTGACAAGATCAGCTTATCAATGCTGGGCGCTCCAGTGACTTGAGGTTCATTTACGGTCTTTTCCTTTTCTTCGGTTGATGCAAATTGCTTTCAAAGCGTCAAGACAGTGAGGACAAGTGCATTGACCTTGACGGGTCTCATTTTTATGCGCTGGTCCTTCGTACGGGGGCCTGGTCAGCATTGACCTCGATTTCCAGCGTTCTTGGATTCTACCACCCCAAAGCGGCTCTCGGCGCTTGGGGATGAGACAACAACAATCCCGGCAAAGGAATGGAAGTGGAGAAATGCAAAGTTCATTGTGGAGCAGTTTTTCTCGGGATGCAAAGCTAAGCCAGGATGCAAACGGATTTCTCGGGCAACTGGCTTCTCTGGCTGATTTGGCCAGTTGCGAAGCAGCTTCCATTTTTGCTCCTGCAAGCGCACCTGACGTCTGATGTCTTCGTCCTGGCCGGTGGCTTTCTCACCAAAAGACTCATCGCTGCATGACTTGGACTGCTGCGCTGCAGTGAGGTACAACCAGTAGCGATGCCCTTTGCTCCGGACTAACAGCGATGCCCTTTGTTCCGTTCGTAGCGAACATTGCTTCTAGTAAGGCCAGGAGCTCCTAGTAGCGTCCTTGTTCCTAGTAGTAAGGCCAGGAGCTCCTAGTCGCGTCTTTGCTCCTAGTAGCAAGGCCAGGAGCTCAGTAGCGTCTTTGCTCCTAGTAGTAAGGCCAGGAGCTGCTAGTAGCGTCCTTGCTCGTAGTGGTAAGGCCAGGAGCCCCTAGTAGCTTCTTGCTCGCAGTAGTAGGGCCAGGAGCCCCTAGTAGCTTCTTGCTTCAGTGATAAGGCAGGGGCCCCTAGAAGGCCAGGAGCTCCTAGTCGCGTCGTTGCTCCTAGTAGTAAGGCCAGGAGCTCTTAGTCGCGTCTTTGCTCCTAGTAGTAAGGCCAGGAGCCCCGAGTAGCTTCTTACTCGTAGTAGCAGGGCCAGGAGCCTCTAGTAGCTTCTTGCTTCAGTGATAAGGCAGGGGCCCCTAGTAGCGACCTTGCTCCTACTAGTACGGCCAGGATCCCCTAGTAGCGTGCTTGGAGCCCCTAGTAGCGTCTTTGTTTCTAGGAGCGTTGCCTTTTAACATCTGCTAGACAGAGCGCAAGATTCACAGAAGGCCTCGCAAAAGACCGGCGGTGCAGGACTAAGCATGGAAACTGCAGGCTAAGCGAAGCAACTAAAGCCCACCCATACAAGGCGCACTGGATTAATTGAGCGTGCGTGAAGTGGCCTCAGACATTGCACCCAACCATTACACAAGGCCATAGCTGATTGATGTTCCACTTTTGGCGCTGCTCATGCTGCTTCCAGTGCACACAGCCGTACAATTCATCACGTGATGATGGCAAATGCGATCGCTTTCTTCGAATTTCCTGCGTTTAGACAAGGCAAGATTGGAAACCCAAGACAAAATTTGTTTTTTGTTTGCCAAATCGTAAGATCACTTGGCCCCCAGTCGTTTAACTGTGCGACATCGTTTCTTCTAAGATATGCTTTATCAGCCTTTTTGCTGAGGTGATTACGCCTGTGAACTACAGCCTTTTTGTTTGGAAGCTCAGCCCCAACTGAACGTCGGCTCGAGAATTGAATCATGCATTGCGCGTTTTCTTTGAAGAGTTGGGAGGCTGTGAATTGCGCGTTGTCAACCTCTTCCGGCTATCTCCTCGCGCGGAAAGTGAAGGTCGAATTCACACTTTTGTTCCTTTTACAATTTTGAGAACGTGCTTTTGCTAGGCAGATTATTTTGAAGCGGCATGATCTTTAAAGTGGGTAATTTATAAGTTCATTGTTTGGAAATTAACATATTTTATAAAATACTTAAAATTAATTAAAAAATTATAAATTTTTGATAAATTTGAAAATAAATGAAATATATTATGATAGTATAATGGAAATTAATAGTACTATTATAGGTAATATTTATATTATTTTAAATTGAGGTGGATACGCTTGAATTTGAGGCTTATATTTTTATTATTTTCGATATTTAGTTTAATATTATTGTTATGTAAATATAAATAATTGATAATTTATTTTTTGTTTTATAAGTGATTTAAAGCGCTATCTTAGCTTTAAGTTCGGTAGCCATTTTCGTATCTCTCCGTATATATGTTTCTATCTCTTTTTTGAGATTACGATTATTCTGGAATCTTTTAATGAAGATTTGCTGGCTGCTTTTGACATTGATTTTGATATTTGTCTTGTTGAAACACTAGGTTCTAAATCTTGGGGGTATGGTATCCTTTGCATCTAGTTAAAATGATTAATCCATGCCTGGCGTGAGGGTTATTACTAGGGCCTCGCCTGGTGGTGAGAGTGTTATCGACTTGTCGATTCATTAATAGCCTGATACGAAAATCTACGAGGTTTGGGTAATATTAGATTACGACCTAATTGGGGATTTATTTAGATGCAAGAGAATTAAGAGGAGCTTTCATCGAGTATGCAAACGAGCATACAAATACGGATGCACACAATATCGTGGAAAGGATTTCTGGTATTCCAACATCCCCTTCCGGATTCGATAACAGCTGACTTACGAATCCAATATCCCAGTTACGAAGGTGGGATCCTCCACATCGATGATCCGGACAACCGACTCCTTGAATATATTTTGTTGGAACGCCTCCAACGGGTTCCTGCTGGATGAATGGGTGACTTGGCTCACTTAGACTTCGTATGATGTTGTTATCCTGTAAGAAATTGGTTGGCGATTTAGCAATTAATGGGTTTTTGATGATTGGTACATGCTGCATTCCCATGGCCATCGAGGCATCGTTTTCTGCATGATCCGTAGACGATTGCTGCGACCAGATTAACTTGTTGCTGCGACCAAATTAACTTGCTTGGAGTGAATTGTGCTTAGGTCGGCTTATCTATATTCGATTACATCTCTTCCGAATCCACGATTTTATTTGTGTTTATTAGCACTCATGGAGTTTATCGAAGGAACGTCAAATCCTTCTCCATGATAGACTTTAGGTCTTTGAAGCCATCCGTTAATGTATTCTTCATATTCCTAAGAGTCATATGTTGTTGCTTGCAGGTGATTGCAACACACCTCTGACCGCTGACGTACCACATATGCATTTACGTGACCCCAAGTATGGCATGGCTTCTCAATGTGATAAGCAGGACTTTCAAACCATGATTCGTGATTTGGACCTGGTTGCTGTTCATTGTCAACATCAGTGGAAACCTACCTTCCAACATGGGAACCACTCGAGCCGAATCGACTTTATGCTCGTTCGTCGCCACCAAGTTCAATGGATTAAACATCGTGCACAGGTACTGACCCAGTTCGAACGAACGATTGGCAGCAGTGCACCTGTCTATCATCCGCTTGTTATGTCCTTACCAAAATGGTTTGCACCTCCCCGTCAACACCCACCGATTAATTCGATCGACCGCCATCGACTGAGGCTTGAATATTAGTCACAGACTGAGAACTGGCTCACCTTCGAAACTGAACTCATGAACATAGTTTGCACTATCACCACTGAACCTCATTCGGTTGACCCCCTCTCCACCTGCATCCAAGTTGAACAGAAAATCAGACAACTGTGTCAGAACCATTTCCCCCGAGTAAGCCGGATTCGTCCCATGTGCTCTCAGGTCAAATCATTGGCAGCTCAAATGTGGTATGCCAGACGGCAATTACTACGCCTTCGTTCAACTTCCATGCAGGCCGTGATTCAGGGCTGGTCTTGTGTCATTCGATTCGACAAGCTCCATAAAGCCATCAGACGTCAGAGCAGACAAAACCGCAAGCACCGCTTAGATGCCTTTCTTGCTGAAAGTGTCCCCCTGGTCCTTCAAAACAAATTGCATGACTGGTATAAGCGGATTCGTACCCTGTGCCCTAAGCACTCATTCAGGCGGATTCAGATGTTTGACATGCATGGGGCTCCACTGTCCCAAGCCCAAGAACTTGAGCGCCTGACTCAATACTTTCAGGGCTTGTTCACGGACCCTTATGCACTTATCATGATCCCTCCGGCTCTGAATAGTTTGCCATTCACTGAGGCTGATGTCCTACATGAACTTCAACACCTTCCGGTGACGAAAGCACTGGCCCCTGACGGTTTTCCTGCTTTGATTTGGAGACATTTCGCAAGCATTTTGACACCCGTGATGTTTTCATGTATCAGACACGCATGGTGCCAAAGCCAGAGTCTTCCACCGTCACATTGGTCAGCGGGTTGGCTTCACCTTCTTGCCAAACCCAATAAAACCCCAAATCAACCAGCCGCACTCAGACCAATCTGTCTTCAACATCCGATGCATAAGGTCATGTCCAGCATTCATTGTCGATTGTTGCTTGAACAGGCCCGTGGTCCTCTCAGTCAGATGCCCATGTACGCGTACATGCCTCACCGAGGAACACGTGAGTGTCTTCTGACAGTGTCCCATCACTGTAGATTGGTGAGAGAGCTTTGCACTGCTCATCGGAAAGACGATGCCAAAGCAGGTCTTTGGGGAGGTCTCCAAATTTCGTTGGACATGGAAAAGGCATTTGACACGGTCAGCAGACAGTTGGTTTCCAGGGCTCTCCATGCCTTTGAGGTCTCAAGTGACCTTCAATCGTTAGTACACTCGTGGTTGACCCCCCACACTTACTACATCCCCTTCAAAGAAGTAGTGGGAAAAATCCAGGCCACTGGTGGCATTCAACAAGGATCCAAGGATGCTCCGCTCTTTTGGAACCTTACGATGTACATCATCCTCCACGACTTACTAGCTCAGTATGACCACGACTGGATCTTAAACCACCTGATAGTGTATGCAGACGATTTTCACATGCGCTGGATTGTCCGATCACCAGCAGATGGACTTCGCGCAATGCACGACCTATCCTTCCTGATGAGGGTGTTTAACGCCTATGGATTAAAGATCAATTCTCATAAGAGCTTCGCACTGATTCGACTCGTTGGGAAGGCCCTTCCTTCGTTCCAGAAAAGATGGATTAGTCGCACGGCCAATGGCCCAATGCTTCGACTGCCTGACATGGCCATCACAGTGCCGCTGGTTGCCAAAACGACCTATCTTGGAGTTATCATCTCGTATAGGGCATGGGAAGTCGATACTACTAAACGCAGACTCACTGCAGCCCAAACATGCTTTCGAATTCTGCGGAGGTGGCTCCTAGACAAGCATCATCCAATGCAGACCAGGATCAAATTGTACCGTCAGTGTGTTCTCCCCACTGTCCTTTATGGGGTGTTTGAAATGGGCCTCACACAACATGGCAGTAGCACCATCTTTGGCATGATCAATAAGCACCTTCGTTCGATGGCACATGCACCTGTTCACCTCACACGAATCCCTACTCAAGAATTCTTCCAAAGCCTTGGCTTGTCTCCACCATGGCACATCCTTCAACGACACTATGATCGTTTGATTGATTCCTTGAGTCACCGCCGGTCCTGCCTTCGTACATCAGTCATGTCGACCATGCCTAGTGATGCCGGAGTCCATGTCCCAGATTATCCTGAAACCTCCATTCCTTTTCCGCCATCACACACTGATCCGTGTACCCAGGTCCCTGTACTCCGATGCCATGAATGCCATCGAGCATTCACACAGGCAGGTCCGTATAAGCGTCACCTGAGGGAACATCATCAAATCCCATGCACTCAAGAAGATCTTTATAATCCTCTCCGGGACACCACCAATGGGTACCCAACTTGCAGACATTGCCACAAGGGTTTCATTGATTTCTTTCGACTTCGTGATCATATCAACAAACGAGTTTGTTTGCATTTTAATGTCTTGCAGGACCAGATTGTGCCCATTTGTGATCGACCTGACCTACGTATGCATCTCAGATACAAAAGCATTCCCGGCCTTCTCCTCAACAAGGCCTTGATGAAGGAACTGTCCAACCATTGTGCCTACTGCCATAGTGCCATTGCCGCTAGATCGCTTCGCCGACATTACCGCGACTGTCATGCCCAACTGCTGTCTTTTGAGCCTTTGCACAAAGAACAGGTCTATGGTTTGGCCAACCTAGGAAGCGGTAAAGGCAGTTGCATTCTGTGTGATCAGTCCTGCAACAATGTTCGCACGCATCAGTGTGGAGTCCTCATGCAACTGAGTATCATGCTTGGTCAAACATATGATGTTAGTCATTTTCCGGTGATGCCAGTCATGATGAGAGGAGATCCTGAAGACCGACTGGAAGAAGCAGATGCAGACATGATGCCTCGCCCTCCGGTAACTGAGACACCTGCAACCACAGTCCCTGGTCCACCTGGTAGTTTCGACAATCATACACCCGTGATTTCACCTACAGTCTCGAAGAACACCAGCTGTCTACACAAGTGCCAGCACTGTCACATGGCTTTCCTGACACCTGCAGGACTTGACCAACACCTCAATCAGGATCATGCTGCAGGGACCAATCTTGACCGGTCCCGTCAGGACACCAGGAAACTCGGACGTCAGAAAACGATCCAGCAGATGCTCCAAGCTCCTGTACAGGAACCGCCTCATCCGCCTTTGAAGCAATATGAATGCCCCCTGTGTCAGGAAACTGTTGGTCGTAAGGCCTTGTGGGTTCATTTGAAACGTGAACATCAAGCCACGAAACAGGATGCCTTCGAGTTCGTTCCTGAACGTGATATGTTGCCCGGAAGCTTGACCTGTCGACATTGCTACAGTTCGTTCACCATGGAACAAGCACTGGTCACCCACTTCAAGCGTAGCTCCTGCCCTGTTCTCACCTGTGACTGGGCTCGGAAATTGCACTTTGGCTCTCATTCAGGACCTCCAATTCCAGTTGATGACCACATGGACCCGTCATTGCCTGTTTTGCTGCACAGGTACTTCGACCTCAGCCACCCCGGCTTGATTGGGCACAATTTGCACGTCTCCACCATAGACCTTGTTGATTGCTGGTTTCCACTGCTCTATGCCCCAACATCATATCCGATCAACTGGCTTGCACATTTCCCTGACCTGCCACACACTTGCTTTGTCACGGATCAGGTATTCAGTTCCATCCATGCCCTTCGAGCACAACGCCCAGTATGCTGGGCCTGGACCTTGGATTGTGAACAGAGTCCTGACATTCGATATGATTGCATAAACATTCATGATTCCCTTGGGGACCAGATGCCTCTTGTGAAAGCTGTCATCATGTGCATAGCCCAGATCCTGGCCCGAAACCGTGACCTTCAATTGAGTTTGAGCCACGATGGAACATCAGACCGGAGACGATCAATCCTTCACGGATCTGCTCGAGGCCTGCACGGATGGCTTTCTCAAACGCCAGAAGACCGCCTTGTCATCAGGTGGAATGACGACACATGGCCGGGAGCCGCGAAAGCGGAACTCAAGCTCCTCAGCGAGCACCTCGGATGGCAGGGATCACGATCTGCTCATGATGGTGGCCCGTCTATCCCTCCGACAAGAGGACTTGTTGAACCAGATGAGCCTCGATTGTGGCCTGATGCTGTTCCTTCAATGTGGAAGAGGCTCCGTCATGCCAACCTTGCTCGAGACAGGCCGCCAATGGAACCAACAACGGCAAAACGGAGACGTCACGATGTCGCTACGTCAGACGATGTTTTTGACGATCTTTCAAGAGCTGATCAACCGGGCCAGCAAGCTCCAGCTGACCAAGAAGGACGATCAGTTGGTAATGGGGCTGAAAACAAAGGGCATTTTGACCGAGGACAACAAGTGGCATTACCTCACCTGGAATGCGGAAGCCAAAGCCCTGCAAGCGAATCAGAAGACTCCTTTGATGTCGGAAGAGATTTGTGCAATGCTCCAACGCATCCATCAGCTGGGGCAGAATCCGAATCTGATCTTGAAGTTCTCAGCACTTCGTTCGTTGAAGCCCGACAACATTCCTCAGGACACGGCTGTTGCCATCCCATGGCGGCTGGACATCAGTATGAGGGGCCCAGAAGCCCTGGAACTTCACAACCTGTTGTTGAAACTAGCCGGAAACGGCATTACACAGCTAGTGTTGATGAGGATGAGACAATGCACATTGCAGCGCTCACCGTTGGCAGTTGCTATTTCCCATCAACTTCGCAGGTCATGAGGGGAATGATGACAACAAGCCTGCTGAATGATGGCAATTCGTGCTACATCAACTCGGTTCTGCAAGCTCAATGCTGGACTCGCTTGATGACGTCAGCACTCCGTCCTGACACTTGGGGATCATGGACACAGCCGATTTTGAGCATGTTTACCACTCATGCAGGGGAGGCTGTCTATCCATGCAGTAGCTCATGTTTAGCAGAACACCTTCGTGCCTGGTTTGACACCCATCCTTCATCTGCTCAACACGATGCAGGTGAATTCGCTGGATGGATCAGAGGCCAGATGTTTGAAAAGGATCTCATGTCTGACAACCCCCTGTCCCTCCATGCCTGGGACACACGCCTTGCCACCAGCACAGAAGACAGTGGTTCTCTTGCTGCCCCGATTGTCCTTCGAGCGCTTCCTGAGGCTGACACCACCCTTCAACAGGTGTTACACCTTTGGCACAGGCAGGAACCTTTTCTGAACGCACTGAGGTCTCAAAGTCAGTTCGTATGCCTGCAATTGGAACGGTATCCAACGCTTTGTGTCCGCCATGCTCAGGCCATTTCGTGGGAGCATAATCGAATTTCCTTGCCGGTCTTTGATGGTGCATCCCACTGTTCCGTGACATGGCATGACTTTCAGGTGATTGCAGCCGTACTTCACACAGGAGTTGAGCCGACCTCCGGACACTACCGCGCAGTGCTCTTCAACTCAGGCAGTGGATTGCAATGTGACGACAACCGTCCCTGCCAACGACTTGTCCGGGACCGAACCTTCTATGAGGAGGTTTACATGTTGTGGTTGGCACCATGGGCTCAAACCTGCCAGGAGTACCGCATTCCTTTGCCGAACCTGCATACGCTCCAGCAAGCTACACTGGCAAAGCTCATCTCCACACATTTCGACTAAACCCTTTTTCATCTCGATGGCCAATGATGCTCCCAGAAGCATCCGTGCTAGCACGCGGCCCAACACGGGCGAGATCACCCGCTCGCCGGCAGATGAATGAATAAGTGATTTATGTATTTTTTTAATGAATATGTATGTAATTGTTGTATTGTTTTTAAATTGTTTTCGGATTATTTTTTTCTAATTAAGGAATTGATATTGGTCGAATGGCGTGTGGATATAAGAAATTGTTTGTTTTTTTATGGATGGATTTATGATTAAAAAGGTAATTGTTATTTATAATGTTTTTAATCATATCGTAAGATTTGCGTAATTAATTTTCTTATTTGCTTTTTGGATCGATTTTAGTTTTATTTTTTTTTGCGTTTTTTGGTACGATGATTTTGTATTTTATATAGGTATATTGATTTTTATTTATTTAATTTAGGAATATTTTTTGGTTTAATGCCTAATTTTTCTTTAAGTAGATTAAATGAAATATCGTATTATTTATATTATGTATGATATTAAATCGAACATTGAAATTGTTTATTGTTGGGAGCTCGAAGATAGTTGTAGTATGGAATTGAATGCAATATGCGATTATATTGGATCACAACGATTACGGGATTATTTTGGGTCTTTTTTATTAATAAGGAAAGATTTTTTTGAAGCATTTATGTATATTTTTTCTTATATTTTTTCTTTTTTGGTCGAGTTTTGGTTTCTTTATTGTATTTCTTTTTGGTATTGTAATTTGTGTCGTTTTTTGGTGGTATTATTGATATGTTTTGAGTGGTTGATGTTATATTATTGAGTTTATTTATTTGTTTACGTACCGTTTAATCGCATATTGTTGGTAATGTTATATTTAAGTACTTACGCTTCCACATTTACAGTTGAATATAACACCACACTTCTATACGTACCCCAATGCAAGTGGAAGAATAAAAGCATCCAATGGTAAGTGTACTTGCTAGTTCAATTTTTTTCAGTTAGATTTCCTCGCGGGCGTCCACGTTGCTTCTCCCCTTGCGGGCACGACGAGCCAGGTGGCCAGCGGTGAAGGTGTAGGAGACCTGCGCGTTATTTCTTTAAATTTATCCAACACACCCATCAGAGACACATACGCATGCAGACATAGACACACACACACACAGAGGCCCACACACTACCTTAACTCAAAAATGCTTTCGGGCCACTCGTTGTGCAGTTTTTTCTATGTTTTATTCCGCTTCTCGCCGCCTCCTCCTTCCGCTTCTTGCCGCCTCCGCCTTCCCTCTAGACCGAGACAACACATATAGAGACCATACACACCGAGGCAACACACACAGAGAACAGACAACACACATTGAGACAATACACACAGAACAACCGACAGAGATCACACACACACCACAACACACGGAGACAACACACACACACCAATACACACAGCCGCACACAAGGCCAGTGCCAGCTCTTGCATCCTCCGCCGCTCCAACTCCTCTGTGTCCTTCTTGGGGCAGTCGCCGTCCTCTATCATGTCATAGGCGCGCAAATGCAGCGGTCTTTCGTGTTCAAGCTCACCGGGCCTGTATCAATCGTGGTTTGGTGCCTCACAGCTAAAGGCTTGCATCTCCCATGCTGTATAAAAGCTTTATTGCGCAAGCTGGTGGTTCAACTATGCTGGTGCTGATGGATGAACCAACCGTAATGCTCCTTCGCTGAGCGATGATGGCACTTGACTTTTCAAATAGTTCCACTTTTCAAAAAATTTCTATATACCCTCTAAAAGAGTGCAAGGGTCCCGCATGCCCATGGCAGCTCAGGCAATGGAAAGTCATCGAGGAGTGGGAGAGAAAATGGCCGGGTAAAGGTGTTATCGAAGCCATTGAAACATTCACTGCTTTGTGTTGCATGTTTTGAAAATATTCTGTTTGAGTTCTCTTTGCATTTTCAAAAACGGTGTTTCCATTGTCGGCAAATGCAAGACAGCTCAGTGCAAACAAGCATTATCAGATTTTACGGTGCTTTTTTAGACAGATTCATTCTGATGGTGCCTAAATTAGGTCGACTTTCAATTCTTTATCATGGCAGTCCTGCTGCTGCAGCCATTTTGCCGCTGGCGTGTGGCCGGCAGAAACGCAATTGCTTGCGGGGGTTACAATTTTGGATTTTGTTGGTATGGAATACCAGAACATTTTCTATCGATGGTTTGTGTTGTTTGTCGTTTGCCTCCTGGTTTTCACCGTGGGTTTGTCCACTTGTTTTGTAACCAGGTTGGAAGGCGAAACTAAAGCCCAGGGAGATTGTTACCTTGCCAGGCCCAACTGAAAACATACCATCCAATGGCGAATGAAACAGAGGCCAAAATATTAAAATTTGTACAATATATTTTTGATTGTATTCAGGAATATGCTGGGCCTCTCGAACAGAGGAACGAGCTTAATTTAGTTCTGGATGGATTTGCACTGTCTGAATGGATTTGTGTTGGTTGAGTGCAAACCAAATACAAACCTAATAGGGGTTCAAGCTCAGGATTTTTTTTATGAATTTATACATTGCAAATAAGAATAAAAGTATAAATATTTTTTTAATCAAAATGTTAAATCGACTTAAATTTTCATATCAATTAGAGTCGGAGGGCTGTTCGCTCAGTATGGTGGGTACAAACAATGAAACCGCTAACACGTTGCTCCAGGAGCGCAACTTGATCCGTTCGCCTTAATCATTGTGATTGATCTTTTTAGCTTTGATTTCTAAGCTGATACTTTTCAAAAACTTAGTCTATATAACAACGAATTAACCGGGAAAATTTTACAAAATAGTCAAAAAACAACAATAAAATCCATATATTTATTTCCGAATCAAAATCTTAATGCAAACATATTACAAAATCAATAATCTTTGAATAAATAAGAACTTTAACATTTGAATCCAATGCTTTAAATCTATAAATCAATACTTCGAGTACCTACAATAAATAACCATCCACACCTTTTCATAAATAAAACAACGCTCTACCATCTAAAGCATTAACCTAAATCGCATTCGTCATCCGCCACAAAAGCTATTACAAATAACAAAAAGATTACAAATCAAATCCATATTCCCTATTAGCGACAAAAACAACATCTATAATTTATCGATTTCTCAATTCATTCATTTTAAAGCTATCCGCTTCGAATTTAAAAGGTTGCATTTTTCCATATTTAAAAATATCGAATCGACATGATATCTATAATTATAATATTGATTTAAAATGTAGTATAAAAAGGAAAAACTTGCTCGTGTTGGTTTCAATCTACGGTTTGGATCCCCGCGCGGATTTTTCGACATCCTGATGCTCCCCCCTCCCTCTCCACGCCTAAGGTGATTGGACTGAGACATGTCGATCGCTGGATCAGAATAGGTATCACTGGACTGAGACGTGTCGATCGGTAGATCGCTGGATCAGAATAGACAACCTCTGATTCGGATTCGTTCCATTTCATTGTAAAGCGACTTCGCTTGAAATCAATATCACAAACTCTCCCAGCAAAATCTGCAACTCCAATGCACCCACAAGTAAGATTAAGCAGGGCATTGTTGTTCGATATCATTCTAGGTCTTTCAATCGAACGTTTTAGAGAAAAAATACGCAAATCATATCAAATAAAAAAATTCTTCGGTCTCTTTCAAGCCTTCTATATGTGGAAAAAATATTACGACTCGCAATTCCTCAAAACAATCGATAAAAAGATCTAACAAGGAAAACATGCAAAAGGCCAAGTAATTTAGAAGAAAAATCATTTTCAAATCCTGATTTTGTAGATGATTTTGCTTCGTCTATTTTGTGTTAATTTCCATTGGTTTCAATCTATAATTAGTTTCAATTTACGATTTATTTCTCCGTACGAATACTTCGACAACCTACCCTATCCCGGTTAGTTTCAATCTACGATTTTAATTGTTAATAAATATTATTAGTCTACCTACCAATACGGGAGCTGGTGGCCGACGGCATACCGAAAGCTATAAATATTACAAATATAATCTTAATTTAGAAAAAATAAATAATTTACTTCTAAGACAAAACCAATTATTCTAAAATTACTAAACACCTCAAAATATATCATATAATTCTTCAGAACACCGAATTACTCTTTAATCATTCATCCAAAAAAATCTTTTAATACAACCCACACACGATAATAAATTACTTATTATAAATCCAAAATTACATTTAATCGCAATCCAAATATCTAAAAAACACAATATTCTATGCATATTTTAAAAGCAACTCAATATAGATTTATTTTCAGAATTTCAACTCACAAGTAATATCTATCAAATGATCATTCCACCTCGCAATATCATGAAACCACAGTTCGGGAAACCTCCAAAACAACTCGGAGAATCATTGTGTTCAAATTGTTTTCGAATTATTTTTTAAAATTAATGATGAATATTTATAGATATATATGGCTTTTATTCAAAATTCATTTTTAATTGAAAACCATGAATATATTTAAATTTATATATCTTTTTGATATCATTAATATGGGGAATCGATATTTTTAAATCCGAATTCGATTAGGAAAAAATAATTTGATTAGGAATATATGATTTGAATAGGAAAAAATATATTAAAAATGCTATGATTTTTATTCAAAATTGCTTTATTCATTAAATAAGATAAATATATATAATTTTTATGATTTTTCAATTTTCAATTAAAGTTGAAAATCATAATTGGTTTCCTTGGCGAAAAAAATAATTCGATGAGGAAAAAATAATTCGATTAGGAAAATAGAATTCGATTAGGAAAAGAATGGAAATATTAAATATGCTATGAATTTTATTTAAAAATATTTATTGATTAAAGTCCATAAATTTATATAATTTTTTATGGTTTTATTTAATATTTAAATAAAATTAAAAACCACAAAAATAAATTCATTGACGAAAAATAATTCAATTAGGAAAATATACATCGATTAGGAAAATATAATTCGACTAGGAAAATATAATTCGATTAGGAAAAAAAAATATTGAAAATGCTATAATTTATATTTAAAATCAATTTATTAATTAATTTTTATGGTTTTATTGAATATTTAGATTAAAATTGAAAATTATAAAAATAAAAAATTGAGGAATTGATATTGGTCGAATGGCGTGGGGATATAGGAAATTATTTAGCTTTTTTTATGGACGGATTTGTGATTTAAAAGGTAATTTTGGATTATAATATTTTTGATAATATCGTAAGGCTTTCGTAGTTATTTTTTAAAAATCGCTTTTTATCGATTCTAATATACTTTTTCTTTGTTTTTTGGTACGATGATTTTATATTTAATATAGGTATATTGATTATGATTTATTTTAATATTGCTATATTTTGTTATTTTAATGCCTAGAAATGGCATATCGTTTATATTATGTGTGATATTAAATCGATCGTTGAAATTGTTTAGTGTTGGGAGCTGGAAGACAGTTGTAGTATGGAATTGAATGCAATATGCGATTATGTTGGATCGTAACGATTACGGGATTATTTTTGGGTCTTTTTTGTTAATAAGGAAAGATTTTTTTGACGCATTTATGCATATTCTTTTCTTTTTTTTTCTTTTTCGATCGAGTTTTGGTTTCTTTGTTGTATTTCTTTTTGGTATTGTAATTTGTGTCGTTTTTGGTGGTGTTATTGATATGTTTTGAGTCGATGATCTTATATTATTGAAGTTTATTTGTTTTTTATTTTCCATATTTAAATGTGGGTTTGTTTTTTTTCCAATTCATTCGGAATATTTCTTGAATAGACTTAAACTTCCACGCTGACACTTCTGGACTTGCAGTTGAACATTGACATTTCGACACGTCTATTTGAATTCTTACACTTCCACATTTACAGTTGAACTTGAACATAAAAACCACACTTCTATACGTATCCCAGTGCAAGTGGAAGAACGGGCCGTCACCGTTTGGCCAGCGGTGAAGCTGTAGGAGACCTGCGCATTATTTCTTTAAATTTATCCAACACACACATCAGAGACACATACGCATGCAGACAGACACACACACACACACAGAGGCCCACACACTACCTTAACTCAAAAAATGCTTTCGGGCCACTCGTTGTCCAGTCTTTTCTATGTTTTATTCCACTTCTCGCCCTCCTCCTTCCACTTTCCGCCGCCTCCGCCTTCCCTCTAGAACGAGACAACACATATAGAGACCATACACACCGAGGCAACACACACAGAAAACAGACAAACACACATTGAGACAATGCACACAGAACAACCGACAGAATCACACACACACCACAACACACGGAGACAACACACACACACACCCAGTGCCAGCTCGTGCATCCTCCGCCGCTCCAACTCCTCTGTGTCCTTCTTGGGGCAGTCGCCGTCCTCTGCCATGTCATAGGCGCGCAAGAAATGCAGCCGTCTTTCGTGTTCAAGCTCACCGGGCCTGTATCAATTGTGGATTGGTGCCTCACAGCCACAGATCACCGAGCTGACAACTATCAAGATGAGATGGCAGCCCATCTGGGTCAGAGCCCTCTTGTTGGATGAAGGCCTATGTGAACAAGCACATGCAGTTTCTGAACATGCCGCCTCTCCCAGGAGTGCTGATTCAATGAGTGTGGTCGCCGCAAGGGTTCCGCATGCCAATGGCAGGTCAGGCAATGGAAAGTCATCAAGGAATGGGAGAGAATTTGACCGGGTGAAGCCATTGAAACATTCTTTGCTTTGTGTTGCATGTTTTGAAAAAACGTTCTGTTTGAGTTCTCTTTGCATTTTCAAAAACGGTGTTTCCATTGTCGGCAAATGCAAGACAGCTTAGTGCAAACAAGCATTATCAGATTATTCGGTGCTTTTTAGATAGATTCATTCCAATGGTGCCGAAACAAAGTAGATTTCAGTTCTTTATCATGGCAGTCCTGCTGCTGCAGCCATTTTGCCGCTTGGGTGTGGCCGGCCGGCAGAAACGCAATTGCTTGCTGGGATTATAATTTTGAATATTTTTTTGGTATGGAATACCGGAAATTGTTCGATCGATGGTTTGTGTTGTCTATTGTTTGCCTTCCTGGGTTTCATCCGGGTTTGTCCATTTGTTCTGTAGCCAGGTTGGCAGGAGAAACTCAGACCAGAAAGATTGTCAGCTTGCCAGGCCCAATTTAAAAAATACCATCCAATGGCGAATGAAACAGAGGCCAAAATATAAAATATAAAAAAAATATTTTTCTTTATATTCAGGAGTATGCTGGGCCTCTCGAACAAAGAACCGATCTTAATGTAGTTCCAGGTGGATTTGCACTGTCTGCATGGATGTGTGTTGATTGAGTGGCGAACGAAATACAAGCTTAACAGGCGTTCAAGCTCAGGACTTTCATATATAAATGTACATTGCAATCGAAATGTATTAAATCGACTTAAATGTTCATATCAATCAGAGTCGGAGGGCTGTTCGCTCAGTATGGTGTGTACTTACAATGAAGCCGCTAACACGCTTCAATCATTGTGATTGATCGTTTTTAAGCTTGATTTCCAGCTTTTACTTTTCAAAAACTTAGTTGTTGGTGCAGCACGCGCCCTTTTCAGTAGGCCATAGCTCAGTGGCGCGCGCACCCGCCACTTGTCTTGAGGAGCGCGCGGCGAACATACACAGTTCTCATGCTAACTCCATCGGTGTAAAGCTTTGTGAAAAAAGGAAAACACATTCGTGAGGCATTTTGCTTCTCACCAGTCTTTGCTTGAGGTGGCTACAACGTGCCAAGGGTTCCGCCAAGCCAGTGAACACCCTCGCCTGATGATGTTGGGGTGCATTTGCCACAGAACAAATGGGAACTTGCCTTGCACTGCTATCGTTTGAAGATCAGATTCGCGGCAGGCGCAGTAAGCAGAGCCTTCACAGAAAGGGCTGCGGCGCGCTTTGTCGCGGCTGGTGCCGGTGGCTTTCCTCGTGGCAGTACCCAGAGCCTCCAGACAAGGCTGCTGCGCGCGTTGTTGCCGCTGGTGCGGAGCACCCCGCGTTGTCGCTGCTGGTGCCGGATACTGCGGCCTCCAGAAGGGGCTGCCACTGTGATTGCGCACTACTGCCATTGTGATTTGCAGAACAAGGCTTCTCATTGGTTCGGAATCGCATTGTAATAGCGGCACCAGCGGGGACAACGCGCGCCGCCGCTTCTTCTGTGAAGGCTCTGGACTCTGCGCCTGCCACGAGGAAGACAGCAAGCGGCACCAGCGGCGACAACGCGTGCCGCAGCCCCTTCTGGAGGCTCTGGGTACTGTGCCTGCCACGAGGAAGTGAGCAAGCGGCATCAGCGGGGAAAACGCGCGCCGCAGCCCCTGTCTAGAGGCTCTGGTACTGCGCCTGCGACGCGGAATGTTGAAATGATGTGAGTCATCTCTTGTGAGTGAGTGAGTGAGTGAGTGGAGTGAGTGGGTGGAGTGAGTGAGTGGAGTGAGTGAGTGAGTGGAGTGAGTGAGTGAGTGAGTGGAGCGAGTGAGTGAAGGGAGTGAGTGAGTGAGTGAGTGACAAGATGAGTGACAAGATGAGTGTGTGTCAGATGATCACAAGTCACAAGATGAGGGAAGGAGCAAGGGACGGAGGGAGGGACGGGCGGGCGGAGTCGGGCGGGATGGCAGCCAAAAAAACTAGAACCCCACACAGAAATGGGGGGAAAAATAATCCATGTATTTATTTCCAAATCAAAATATTAATAAAAATATATTCCAAAGTCAATTATTTTTAAATAAACAACAACTTTAAGATATAAAACCAATACTTAAAAATCTTTAAATCAATATTTGGAATACCTACAATAAATAACCACCCACACCTTCTTATAATCAAAACAACGCTCTACGATCTAAAATATTAAATCCTATTCGTAATCCGCCACAAAAGCTATTACAAATAACAAAAAATACAAATCAAATCCATATTCCCTATTAGCGACAAATATAATATCTATGATTTGTAGAGTTCTCAATTTATTCATTTTAAATTTATCCATTTCGAATTAAAAAATCGCATTTTCCGTATTTAAAATAACGAATTGACATATTGTCTATAATTATAATATCAAAATTAGAATATAATTTAAAATGATGGAAAAACTATAACTCTAAAAAACAGCAACGCATAAACAATAAAATCCGCCGCCGTACCGGCGTGTCTTGTGGATTGTTTTGGTTAATATTGCTTATGTTGATCCCCGCGCGGATTTTTCGACAACCTAACGCCCCCCCTCCCTCCCCACCTCTAAGGTAATTGGACTAAGACATGTCGATCGCTAGATCAGAATAGATAATCATTGGACTGGCAATAAACTCTCCCAGCAAAATGTACAGCTCGCATTACAGCCGCAAATATAATTAAGCAGAATACCACTTTTCGATATCATTCTAGGTCTTTCATTTCGAACGATTTAGAGAAAACAAATAGATATTGCCAAATAAAGAAATTCTTCGGTCGCTTGAAAGCCTCCTATATACCAAAAAAAACAAACAAATTATATGACTCGTAATTCCTCAAGACAATCGAGAAAAAAATCTAACAAGGAAAACATGCAAAAGGGCAAATAATTTAGAAGAAAAATCATTTTCAAATCCCAATTTTATAGATTATTTCCCGTATCTTAGTGTGCGATTCGTCTTTTCTATCTTTCATTTCGCCTCCCGCCGCCGCCACCTCCCACACACACCGAGACAACACACACAGAGATCACAACACAGAGACACACACAGAGATCACATATACCGAGACACACACGCCGAGACAACACACACACAAATCACACACAGAGATCACACACACCGAGACAACACATACCAAGACAACACACACAGAGATCACACACACACACCGAGACCACACACACAGAAAAACACACACCGAGACCACACAGACAGGGATCACACACACAGACACACAGAGATCACACACACACACACTGAGAGATCACACACACCGAGACAACACACACAGAGACAACACACACCGAGACCACACACACAGAATAGATCTCGCTCCGTTAGAGGGTCTGGTGGTTGCGTTGTTGGCTGTGGTCGGCTGCGGCGCTGTTTTATTGGGAATTGCAATAGATCTGGTTCCGTTAGAGGGTTTGGTGGTTGCGTTGTCGGCTGTTATCGGCTGTTGTTGGCGAGTTGGAAAATAAAAACTGGTGACTTTGTAGTGCACTTTTAATACGGGGACTAGCTGGGGAGCTGGAAGATGAGAACTGGCGACCTTATAGTACAACTGTAGTACGCGTATTAGTTAGAGAGCTAGAAGCTAAGAACTAGCGACTTTGTAATACAACTTTAGTACGCGGAACAATCTGTAAAACTAGAAGCTAAGAACTAGCGATTTTATAGTGCAACTTTAGTACGCGGAGTAGTTATGGAGCTAAAAACTAAGAACTAGCGAGTTTCTAGTACAACTTTAATACGCGGAGCAATCTATAGAGCTAGACGCTAAGAATTGGCGACTTTATAGAATAACTTTAGTACGCGGAGTAACTATGGAACTGGAAACTAAGAACTAGCGAGTTTCTAGTAGAACTTTAATACTCGGAACAATCTATAGAGCTAAGAAGTAGCGATTTTATAGTACAACTTTAATACGCGGAATAGCTATGGAGTTAGAAACTAAGAACTAGCGACTTTATAGTGCAACTTTAATACGCGGAATAACTAGGGAACTAGAAAATAAACACTAACGACCTTATAATACAACTTTAATACGCGGAATAGCTGGGGAACTAGAAGATAAGAACTAACAATTTAGTAGTACAACTATAATACGCGGAGTATTTGGGGAGCTAGAAGATAAACATTAACGACTTTATAATACAATTTTAGTACGCGAAATAACTAAAAAACTAAAAACTAAGAACTAACGATTTTCTAATTCAATTTCAATACACGAAGCAATCTATAGAGCTAAAAGCTAAGAACTAACGACTTTGTAATGCAACTTATTACGCGAAATAGCTATGGAACTAAAAACTAAGAACTAGCGAGTTTCTAATATAACTTTAATATACGAAATAATCTATGGAATTAAAAACTAAGAAATAGCAATTTTATAATATAATTTTAATACGCGGAATAACTAAAAAATAAAAACTAACGATTTAATAATCCAACTTTATTACGCAAAATAATTAAAGAATAAGAAAATAAAAACTAATAATTTAAAAATACAACGTAAATACGCAGAATATTTAAAGACCTAAAAAATAAACATTAATAACTTTATAATATACGGAATTAATAAGAAATTAAAAATTAAAAACTAACGATTTAATAATACAACTTTAATATATTATACCCGATATTACGGACGTATAATAACCGATAATATTATAAAATAATTATAACTCTACACACCTATATACCCAATATTTCGTATATCCGTCGTATACATCACTCTCTTACACCTTCTCTCCCACCCCTCTATTATCGGAAACTAATATCACTTCCTAACAAAATCGTATTATAAAAACTATTAAAATTCTAATTACTTTATACTTTTAAAACTTAAAATTCGCAAAAACTCATATATAAGATTATTCGATCCTTTAATTTTACTTCGTCTAATTTAGTTTCAATCTATAATTAGTTTCAATTTACGATTTATTTCTCCGCGCGAATATTTCGATAACCTACCCTATCCCGATTAATTTCAATCTACGATTTTAATTAAAAATCAATATTATTAGGCTACCTACAAATACGGAAACTAATAACCGACGACATACCGAAAAATATAAATATTATAAATATATCTATAATTTAAAAAATATATAATTTATTTCTAAAACAAAATCAATTGTTTTAAAATTACTAAACGCCTAAAAATATATCAATTATAATTCTTTAGAAGACCGAATTACTCTTTAATCATTCATCCAAAAAAGAAAAATCCTTTTAATACTCTCCACACACGATAATAAAATACTTATTATAAATCTAAATTAGATTCAATCGGAAACCAAAATATCTAAAAACACAATATTCTATACGTATTTTAAAAGCAATTCAATATAGATCTATTTTCATAATTTCAGCTCACAAGTGCTGCAACAAGTAATATCTATCAAATGATCATTCCACCTCGCAGTATCATGAAACCACAGTTCGGGAAACCTCAAAAACAACTCGGAGAGTCATTATCCGCAAACTCAGCCAAAGCGCCTCAGAACTCTAACCGTTGCGAATCATATATCGTTGGTTCCCTTTTGGTCCACGAAGCATGCGGATGGCCTGCGCCGGCACACCACTGCAAAGCGCGTTCCTCTCGCGGGGCGTTTTACGCTAGAAGTGTGCCAAAGATCGAAAACCAAGCATCTTTGCGCCATGGCCAAAAAAGGCCAAAAGCAAGTGAACATTGCCACGATCTTTGGTATTCATTTAACTTTAATTCTTTCTTGTTCATCCTTCATGAAATTTAAAGTGTGGCAACCTCAACCAATTCATCTCAGACTTCATTCCACGCCTGAAAGTCTCTGTCTTTGGCAAACTTCTTGAATTGGAAAACTCATGCCCTTCGCCATGAAATGCAACACCTATTTGCCCAGGAACCCGGAAGTGGCACGCTTAGAGATGAGGCGATTTGTTGGAGACTTGAAACGGTGTGCAAGTACAAATATTTATTGTCCTTCGTGTGTGTGTGGGTATAATTGCCACAATCTTCCACGGATAATGCGTCAAAGTCAAAGTCCTGCTACATATATTCTTGCCTTAGCGTGAGTGCGCTTTCAGGCCGAACGATCCTTGATACACAAGCTTTAGTTACTTTAGTTCAAGGATTTGGGCTGAGCTACCAAAGCTCTTGGATCAATACACACTCGTTGACTGTGAACATTGCTGTATTGCAATGGCAAATCGAAAGCTGATCACCTCAAAGAATCCCATCCAAAAAATCGCAACAATCAGCGATCTTGACACTGTGGGCACCAGGCATAGAAAGTGAAAAAGCAGGTGATCTTTGTTCAATTGTTTGACATAATCATAAATAACTAGGAGCAAAGGACGCTACTAGGGGCTCCTAGGAGCAAGTAGCTACTAGGAGCAAAGGGCATCGCTACTAGCAGCATTCTAATCACAATACCAGTACATATATATCTGTGTCCATAGCCTCTGAGAGCGGAGCACTCTGCGCCGCAGCAATTGTATGTATTGTTTCTACTAGCTTCTTGTTGCTACTAGTAAGGCACTTGCTCCTAGTAGCGATGCACTTGTTCCTAGTAGCTTCTTGTTACTACTAGCTTCTTGCTCCTAGTACTAGGGCCAGAGTCCCTAGTAGCGTCCTTTCTTATTCATATTCGTTGGCAGGAAGATACAAAAGCTACATCTTGGGAAAGTCGAGCTGCGATCAAGGTGCGGGGTGAAAATCACCCAATTGTGAAGAAGGGTGTTGTCCTTTTCTGCAAAGAAGGTGTGCCATTCGGTTTAAAGAAACCTATATTGTAAATGGCCAAAGGGCCACGCTCCCAGCGAATCACAGTGCTTCGCAGCAAAAATGCACCCCTAATTTGCAACTACTGTGGCAATTCCTAGTATAGCTCTTGCGTGCGCAACTAATCCTTGAGCCAACAAACAATCCCACTGCAGCTTGAATTGATCCTGTCTGCCAACTTTTTGACTTGGGCAAGCCATCATCGCTTCGAACTTCCAAATGGCCAATAATGTGTAAAATTGATGCCCGACACAGCCTTTCTTTCAGAGATGTGAACATTTACATTTCCTGTAACAAGTGCTTTCAATGTTGGGCAGGCTGACAAAATACAATAAGTAAACTTGATACAAAACTCCTTTTTGGTCTCATGGCATAGATAAATCGGGGGCTGCCACATCAATTGCGCACAAGAAGTGGAAAACCTAACACGAAGATCGCTGTCCATCACAAAGAAAAGACAAATGATAAAGAAGACATTTTGAGTTACTAATAGCGATGGCCTCCAACCTACTAGCGATAAAGACATGGTTCCAAGCGCCTCTGACACAACACCGTGCCGCCCTGGGTCTGCCACCTCGGAAGTTGAGAGGCACCGCGTTTCGTACAACACAACTGGTTCAGCTCAGCGCATCAGGGTGCCACAATCCTTTCAAACGCCACAAAGCCTGATTCCGAAACTAACAAAACTCACATGTCCATCAAACATGCGACCTGTGCACACCAACAAACAAAACACTCAATTCGTTTTAAAGCTTCTCCGAGTTGATTTGTCCAAGGGGCGTTGCGGCGGTCAGTCACTGGAAGTCGTGACACCTTCACACGTAAACTCGACAGCCAGCAAAACCGTTAAACTCGACAGCCAGCCTTTGACATGAGGAATATGCGGAGCCGTGAAATCTCTTTGCGCGCTGGCAAATCTGGAGAAGGCCGCAGCCGAAAAAGTTGCCCCACATGATCATCGACGATGTCTACCTGCAACTCAAGCCACAAGCTGCATCCATGACGCAAGCAGGGCGCTTCGTTGACACGCATTGTGCATTCCACACTTTTGGCAGGATGGAGGGCACTCATAGCAAACGCCCTTGACAACACTTGCCAGACTTGCGTGCTGCGTGGCTAACTTGCGTGTTGCTTTAAGGAGGTCAGTTATCAGTTCTAGTCTTCTCACAAGCCTCTAATCGTTGCTTTCTCTCATATCTCTCCCAGCTTGCTTCTCAAAGCTGCAGCAATTCTTGCAGCGACTGCCATGAGGCCGGATTGCACGAGATCTTCTGGCCACACTCCCCAGAGCCAACTAGGAACAAGTGCACCGCTACTAGGGGCTCCTGGCCGTACTACTAGGAACAAGAAGCTACTAGGGGCTCCTGGCATCGCTGCGAACGGAGCGATCGGACGCTACGAACGGGGCTCGCTTTCCCTTTTTCTTTGTTTCTAATAGCGATGGCCTCCAACCTAATAGCAATGGCCTCTGCTTGGCATGAATCCACCACCAACAATGTCGTCGCAAACGCTCTCAAAATGCCCCACTCCTCCGTTGATTGTGGCAGTGAGCGTGAATTGAACTGTTCGCTAGTAGTAGCAAGTGCATCGCTACTAGTAACAAGTGCCTTACTAGTAATAACAATAAGCTAGTAGAATTACTAGTTACTACTAGTAAGGCACTTGCTCCTAGAAGCGATGCACTTGTTTCTAATAGCTTATTGTTTCTACTAGCTTCTTGTTACTACTAGTAAGGCACTTGTTACTAGAAGCGATGCACTTGTTACTAGTAGCTTCTACTTTTCGAGATTTTGTCTCCCACTTTTCAATTTGTACTTGCCTTTAGACATCTCCAGTGTTCTGACATTTTCTATTTTTGCCCGGGCACCGCTTATCGCCTTTTCGTGTTCTGTTCCCTCTGCGCAACTGGCAAGTCAATTCCTGAGAACTGTGAAGTGAATCCCAAACACATTTGCACAGCGCCCTGCTCTCTTCCTGAACCTCCCAAACTGTTCCTCCCACACCACACAGCGACGCAATGGACGCAACGCAACGCTCTCTTGTGACCTTCTCGCAATTTTTTGGGCCAACTTGGACGCTTAGGCTTTGCGCAACACGCTTCGAAGTCTGCGAGTGCTCCAAGTTGAAACCAAGTTGATGCCTACATTCTCTGCAAGCCTCAGGTTGGATTGTGGGACGTATCCGCAGCTTGACCATCTCGTCTTTGACCTGCAAAACATCTGCTTGAACTTGGCACCCAGAACTTGTTTCTGCCAAGGCACGAAAAAGTCCTTGTGAGTTTCTAGCCATCGTCTGGACACACGGAAGGTCTGCAAGAGAAGAGCAAGTGGAACAATGCCCCGGCTTGCCAGAAACCTGACTCAGAAACTTTGGAAACTTTGGAAACAATGCTGCAACAAATCTGCGTCGCGGCCGAGAAACTCTTTGATATTCGCTTCTTGCTTGTTGTGTCCCTGACCAGCAAAGAAACTGATGTGCTTCAAGCATATTCTTTTTGGCTCCCGAACCTGTTTCGACTTCACGAAGCCATCTGAAGTCACTTCAAAATGCTTTTGCCTCAAGCAAACTACAGTTGGGCACAACTCAAAATGAACCTGCTCAAAACCGTGGGAAGTTGTGTGAAGGGCTGATTGCACCAGAACGCAGGGGATGCAAGCAGCCCATCCAATCTTGCCTCCATGAAGACAGTGGATACTCGATGCTTCGCACTGAATACCGTTCGTAAGTACTACAACGTACTGACGGCTCCATCTGTTCTACAGTAGAGTGGTAATGCATGTTTAATTTCAAGATCTTGTAGACTACGTGCTGAACCAGCTCCGTTTTCTATGTTGCAGCATCTATTCCTTTCTTTCCTCATGGGACTCATGTGTGTGTATATATGTGCATACGTGACAAACACAGTGACCCTACACAGGGTCCCTTACAATTTTCATAAGCTTTCCAGCAGAAGATTCCCACGTTTTCTGGTTTCATGATTGGGGCCTGCCACGTCACTCTCAAATTCCATCCCTTCCCAACACATCCAGTAGTTGTTTAGATGTTGTGATCGCATATAGTGGTCGAATGAGCTTAGCGCTGGACTGATGCCGACGGGTTGGGCCTGTAGGGTGAAACCCTAGTTTCCTCTCCTGTTCCTTCCTGTTCTTCCTTCCTTCGTTCCTTCCTTGCTTGCTTTCTTTCTCTTCAGCCCCACTCTTTTCAAACAATTGGGCTCTGCTGACTCTTAGCGCGCAGGGCTGTCGTGATGGTGCTTCAAGCCATCTGCACAATAGTCTGACCTCTTCAGCGCCTTACTTTCGGAAAGGCATCATGTGTTCAATCGCCAAAACTTTAGCTTATTAAGTGCAGCCCTGTATGAAAGGTGCACTGTGTGTGTGTGACCGTGTGTGACTGTGTGTGTGTTGGGGGGGGACGCGCTGGAATCGCTAGGCGGCTTTTCCAGTTTTTTCACCAAGCAGTTTACTGTTAGGGCTTCTCAATGGCCATGCAGCATTTCTACTCGTGTGTCTCCAATGTGATTTGTTTACTTTTGTTTCCTTGATTTCTGTACTTATGTCTCCCAGGTTCGGTGCCTGCACTGCTGGTGTCCGCCCTTTCCGCTGGCCATGCAGCATTTCTGTTCACTTGTCTGCCAGGTGATTTCTTTTTTTTAGCCAAGCAGGATACTGCTAGGGGTTCTCAATGCTTTCTAAGAATGTCCGCCTTGCTGCAGGATCCGTCCGGCTTGTTTCCCTTTGTCTCCCTTCTTGTTGGTCATTGTGTCCGTCTTGTCTCCCTTCTGTTTCCTTTTGTCTCCCTTCTTGTCTCACTTCTTGTTGGCTGCGTGCATTATTGTTCCAGCCAGTCGCATGTCAACAGGTCGTGGGATTCTGCCTAGCTATCTGGGTCTATGCTGGTGTAATTTTTTTCAATTTCTTCGTCATGCTTGCCTTAGACTGCTTGCTCTCCTTCTGTCTTTGCTGGGCTTTCCTCCTCGCAGTCGTATTTTCACCTTAGTCCTTAGCTTTTCTTGACCTGTCTGTCTCCCAGAACCATGGGGCTCTGACTGAATATGAAATGAGTTGCCTTGGAAACAGGTCAGTGCAGCGCAGCTGTTGCGATCTTTGGAAGTGGGCGCTGTGGAGATGGGGTGTTGGTGCAGGTGCTGTGGGGCAAGGTGCGTGCTCTTCAAGTTGTCGGTGGTGCTGTTCCGGGTGCCTATGTAACCGCATACCCAAGACATGTTTCGCCACAAAGGTGGTGACTTGTTGGCGACTTGATTCTCAACCACGATTGCATTTTTTGTTTTCGCTTTCGATTTCTACCGCAACTTGCTTGACATCTGGTGCTTTTCGTCACTCAATCTAGACAGAATCACAACATGCACAAGCCTCTGGTCTTCAAACATGCACTTGTTCCTAGTAGCTTCTTGTTACTACTAGTAAGGCACTTGTTCCTAGTAGCGAACAATGTTACTACAGTGCAAGGCCAAGCTGCAAAAAATCACTCGAGATGCCTCGAAGAACCTCAAGAATGGTCGGAAGCGAAGCGCTGATTCGGCGCACAAGCAGCGCACCGCTGGTCGCGCACCGCGCTGGTCGCTTACCGCTGAGGAGGCAACGCTCTTCAAA
Organism: Durusdinium trenchii; assembly: GCA_963970005.1. Taxonomy (NCBI): domain Eukaryota; class Dinophyceae; order Suessiales; family Symbiodiniaceae; genus Durusdinium; species Durusdinium trenchii. The sequence goes on from CAXAMN010008813.1 coordinate 174,387, forward strand.
GCTTTCAGTTTGGCCGAACCACCAATGCGCTTGAGATATTCTTCCACCTGCTGCACCTGCAGCTCTCTTGCTCTTCCACTCTCAGGGTCTGCATTTTCTGGGTCTCGGGCTTTGTCTTCGGGTTTGGTCTTCTTCGCGCTCCGAGCAATGCTTCGCAGCCGTTTGCCTAAAAACACTGTAGTAACAATGTTCGCTACTAGGAACAAGTGCATCGCTACTAGTAACAAGTGCCTTACTAGTAGTAACAATGTTCGCTACTAGGAACAAGTGCATCACTACTAGTAACAAGTGCCGTACTAGTAGTAACAATGTTCGCTACTAG
>CAXAMN010008813.1:196080-210726 GCA_963970005.1 Durusdinium trenchii
GGAGCAAGAAGCTACTAGGGCATCGCTACTAGGAGCAAGAAGCTGCTGACAGGTATTAGGTGGAGGCCATCGCTTCTTGGCCTAGGCACTTGAGACGCTGCTGACATCATCATCTTCTCGTGCCAGTGCCTGGACAAACGAAGTTGTTGGACCGAACAACAGTAAACCTACTAGAAGCGAGGCACTTGTTCCTAGTAGCAAGGCCAGGAGCTACTAGTAGCGTCCTTGCTACCAGTAGCGATGCCCTTTGTTACTGCTACTACTAGTAATGCTCTTGTTTGTCACCACTAGCGATGCCCTTTGTTACTAGTAGCTTCCTTCTTACTAGTAGCATTTTTCTTTTGCTACCTTCTTCCATTTTTCTGTAGACCGTTACGTTCTCTGCTCTGGTTCGGACACCTTTTAAAGGGTTGGAGGCCAGCGCTACTAGGCACATCAGACATTGTTACATTGCTATTAGGTTGGAGGCCATTGCTATTTTTTCTTCTATCTTTCCTTTTTCTTTTTTTTACGGAAAGTTAAGAAACACCAGACATTGTTGAGTACACTTTGCTCCCATCTCCGTGCCTTACGGTGTGAGCTTCTCTTGGTGCTCCTAGATGAGCGACAGAATCTGCGGATCACATGCCCAAATCGCAATCAAACAGCCGAAAAGAGCGCAAAATAGGTGCAACCCGTGCCAAACACTGACTTGATCTTTTGCTATTTGGTTGGAGGCCATTGCTCGTGCTAGGGTGGAGGCCATGGCTATTGGGTTGGAGACCATTGCCATCATTTTGGAGGCCATCGCTTCTTGCATACTGACTCGATCTTTTGCTATTAGCTCCAATATAGTTAAGTTTCTCTAAAAATCTAGGAACCAAATGAATAGTGCGAGCGCTTCTTCAAAGAAGCTCCCCCCTAGGTGTCTTGGCTCGAGCTCATTCACCTTACGCCCAATCGCGAGGGCCGGGGCGGGGCTGCCACCTTCGTGGGTGTGGGTCCCGCGTCTACAGATCCACGCCTCACCTGGAGTGGAATCGCCATGGATAACTTGAGCACCAAGAGAATGGATGGTCATCTTGCGAGAGATGCACTTATGGACTGGGCTACTGGAGGCATGCCTGAGGCCTTGGCTTCCTCTGTCCGAGCGGCTCTTCAAGGCATTGCTACTACGGGTGAATGCAGACATGTTGCTTCGGATTGGATCCTTTTTGGCGAGGTTGTTGACTTGCAGGTTGGGCAACCCCTTCGAGTCCACATGAAGCGAACCTCGATGCTGATGGGTTCTGACGAGGTGTTACCTGAGTGGGGCCGTTTTGACATCGTCTGCTCCACTATGCACTCCAGGGTGGACTTTACAGCCGGCTTGATGGTTGGAGCCCTTGTTCGACCTCATCAACGCTCTGCCAATTGTGAGGTGTTTGCAGATGAACACATGCCGATATGGAATCTTCCCCAATTCGATGCCAACCTTGCCTGGAATGTCACACACTTGTTCTCTGGTGCATATGAGGGATGGCTTCGTGCAATGTGGTGGCTTCAACAGGCCAATCTTGGCCACTCTTTTGCCACACACGTTTCCGTGGATTGGAATGCTGAAGTGATGAGCACATGGTCCTTCAACCATGGCAGGGATCACTTCCAAGCTCCGATCCTTCCTTCCTATGACTCCAAGGAGATGTTCGTTGGGATTCAAGCGGATGTGAGTGACTCGTCCTTACTGCGGGCAACATCATCTAAGCTGAACTTGCTGATGACACTATCACCACCCTGTCCCAGCTGGAGTCGGGGTGGTAAGCACTCTGGCCTTGCCACAGAAGAAGGTTTTTGCTTCTTGGATTCAGTTGAGCACATCGCTCGAGTTCGACCGATCCTGGCCCTATTTGAGTGTTCTGATAGCATCGAAAGTCACCCACATTGGCGTGCAATCTCTGCTGCCCTCCAGCTTGCAGGATATCGGAAAGTGTGGTCTCAGGATGTGGCTATTCACCAGTTGACTGCCAATCACCGCACCAGGTGGTTAGCAGTTTGGTGCCGACAGGACATTGAGCATCAGAAGTCCAATGAGCGTTTGCTTTGTGCTGCCAATCGACGAGCTCCTTGGAATGATACAAGGCACATCTTTGCCCTTCCCGAACAGTTGCAAGTGAATTTGGCCTTGAATTCTGAGCAGGTTGAGATCTATGGCAACCGGGATTTACTTCCCCCGGCCAAGAAAGCAAGAGTTGTGGATGGTGCCACTGCCCAGCAAGTCCTACTGCAAAGAGTTGCACAAGGAGGTGATTTCTTACCTACGCTGTGTGCATCCTATACTGCACAACATTTACTGCAGAGGGAACATCTCGAGACGAAAGGCATTTTTGCGGCTCTGACGCAGCAAAATCAAAAGGTCAGTTTCATTGATCCGTTTACTTTTGTTTCGCTATTTGGCACAACTGACTCCATCGCACTCCCAGTAGACATGAGAAAGGCTTTCCACCAATTGGGAAATGCAATTTCACAGATCCATGCGTTGGCTGCGACTCTGTTTGCGATTGAAAGTGTGCTTGGTGAACCCATTCACAAGATGCAACTCATTCATCAGTGCTGGGATGACAGGCTAACTGTTGACCGGGCAATGGTGAGAGCATGTGATGATATGTTGGTTCTCCAACCCTTTGCGGACTTCATTGCCAAGGCCATTCCAAGTATTGTCTCATGGCAACCATGGCTTGTTGGACACACCATGATCAGATTCTGTGATGACATGTCCTTGGTCCCTCTCAATGTGTCAGCTGACATGACGGTTGTGTCGAAATTGCTTATGGCACTGGACCTCTCTGAACATCATCGCCAATTGATTCAACTCACCTTTGAGGGCGCCCATCTGGCTGTGGATATCACCTGGAATGCTTTGCCGGCTGGGGATGTTATGGTCAAGTTGAGGAATTTCACTCTTTGCACCCTCCACGTCATCCAGACGAATCCTACTGATGATGCTGATCCTATTGTTTCCCCTACTCAACCTTGGGGGGAACGAGAGGAGGATCCGGATTTCGATCACTTGCAGGAAATCCATCGCATGGGATTCTTCCATGTTGCCGAATACCTATGTCAAGATGAGGCACCCTGTCAGATTGGCAAGATCCTTCTGATCCAGCAGGATGGAACATTTGAATGGATTCAGGATGCCAACCTTAGCAGACTTGGTAGCATTCCTACATTTCAAGGTCCAGATGGTGCAATGCATTTCTTCAAGGGGAACCATGATGCCTGCCAGCGACTTATGGGGGTACATGTGGTGATTGCTATCAAAGGCCACTACGAACCAGTCAACCAGAATAAGTGGGTCCTTCTTGCAGGCGGTCAAGACCTGAAGTGGTGTAAGATTTCTCAGATGCCCAGAACTGTTACTCCGCGGCAATGCAATGAGATCCTGGGCCAGCAATGCCATGTCGTCATGAGGAATCTGGTCGAATGCAGGGATGATCAACCAATGATGCTCATTAATGGAGACATCCTTTGGTGTGATTCCAGGGCTTCCAATGCGGCCCCTATCCTCTTTGGGGGAATGGATCTGCAAGATACCAGGGACTCACTTTGCCTTCCACAGCAGGATGAAATTCAGCCAATCACTCTCCAAGGAGGTGCTGACCACAGAGGCTTTCATCGGATTGATGGCGTTCATGTTGTCTTCGGGGGCATGGACAGGCTGTCAGAGCAACCAAGCTGTAATATTCACAATGATGTGATCACAGCACGGCTTCTTCAATTCAATATGGAACCCGGTGCTCTTGCAATTGATGAAGTTGTCTTCCACTTTGACGTTTTGCAGATTCTCATGCCGACAATTTGCTGGTGTTTGCCAGGTCGCTGGATCAGTACCGAGTCGCAGTTCCGGTTCCCCACAGCACCAGCAGATCTGATTCGCTGCTATCAGCATTTTGTTGTCCCCATTTTGGTCGTCTTCGATTGGATTTTTGTCGAGATCCGATTCTTTGAAGGCCAGTGGAGGATTTTGTATCATTCACCAGAGCAACTGACGATTCGGCAGACGAATGCAGTTCTGGAATTGATCAACACCATGGGGATCCCTGTGGCACCAACAGCTTACCGCTGGATTCGTACAGCTGAAGACAATGACCTTGCGCCATGGCATACCCTGCGGACGTTCTATGCCAGAGTGGGCTCCCCACGATTGCCGGAAACGCACAGGACGATGCAAAGACTGCAGAGGTCTCAATATGCAGTCCACATCTTGCAAGTAGTTGACCAAGCTGATTCGGTATGGAGGGACACACAGGCAGACGACAGGATGGTTCAATTTGCAAGGGCATGCCGCGGAGCCTTCCTACTGGCCATCACTGAATTCCCTAGCAGAGCATCTGACCTTATTCTCCGTGCTACGGGTAGAGCCTTTCCAGTGTATGATATTCAAGAGATCTTCTTTGTGGCAGATGAGTGGCTGGACATGAGACTCAACATTTACCGGACACATCCAGGCTGGGCTACCAGCGATGAGATTGAATTTGCTCTGTCCTTTTTCATCCCGGATTCCTTTATCCCACCAGTGCTACATCATGATCTCTCCCTCATCACAGCTGGAGTCAGGGTGCCATGCGATGAAGTTCCGCGGTTTGTGGCACTCCGAGAGGGCCATTGGATTGGGATTGAGGTCATCTGCAACGCCCAGGAGCACACTTGTAGGGCGGTGTTCCTTCAGGTGCCAGCCAGGGACCATCAGTTCTGGCATGACTTTGCAATCGATCACATCATCCCGTTTGGGTTCAGGCCCATTATCATCATTGACACCAACCGTACTAGGCCTGGGATGTGTGGATGGGAGCTCTTGCACAGATGGGTTGTCGCTGATGTACACCTTCCTGACGGATTCCATGTACCCACTCCCAAGCGACAGATCATTGAGCAAATCATTGAAGAATCTGAGGTTGTCTGGAGGCGATCGGGTTCTCCTCCCATGCTGGCTACCTTTGCAGGCAATATTCGTCGACTCTTTCTGTTAGTGGGTGGTGTTCATTTGCTACAACCATGTTCTGCTGTATCATTGGGTGGAATGGAAGGGGCCTCCAGCCCTGACACACCGATGCAAGCAACAGATCCGTGGCAATTTGATGATCCCTGGAAGATGAAGAAGAAGCAAGTGAAGCAGAGTAAATGGGAGGATCTCCAACTTCAAGCAGACCATCCATTTATCTCCAAGGACAAACTACCCGTACCGTTTGTGCAGAAACAACAGCTTTCCACCAATCGAGGTGGCATAGCATTTGTGTCAAAGGGTAATCTGCAACAAGCGCGTGAAGTCACCCCCAAAGAACCGTGTGCCTTATTGCTTCCTCTGATTGACCAGACGGATCCGCTTGCCAAGTTAGCCAATCTCTTGGGACCGTATGAGGTCATCGTCTTTGATCCAGCCTTGAACCAGGAATACAAAAGGCAAGTCCATCTCCTGGTCCTCACTCCGGAAGTCAACTTTGCATTGCCGACGCCTTCCATTACGCTTACTTTGGCGGCAGTGTGTGAGATGGTAATTGAGTGTGACGTGCGCCTGACGGCCAAAGATGTCTTCCAGATGTTCTATGACAATCCACTGGCTAAATTCAAGGCACAACTGAAAGAAGTCTGCACTGATCCTATTTGGAGTCATGCGGCAATATATGGCTATCGCATTGTCCATGAGCCATCAAAGGAGAAGCGAGATCTTGCACATCAATGTCTTCTGAAAGTCCAACAGAAGCATCGGGTTCCTCTTCTATCAGCCAGTGGTCAAGGTGACCTTGTTGTGAGAGACTTCGTTGCCAAAGGAGATCAAGTACAAGACCTTTCCATCATTCCACGCTTTTGGCCAATTGACCGAGCCAACAAAGCAGATCTTCTTAAGGCTGCAGCTTCCATTACTGGCTATCGGGGCATTGCAGTTACCAAGAGGGGCCTAGCACCAAGGTTCTCAACAGATGCCTTGGCCACTGCACGTGATCTGTTGCTACCACAGGATGACAGGATTTGTGCCATCAACAAAGCGATGATTCCCAAGGTCAATCTGGATAGCCTTGGTTGGCCCTCGGAGATCCTTGCCAAGGACATTGTGTCAGCTGTCCATCAGGCCACAAAGACTGCATGTATTCCGACCAGATCGTTCAGGCGAGCAGGAGTCTGTGCATGGACACTATCCTTTGAGAAAGCACCTACAGTCTCGAAGTTCTCAGTCAGGGTCAACGAGAAAACCTTTGAGATTCTTCTTACTCCAGTTGCATATCGACAGCCAGCAAAAGGCAAAGGGAAGGGGAAGAACACCAAAGGTGGCTCCATGCAGGCTGCAGAGAACATTGCTCCAAAAGGCGCCGTCTCCAAGGAGATCCATTCGGAGCGGATTGACAGACTTGAGGAGCAGGTCGGTAGATTGGAGCAGAAGCATGAGACACTCAGTGAGAAGGTTGACCATCAGTTTGGGCAAGTTGGAGACCAACTCCGACAGATTTTGCAATGTGTCCAACCCCGCCATCGAGAACACGGGCACACACCACCTCCAGTCAAGCATCACCGAGCCGCCTGACAAATTCAGGCTGAATTCGATGGGCTGATAGGCAGGCGATGCCCATGTCTTTTTGGCCCTGGAATGGGGAAGATCTGTCTTCAGATCTTGCTTTTGTGCGCTGGCCTTCCTATGGTGTGGACTTCTGTTGCAGTATGTGTGCTTCGGATCATCCTGCTGCTGGATGTCTACTCTCGGCTGGTTTTTCACTGGGACAATTTCCATGGGCAATCCCGTGGATGCTGCACACATTGGGGGAAATGTGGGCACTTGTCACTCTCTCATGCCATTTTGAGCACCGGGTTTTCCGCTTTGCTTGGTGGATGGGTTGATGTCTCACATCACCACCGTATTGAGGGTTTTCGATGCTCATTGCATGGTTGCACTACCTTGATGATGTCGTACTTCCACCTCCGGGTGAAGAAGAGGACCTCTCCATCACTGTTTGGTGCAGGAATTTGGAATTTTCGTTACAAGGATTGGCTTTTGAACACGGATATCGGGGGCTCCCTTTGCGCCCTCCTTCCATGCCTTATTGCCTGCATGCTGCACCGTCGGATGACTAAGTTGAGCGATGGGTGGGAGTGTTTTGACTTTGACCAGACGCTTGGGTTCCCTGGAGAAGGTCCAAAATGGTCCGTCATCTCAGCAAATGTGGACTCCTTCCAGACAAATTTCAACTGCCTACAATGGGATGCAGATGTCTTCATGCTCCAGGAGGCCCGTATTGCGGAATCCAACATGGCAGAATCACAGAGAAAGGCTTCTCTCTGTAATATGCGGCTGTTCTGCTCGCAGCCACTCATCAAACAGCGAGCCAGCAATGGGACCCTTCGCATTCCATCTGGTGGGACTGCAACCTGTGCTAACAAAGAGCTCACACAGCTTTTTGATGACAAGATGGATGTATCAGGCCAATGGTCTCTACTCAGGTCTACTGCCCGGGTCACAGCCACATGGCACCAAGTTTCCCAAGGCGTCAAGCTCCTGGCCTTCAACTTTTATGGTATTGCCAATGCGGCCTCAGAGCGTGCAAAGTTCAACCGCAACAATGAGTTGCTGGACCAGCTTTTTGCTGTTGCAGCTCAGTTTGGTGATGTCCCCATCCTTATCGCTGGCGACTTTCAAATGGAACCAGGGATGTACCCCGCTGTACAGCTTGCACTGGATCATTGGGGCTGGGCGGATCCTCTCCTACAGGTCAACGAGCATGGGGACATTGAGCGACCCTGCACTTTCTTCCAGCATTCAGCTGACATAGAAGGAGAGGGTCAATCCTCTATCGATGGCATACTTTTGAATCGCACTGCTCTTACTGCACTTCTCAACATTCGAGTACTTGACCATCAAGATAGACAACATAGACCCGTTCAGGCGACCTTTGCCTGGGACCGTATCTTGCAGGAGGGCACTATGCTTCAGAGACCGGCAATGCTTAACTTGGAGCATGTGCAATATGCTGACCCGAATGATCCTGGGTGTCCTGTCAATCACTTGGCGGATCAACTATGGAGTGGTTACAGAGAAGAGTTTTCCTGTGGGACGGATGCGGATACCAAGTGGGAAACTTTCAACAAGTATGCCACACAGCTGCTTCTGCTAAATGGTGCCTCATGGGAGAAGGGTCCTCACATCAGAGGGAAATTGCCCAAATTCCACAAGGTACGGGCGTGTGCTCAACAGGAAGCCTCTGGTAGTTTGGCCTCCCCCAGACTTAGGCTGTTGCAAGCATCCCTTCGATCACTGCGTGAACTGGAATTCCGCTTTCGGAGGGATACAACATCCCCGGGTGACATGAGAACCTTTCGCAATACACAATCCAGACTACTTCGGCGGCTCCGGGTGGCAAAGTTGGTGCCCTTCTCTGTTCGTTGCCTTTTTGTCCATGACATCCCGCACATCATTACATTGACTCTTCAGGCCATTCAGGATGAGGTGAGACAGCTGAAATTTGCAGCCATTGCCAAATGGAAGGCATCCATGAAACATGCTACTTCGTCGATGGCCATTGGGAAGATTGTCTACCAATATCTCAAGCGCAAAGGTCGGGTGGCTCCGCCTAATCTTGTTGAAGACGAGATGGGCAACATTATATATGATCCTCAGGCGGCTATGGATCACATTGCCGACAAGTGGGATACAGTGTTCTCCGTCAATGCTGCCCATGACCATGAGATGCAGATTCTCAAGCAGGTGTGGCCATACATCCATGACAAAAGGAAGGTCATCAACCTCCCACCAATCACCGAGATGCAACTGTGGCATCAAGCCTCACGTCGACGACCACAAGCAGCAGCTGGCCTCGATGGATGGCAGACCGTGGAGGTCCAAGCTCTCCCACCTGCCGCGTTCAGACCAGTGGCTCAACTTTTTAATGATATTGAAGCTGGCCTGATTGGCTTTCCCAGCATTTTGACCAAAGTCCGGATGGTCATTCATAACAAGGACGGTAGCGATGCTCCATTATCCAAGCGCCTTATCTCTTTGCAGTCTGCATTTACCTTGCTGTATACTGGCCTGCGTTTCCTACAGCTACAGCAATGGCAGCAGGACGTTCTACCACCTCAATTGAAAGGGGGCATAAAGGGGCGTCATATGGCTGAGGTACATATGACAATGCAGATGGAGATTGACAGGGCGCACAGCCTTCATGGACATTTTGCCGCCTTGAAACTGGACAAGGCCAAGTGCTTTGATCGGTTGATGCCCAAGCTTTGCGCTGCAATCATGCTGGCCCTAGGCCTGCCTCAGGCCTTTGTCTGTGGGTTCTTGGCCCTCTACACGCGTATGACAAGATTTCTCTCGTTCAAACAATGGACAAGAGCAACGGCAATTTCCACTCCAAACGGTGTAGTGCAAGGCTGCTCATTAAGCCTTCTATGCATCAACATCCACATGGCAATATGGGCATGGATTTTATCCCACATTGATGGCATTGACTTCAGAGCATTTATTGATGACACATATATCTGGTCCCGGCTGCCCTCCACAGCCAACCTGGTTGCTGCAGTCCGGGCTACGGAATTGTGGGACTCGTTATGTGGCCAGTTTCTCAATGCCAGCAAATGTGAAGCCTTTGCAACTTCCGGTGTTCTTCGGCATCAACTGAAAGCTGCATTTCCGCAGATGAAGGTAGTTGAGGTGGTCAACATCCTTGGAGCTTTTATCCAGACGACAAAGAAGAATGTTGGCAATTTCCCAAGTGCCAAGATTCAATCAGCACTTCGTGATTGTGAGGCTATCAGGGCCCTACCCTGTGACAGCAGTAAACGTGCCCAGATTCTCACCACCAAAGTCTTGCCTCAGATTGCATTCGCGCCACAACTGAACTTCATTCCCAAGAGGATCCTGGCCAGGTTGCAGAATGCGATTGCAGATGCCATATGGCAGGACAGACCGATGTGGAGATCCAAACACCTGCTGTTGTGTATCGTCCATAAGGCGCACAAGTTGGACCCCTTCTTGTACCGGGCTGTGACGACCATAATTGAGTCCGCGAGATTCCTGCGTGCATCTGCATATGCACGCCAGTGCTGGTCTGCGCTTTATGAACAAGATCAGTTGACCGCACAATCATGGATGACCCAATTTGCCCAGGCATGCCAGATATTGGATATTCATTGGGCAGCCCCCTTTGCCTTTTCCATCCTGGATGTACCGGCAGTTGATTTTCTTGAGTTCTCCCTGGCGGACCTCAAGTGCATTCTCACGAGCCTTGCAGCCAACAAGTGCTATCAGACTGCCTGTTTAATGCCGAGGAAAGATATCAGCAAAGCCATTGGGTTTCTTGACCTTTCTGTGACTTTGTCAGCAAAGCGGAAGATTTCAAAAATTTTCAACCCAGGTTTTTCGATTCTCTTTCACTGGGAAAGTGCCATCACCGGATGTACTACAACTGCGGATCGGCTTGCCGCTTCTGGCCTGACTGATGACCACAAGTGCCGGTTTTGTGGGCGTGATAAGGAATCACTGCCACATTTTGTGCACACATGTGATCAGCTTCCAGAGGACTTGATACAGCCTTCCACCCAATTCTTCCTGGGGCCAAACTTCAGTACGTTTGGTATTGTTGAGCTTCCTCTGGATGGAGTACGCAATCGGCTACAGGTCTCAAACACATCAGACCTTGCAGTGGCGGACTGGACCTCTCCAATCCCAGCAGCTCAGCATGTCTGGACTGATGGTTCGGTTCAACTTTCCAGTCATCCCTGGCATACCATGGCCTCATTTGCAGTTGTGGCAGCTGATGAATCGTTACTTGCAGCAGGTCGGGTTTACCATTGGCGCCTTTCAAGTTATACAGCTGAACTTTGGGGTCTGTTAGTTGCCTTTGCCATTGCTGAGCAAGCATTGGTGGTTCACACTGATTCGCTCACCATTGTCAACCAGTTCCAGGAGATGCAACGTATTGGCCATGTTCAAGTTGAGTGGACTCACACCAACTGGTGGGGCTTCCTGTGTGCATTAGTTGCCCAACGCCAACATCACTGTGAGCATGTGCTCCAGGTAGTCTGGTGTCCCGCACACCTTCTGGAAGATACACCAGTATCAGAGCTCACAGATGCTATGGCACATGCCGCTGGGTCGAACAAACAGGACATTATTCTCAATCGAAGAGCCGACTTGCTGGCAAAGCAGCAACTGGATGAAACTGCTCGACTTTACAAACATGACCTGGCCTTGAAAGAGAATGACGTGTTTGCCAGGCAGCTTTGGCTCACAAAAATCAATAAAGCTTGCAGAAAACCGGATCAATGCAGTGCTATTGCCACCGCTGTTGCATGCCTTCCTGAGCCTTCGTTAACACCACGACAAAAGATGGCCATGGGATGCTCAGGTGCAACAGTATACATGGTGTGTTCACAATGACCCAGAGCTGTCGTTCTGTGATAAGCCCAAGCTCTCCCGGTCTAACTTCAAAGTTTTCCTGGAGTTTACGAACACACTCCGATGGCGGGTCAGTGAAGGCCTTGCATGCTCTGTTTTTGAGCTCGCCGCCTTCGCGTTCACACAAGGGTGGCGCTTTGTGCTTCCTAAGGGCACCGTTTGCACTTTGCAATCATACGCTGCCATCATCAGAGCTGCTTTCACTTACTGTAAGAGCAAACAGATCGTCGTGGCACCACTCCTCCTTGACAAAGGCAATAAATGTAACGGCCGAACCTATCCAAAAGGCGCCTTTCACGGCGCCGAAGCCTTCCTTGATAATGCTACACTTGAGCTTCTTGTTCGTGCTTTCGACAAAGGCGCCAAAGCGACGCCATTTTCATGGTCCATCCCTTTTGATTCACTCGTGTGAGTCTGATGTACTTAGAAGGAACTTCGACCTGTGACGCGGAACGCTCACTGGTCGCCGACGACCCTGTCCGACGGCATGAGAACAAAAAAAGAAGCTCCCCCCTTTAGGGAGCTTCCTTGAAGAAGCATGAGTTATCCTGCATCCTACCTAGAAGCTAACTTAGGCTAGTAGCTTAATTAAGTAGGGCCCGGGGAGAGTGGGTTCACGTTTTCCGCTTTCAGCACAACTTGAAGCAGCTGCGGCTTCCGCGTCCTCTGCCCTCTCTGCCCTCTCTGCCCTTGCCCGCCGCAGCTTGCGCAGCCTCGGTCGAAGAGCATGGACTGCCAGAAACTGTGTGCCAGGTCCCACAAGTGATTTCAAATTTCCTTCTGATTGTTTCTTTTGATTAGGTTGGAGGCCATCGCTATTAGTAGCTTCTTGTTCCTAGTAGCGATGCCAGGAGCTAGTAGCAGGACCTGTCTGACTGGCGCCTCTGCCTCATCGCGCCCTTCGGTCGAGCAGGCCGCGCCCATGGCTTGCAGGCTCACGGTGGTTCACGGTGGCTGAGCTCTGCTCCGACGTGATGTGAAAGACAAAAGAACGTGTTTTCTAAGTCAACACGCTACTAGCTACTTGACGCAGGATAGCTCACACTTCTTCAAGGAAGCTCTCCATGCCGCCCTAAAGGCGGCGGGGAGGAGCTTCCTTGAAGAAGCGCTCGCACTATTCATTTGGTTCCTAGAGGTTCCTAGATTTTGGAAACTTAACTTCCTGAATATCCTGCCCGACAGAATGGAGCGTGGCTAGTCAGCTAGTCATGGCAGAAAGCTGAAACTGGAGATCACAGTGGTGTGGTCACAATGAATGCGCTTGTTACTTGTTACTAGTAGCTTCTAGCTGGTGTGGTCACAATGTAGCTGCTGAGGTAGAGATGCAGAAGCGTTGTTAATTGCACGGTCCACTACTCGGCTGTAGCACACGCAAAGCACCACAAAGCTTGACATTGTCAACTTGACAGCATTCTGACACGGAGGAAAACAACTGACACACATTGTTCGCTACTAGGGGCTCCTGGCATCGCTACTAGGAGCAAGGACGCTACTAGGAACAAGTGCCTTACTAGTAGTAACAAGAAGCTACTAGGAGCAAGGACGCTACTTGGGCGTGGTCGCATCGGTCACATTCATCGGACACACATTGGGTCAATGTACAACAGCGGCTGAACCGATTCCGCACTGCGCGCAGTCTTCGAGGGATTCGGTGCAGAGCTGCAACTAGACAAGAAAAAACACAAGCTTCTTGTTACTACTAGCGATGCCAGGAGCCCCTAGTAGCGTCCTTGCTCCTAATAGCTTCTTGTTACTACTAGTAAGGCACTTGTTACTACTAGCGTGGCACTTGTTACTAGTAGCGTCCTTGCTCCTAGTAGCTTTGCAACGGTTTCTTTTTTCGAAGCCGAGACGGAAAGTTCGACCAACTTGAACTCGAGGAGTGCAGACCGTCACCAGCTTCGTCACTCTTTCTCATCATTCAATCGCTTTGGCCTTGTGGTGCTGAACCGAACCGTAAGACATGGCCGCTACTAGGAGCAAGGATGCTACTAGGAACAAAGGGCATCGCTATTAGGAGCAAGGAAGCTACTAGTAGCTCCTGGCATTACTAGTAATAAGAAACTACTAGGAACAAGTGCATCGCTTCTAGTAACAAGTGCCTTACTGGTGGTAACAAGGACGCTAGTAGGGACAAAGACATGGCCATGGCCGTGTTGAAGACATGTGGGGACCTGGCGACCCGAGGGGACCCGGCCTTCAGCAGCATGTCCTTCAGTTCTCCCCTGGCAGCCCACGTTTTGAACTATTGAAAAGACAACACGCGCTAGTAGGTTGGAGGCCAATGTTGCAGGCCACTACTACTACTACTACTACTACTACTACTACTACTAATTCTCTCTGTAATATGTGCCTTTGGGCAGAAGCGGTCAGAAAGCCGCGCCTTCCAGCCAGGGCCGCAACATCTGTCCCGCCCCCTCGGAACAAGGACGCTATCACTAGGAACAAGAAGCTAGTAGAAACAAGTGCCACGCTTCTAGTAACAAGTGCCTTACTAGTAGTAACAAGGACGCTACTAGGGGCTCCTGGCATCGCTATTAGGAGCAAGAACGCTATTAGGTTGGAGGCCATCGCTATCAGTAGCAAGAAGCTACTAGTAACAAGTGCATCGCTACTAGTCATTCCTTTCTCCAAGAAACTCTTCGGTCTCTTTTCTCTCTAGGTTGAAAGCCACCGCTAGTAGGTTGGAATCCATTCCCATTGGTAACTCAAAATATGATTGTTTTTCTTTGTATTTAATTGAATGAGTTTGGAGGCCATTGCTATTACTCCTTTTTATTCTCTTCTCAAACTGAAAACAGTAGTTGCCTGCCTATGCAGTTTCCATCAATGAAGACTCGTGGTACTGAACGTGCCCCAGTCGTCTTTTGAAAGTGGTCCTTGCAGATCGGGCTGTCGGCCACACCCGCTGAATCGAAAAACAGCAAAAGGTGAGCAAAAAGGCCTTATTAAAGGAGCCTCTGATAGCGTCCTTGTTCCTAGTAGTAGGGCCAGGAGCCCTAGTAGCGTCCTTGTTCCTAGTAGTAAGGCCAGGAGCCCCTGATAGCGTCCTTGTTCCTAGTAGTATGGCCAGGAGCCCCTGATAGCGTCCTTGTTCCTAGTAGTAAGGCCAGGGGCTAGCGTCCTTGTTCCTAGTAGTATGGCCAGGAGCCCCTGATAGCGTCCTTGTTCCTAGTAGTAAGGCCAGGAGCCCCTGATAGAGTCCTTGTTCCTAGTAGTAAGGCCAGGAGCCCCTGATAGCGTCCTTG
>CAXAMN010008813.1:215726-240112 GCA_963970005.1 Durusdinium trenchii
GCTACTAGAAGCAAAGGGCCCTACTACTAGGAACAAGAAGCTACTAGGGGCTCCTGGCCGTACTACTAGGAGCAATGTTCGCTACGAATTCTTCTCAATCATTTGTCTCCTCGTGAATGTCGTGCCACTTCGCAAGGCAGCAAAAGTGGCCATGGCACCTGGCAAGGAAGAATGTAGAGAAGAACACAATCTTTCTTTAAAGCCCGCTCCCCTAATAGCAATGGCCTCCAACCTACTAGCGATGGCCTCCTCCAACCCAATAGTATTATTATCGTTACTATTAGAACACAAATAAGACTTCAAGAGGTCGCAATCCAAAGTTCTAGGAGCCATCGCTATTAGGGGAGGGAGCGGGCAAAAAAAACAAGCAATCTGAGAAGCAATTCATCAGGGCATGGGATGACACCTGGTTGGAGGTGGAATACGTCAGCTGCGCTGTGCGCTTAAGCCAAAGCGGATAACAGCGCACAATCTTTTCCAACCAAACGTCATATTTGGGGTCTTCGTACAAAGTGCACCATCGCTACTAGTAACAAGTGCGGATCGAATCTCAACTTCCTGGTAGGTAGGAGGCCATCGCTACTAGGGTGGAGGGCATCGCTATTGGGAGCAAGGACGCTACTAGGGCTCCTGGCCTTACTACTAGGAACAAGAAGCTACTAGGGGCTCCTGGCATCGCTATTAGGAGCAAGGACACTAATTACTAGGGGCTCCTGGCCTTACTCCTTACTTCTTCCTACTCGCTACTGATGTCTACTGGAATGGCCTCCAACCTAGTAGCGAGCTAGCCCTCCCAGCCCTTACTTCATGATGTAGGCGGCTCCTCAAAAAGTAAGGGTGGGCCCTGACATTTTCGACATGCCAAAGCGGTCCGCTGCTCCGCTCCTCTTTCGAACTGCTGTCGAAGTTTCTGGTTTCTGGTCAAGGCTGCAGTGTGTTTTGCCTTTTAGCAGTAGCAATTAGTCAATAGTAGCTTATTGTTTCTAATAGCTTCTTGCTACTACTAGTAAGGCACTTGTTACTAGAAGCGATGCACTTGTTCCTAGTGGCTTCTTGTTACTGCTATTAATCCCGATTAGTCACCTCATAGTTTCTGTCTTTTCTGGAGACAGCGCAGTCTTGACAAGACAATTCTCCGCTGATCACAATTTGTGATGCGGCGCTAATTCCGTCACAACCTGGACGAACACTGCAAAACGGCTCACTGACATGCCCCAAAAACACGGTTTTGTTCTTTTTTGGTCCTTTCTCTTTAAACACCTTAGGTTAGAGGCCATCGCTATGAGTCTGGAGGCCATCGCTCTTCTCATATAGACACACATTGTGTCTGTATTTCATGGTCTTTTGTAACAAGTGCCAACCTAGTAGAAACAAGTGCCTTACTAGCAGAAACAAGAAGCTATTAGAAACAAGTGCCTTACTAGTAGTAACAATAAGAACTTAATTAGAATTGTAATTACTATTGGAGGGTGACCGCGTTTTCGAGGTCGCAACATGTTTGGCTGTCCATCTTGGCGACGGGTGATTCACCTAAACAGAAAAATCTGGATGGAAAAACAGGAATTTGGGTTTCTTGAAACGCAACACAGAAGCTACGAACGGGGCTCCTGGCATTGCTACTAGGAGCAAGGACGCTACTAGGGGCTCCTTGCCCTACTACTAACACATTCTCCTTACACTAGGAGCGCCCCCCTCTCAGGATCAAACCATCCAAGTCCAAACTTTTGCCTTAGAGCACCCGAGGAAAACACAACACAAAATGTGCGTTTTCTCATCTGGTCTTTTTCTCCATTTTCTTCTATCTTCAATTCGTCGTTTCCTTCGTCACTTTCTTCCTGCCACACCAAACACATGGATTTTTACTTTTCTTTTTTCTTGACTCGCACCCAAATCTCCTCATCTCCTCATCTCTCTGTCTCTCTTTATGTTTTTCTTTTTCCTCTCTCTCTCTCTCTCTTGCGCTGTCTCTCTCTCTGTGCCGCTCACGACCCAAAAACACCATCCATGCCCAGCATGCCTCAGAAACTTCGTTCATGTCACTCGTTTCACTTGTTTCTTTCTGCATTCTCTTTTTAAACAAACTGTTAGTCAATTTATTATATTCTTCTTTTCGTTCATTTTTTGTTTTTTGTTCCTCACTCCTTTTTCAAAAGGCCGCTCCCAACCTCCAGACTGGCCGCTGGAGCCGTCAGACTCCGTTCGTGTGGTCTCCACTGTACCATCCGGTTTCCGCACCTCAAAAGCGGAGTTACGCTACTAGGAACAAGTGCCACGCTAGTAGTAACAGGTGCCTTACTAGTAGTAACAAGAAGCTATTAGGAACAAGGACGCTACGAACGGGGCTCCTGGCATCGCAAAGGACGCTACTACAAAAAAGACATGAACAAAGGAGATAAAGGAATACTCTTGATACAAGCTGAGAGGTCGAAAAACTGGACACGGAATGACACATGACATACTGAAAGTCCGAGAGAAGGACGGTCTTCTCAGTGACTGTGACTTTCTTCCCGTTCACCATCCTGCATTTAAACATTCAATTGACAAGCCGTCCTGGGCCCGTTCTGAATCAAGGCGTGTGGGAAAAAAGGGAACCTTTGCAACAAACACTTGCCGAAAGAAGACGGGCGCGTTTGTCCCCCTTGGTTGAAGACGGCGCGTTTGCCCTGAGTGGGTGCTGTTTTCCGGGCAAAAAGCGACGGGAACTTCACCTGTCTGGGCGCAAAGTAGGCACCGGTACTGCTTCCCTTTGCTCCGTTCGTAGCAAGGACAGGAGCCCCGAACGTAGCGAACCTTGTTACTAGTAAGGCACTTGTTACTAGAAGCGATGCACTTGTTCCTAGTAGCGTCCTTGTTACTAGAAGCCCCCAAAAACACACCATGTTGAACTTTCTGGACTTTTTGTTTCAAACATTCGATGCGCTTTCGACTTGGATCTTCAATGTGGAGTGCTGAAGTGCTGAACTGGTAGACCTCCCTTTGTTACGTTCGTAGCTTCTTGCTCCTAGTAATAAGGCCAGGAGCCCCTAGTAGCGATGCTCTTGGTGCGACTGTCCCGCGGCGAACGACCCCTTTCGGCAAGACCTCGTTGTGGTGGTGGTGCTGGTCATCATACCTGACACTTTGAGAAAGAAGCGAACGTAGAAACAAGTGCCACGCTACTAGGAACAAGTGCCTTACTAGTAGTAACAAGGACGCTACTAAGAGCAAAGGGCATCACTACTAGGAGCAAGGATGCTACTAGGGGCGCTCCTGGCCTTACTACTAGGAATAAGAAGCTACTAGTAGCAAAGGGCCTTACTACTAGTAAAAGGAAAAGACAACAAACAGCATCGAAAAACGGCTCTCAATCTCTCCAACCTTTCCTCCTCCTCCTCCAGTGCTTGAGCTGAAGGAACTAAAAGAGCTTCCCCCGCCTTTGAAGCGAATGCGCAACATGTGAACAGTGGGACGTGAAAAGCAAAGAAGCAAAGTGCAGCAAAGCTTTCATCATTCCAACTTTTGCATTGTTGCTAGCCTCGTTTGAATATAGTCACAAGGACGCTCGCTATTAGGTGGAGGCCATCGCTAGAAGGTTGGAGGCCATCGCTACTAGTAGCTAGAAGCTACCAGCAACAAGGGCATCGCTACTTGTCCTAAACAAATCTGCTTCTAGTAACAAGTGCCTTACTAGTAGTAACAAGAAGCTAGTAGAAACAGGTGCCACGCTAGTAGTAACAAGTGCCTTACTATTAGGAACAAATCTGCAAAAACCGTTCGGGATCTCTCCGAGTCACCAAATCCCTTGAAGAAGTCGTCGTCAAATGCACCAAAAGCACCTCAAAGGCGAAAGGAATTAAGACAGAAGGACGCTACTAGGAGCGAAGGGCATCGCTACTAGGAACAAGGGCCTTACTACTAGGAACAAGAAGCTATCAGATTCGAATAGCAAACATTGCTCCTAGTAGCGATGCCAGGAGCCCCTAGTAGCGTCCTTTGCTTGAAAGTTGTTAAACATGGCTTTTCTTGTTTTCCAATTCGTTCGATTTCTTCCTTTCTCTGCTCCAAGAGCAGGGCCACCGCCGAAAGCACCGAAACCAGAGCCCCCAGGCCTCAAGCGTGTGTCGAGACAGGACGAGCAAAAAGATGTTTAAAACGGAAAGACCGTATTTCATTAGAAAACCTATTGTTTCTATTGTTTATTATTTTTACCTGTTTGTTTCTTCAACGTTTTCCATTTTCCTTCTCAACTAATCGTTCTGTTCTTCCTTCTTCCAACACAAATCTATGAGTAGATCATAGCTTTTGCATTCCATAAAGTGGAGGACCAAGGAATTCTGCAACAGAAAAGGAAAAGAGATGGGCCTCGACCGCTGTCCGTGTGCACCGTGCATGTCTGCAAACATCCTGTGAAGCAACAAATCCGGGCCCTGGCCTTTCAACCCAATCATGCTTCTGGGGTAGTAACAAGGGCATCGCTACTAGGGGCTCCTGGCCTTACTACTAGGAACAAGGACGCTACTAGGGGCAGGAATTATTCGCTTCTGCTTTGGGTGATTTATGCAAACGTTGTGTTTTCCTGGTCCCGGTCGGTCCTGTCCATTTCTGCAAAAGGGTCGCGCCCGCCGAAGAACTGGAAAACAAACGTGGCTCAACTCCATCAACTCCGTCAGAAAACAAGACATCAGAATAGCTTGTTCGTAATGCCAGGAGCTACGTTCGTAGCTTCTTGCTACTTTGTAGCGATGGCCTCCAACCTAGTAGCTTCAATCCATCATGTAAGAATAACTAGTTTCTCCTCGCCTGATTCTAAGTTCAGTAAATTCAGGAAGGCAGCAGGAAGAGAGGGCAAGCAGAATCCCGCACAAAGAGGTGGAGAAAAGGTTCCATTCGCACAGAGCACATTCTCCGCGCCTGCTCGAAAATATTGAAGGCTGAGTTGATGTCACCTTCAGACATTGGTCTGGCTGTCGATTTCTGTCGAGTGTGGATCTTGAGCAATCGAAGCTCATGAGCTTTATTGAACATTAAAAAGCAGATATAAAACAAGATACAAAAAGAGAGTTATATAATCCGCAGCATCTTCTGAACACCATGAACCAACAATGGAAGAGGAGGGCTGGCTGTGTGGCACCACAGCTGGCGTAGCATCACGGTTTAGACGGAGGGGCAGCATCACCTACTTGGTCGGTCGCTTCTTTCTTCCGTTTGATTTTTCTCGTTGGACAATTTTAGATGACCGCTGTTTCTTTCTTTTTCCTTTTGATTTGTTCTTGTTTATTTCTTGGTAACAAATTCTTTCTTATGGAGGGCGGGAACAGCCAACGATTACCATGAACCCAGGAGATGATAGCTACCTCCCCATAAAACGCCGTTTCTTTTTCGGTGACAAAGGTTCGTTCTCGCGGCAAAGAAACCTACCTTTGGACGCCTTTTGTCCTTGCAAGTCTCCTGTGAGCCTTGTGGCGTGACGCTCCCCGTCAACGGTTCTACCCTTTAATGCCAACACACACTCTTCTGGAGGGTTAGTTGAAAGGCAACATGGTCTTCCAAATTCAATGACTGGTCCCTGCTCTACCACGACTATGACTACAACGACCACTACTGCAATTTAATTCTATTTAAATTGCTTTAATTCTAATTCTTAAGTAAGGTCCGAGTAGCTTCTTGTTACTACTAGTAAGGCACTTGTTACTAGTAGCGATGCACTTGTTTCTACTACCACGACCACTACTGCAAACATAAATCTGAGTCACTTTTCACCGCCCAATGGCCCTTTCCCTCTCTGGGGCAAAGGGCAAGTGGCTAAATCGAGGCGCTGATGAGCGTTCGGCGAGGAACCCGGACCATATGAAAAAACAAAACGAAGAAGCACGCATCCAAAGGTGCAACTTAAAGAAAGAAGTGGTCTACAGCCAGAGCTCTCGCTTCCCAGCGTGTCGACGAGACAGTAAACAAAGCCTTCACCGGGAGTAAGCAAAAAGTCCTCCAACCTAATAGGAATGGCCTCCAACCTGCTAGCGATGGCCTCCAACCATTCGACCTTCTTTTACATGTTATTCTTGAGGCCTTTTGACAATTTTGTTTTTTTTTCGTTTTCCTTTGCTTTGGCCTTACTACTAGGAACAAGAAACTACTAGGGGCTCCTGGCATCGCTATTAGGAGCAAGGACGCTACTAGGTTTCATTGATTCTAGTCTTGTGGTCCCGGGTTCGACTCCACCCTCACCCCTGGCTGCGTGGTATTAGGTGCGCCGCCTAGACACGAAGCCCTAGGAATCGCGCGCACGTGCGTGTATGGAGTCCATGTGTTCTCTTTCTGGTAGCGTGCGAGGGCGTGGTCCCCAGTAGTTTCTTGCTCCTAGTAGCGAGGCCAGGAGCCCCTAGTAGCTTCTTGTTCGTAGTGGTCCCTTGATGTTTTGTGGTTTTTTAAAAAAGGATTGTGTCCATGAAGAAGTTTCTTCGGGGCCAAACGCACAGTTGACACCGAGTCACAAAAGAGAACCCTGTATAGCTCCTAGGGTCCTAGACCAGCCGCGGGGTCGGAGGCCCCCTGAAAAGATTATCTACTCCTACTTTTATCTTTTCAATATAAATTCATTCTGCTAAAAGAAACATGTCAACTCACCCCGCAACTCATGTCGAAGTTGTTGGGCTGTAAAGATCAATGGAAAAAGAATATAACAAGGAAAAGTGAAAAAAAGGACGTGAAGTGAAAAATCAAAAACCCATTTTCACGCTAGTAGTAACAGGTGCCTTACTAGTAGTAACAAGAAGCTACTAGGAACAAGTGCCACGCTAGTAGTAAATTAAGCCGAAAGAACGAAGTCTGTGGCGACAGCACCCCCCTTGCCGTGTGGGCAAAAGTCTGGGCCCATCAAAGCTTCTTCAAAACAGCCCCGAAAATGAACAAACCAATCAGGAACCGGAAGCTCACCAAAGAAACAAGCAGGAAAACAATGGACAACATCTAAAATGAACGCAAAGAGCATATCCGCCGGCCTGCCGGCGTGTTTTGTGGATTGTCTTGGTTAGTATAGCTTGTCTTGGTTTCAGCTTAAGGTTTGTCTCTCCGCGCGGATTTTTCGACAGCCTGACGCCCCCCCCCCCCTGAAATGTATAGGCATACTTGTACAGGTTCCACTCCAGTGGCCTATCTAGTGTGTCCATGCTTGACTGCCATAAGGCTCAAGAGATATAGGATAAGACTCTGCGTGAGCAAAAGACACTAGCGGTCTGCACCTCTACCGTGTACGCCCTAGTCACTCTTTCAGTGGTAGCGGAGCAGTGATCCTGGAAGACCCAGGTGAGCTCCTTTCCTAGGCATAGACTTGCTTGTGGGCAAACGGCCATGGATTGGATTGACGACTGGGAAGAGCCTGATGCGGATGTGGCTTATGAGCCAGCAGCCTACGTGAATAGGCATGTGAGAAGAGAACCAGCAGCGATAGCTATGACAACACAGGTCACTACAAAGGTGCCCCCATCTTATGATGGAAAGACTTCATGGTTTTCCTATGAGGATGCCATAGACGATTGGTGTGATATCACCGAGCTGGAGGATGAGAAGAGAGGACCAGCATTGAGAAACCGACTAGAAGGAGAAGCAGCTGTATACAAGCGAGTATTAGACAGAGATGCATTGAAGGCGAATGATCCACCAGGAGCAGGAGTAGAATACTTCAAACGAGTACTACGTCCATATTTTGTGAAAGGATCAACCAATGTATTCCTGTATAGGTTTATGCAATTCGTGCGCTTCAATCAAGGATCAGCTGACATGATGAAATGGATGACAAGATTCCAGATTTTACTCCAAAGGCTTATGAGCAGTTGGATGGACATGTTAGAGCCAGTCACACAAGCACATCCTCAGGTCCTAGCTCAGATGCAGGCTGATGCAGCGTTGACTGGAGTAGCTCCAACGGCAGAAAGGATTCAGGAAATCATGCAGACCATCAATGGCAATATGAGAACTTTTCATCAGAACGATTTTCCTTTGGGAGAAAATCTGATTGCCTTACTCATGCTGTCACTTGCAGATTTGTCTCAGGACCAGCGAAACACTTTGACTTCTTTGATGACTCATCGTGGCAGGGTCCTGCAGCAATACACTACAACAGAGTTGAGGACAGTGTTCATCGAGATGTTCTGCACGACAAAGACTTCAGTAGACAATCCTTTGATGCAGCCGACAGGTGCTGGAGGTAGAAGATCATTTCTCGTACTAGAAGAAGGAGAACTAGATGGTACATTTGGCTATTGGGCCGAAGATGAAGAAGATGGAACAGAAGGATTCCTAGATGCCCTGGACGATGTCTTTTGGGTATATGATGAACAGAATTTCTCTTGGTTCCAGAGGAGATTCCAAGGAAGAAGAGCCAGAAAAGGCAAAGGAAAAGGTAGAAGAAAAGGAAAAATGAAAAGGAAGATCAGGCCGCAGATTTTTCAGACCTCGAGGAAAAGGAAAAGGAAAGAGACGAGGTAAAGGCCATTATGCTGATGAGCAATCGACAACTTATCCAGAAGAGTATTATGAAGAGAATCCTTATGAGGACACTTGGGAGTCAAATCAAGTAGCATATGATGCTATCATTGCCGAAGATATGAATGACTATCTTCAAGGAGAACATGAAGATGCCAATGACTTTTGGCAACAACTTGAAGAAGCATGGTTTTCCCACAAAGGAAAGGGAAAAGGCAAGAGAAAAGGCAAGAAAGGAAAAGGAAAAGATAAAGGAGATGGCAAACAAGATGCAAACTATGCAAATCAACAACAGCCACGTTCTTTACCTGCACCTTCAAGAACTTCACAAGCATCAGGAAGCAACCAAGGTTTCTTTGCGCATTGTGTGACAACGGTAGCTGAAGTCCATAACAGTGAGGTGGACTTGCTGTCAGGCATGATGACCTCATGTCAAGATGAAGCTGACTGTAATGTCAACAATGGTGAGACGATCTTCGACGGCGTGAGTGCCCCTGTGAGGTACTCTTTGTCAGAGGAGATGCTCACAGATGCTCCTGATGGCTTTGCGCTTATGAGCGCTGAGGAAGAAGTGAAAGAGATGCAGGCTATTTCATTTTTGACTGAGAATCGCTTCCCGCCAACTATTGCAACCCTGGACATTGGATGCACTAGAGCTATGGGATCAAGGCGTGCAGTCGATTATTTTTGTAACTATGTCGACAATCATCCAGACTGTGGACTATGGTACTCTTTTGAGTCTACCAAGAGCAAGTTTTACTTTGCCAATGCTCAGAAGGCTTCTTGCTCGCAGAAACTGGTGATTTACATGTATGATCGTGCATGGACGATCCACCATACAGAGTTCGACATAGTTGAAGAAGGAGAAGTCCCTTTGCTTATGAGCTTGCCACAGATGAGGAACTTAGGCTTTGAACTCAGGCTGACACCTCAACATGCTTACCTGACATCGGTGCCTCTTGGTATCAAATTTTTGGAGTTGAAGGTTGCAGCCAGTACTCATCTTGTTTTGGACTTCCAAGATATCGCATGGTATCTGTCTGACGTGCGTTTGCAGGCTCGGCGCGAGAAGAGCTTTTACTCTCACTTCACTCACTATGAATATGGCCATATTTCGGTTGATCACAATAGTGATAAAGATGAAGCTGAGCATGCATATCCTGTGGTTGACTACTGGGAAGTAGATCTTCACAAGAGAGAACTGACACGTCACCACAAGGATTACAGGAAGATTCTTTTCCCAGCAACTAAGTCATGTCCTGTAGACACTGACTTGCTGCAAGACTTGCGACTGACAATCATCAAGAAGAAAGATGGAGGAAAAGAAATCAAGAAGCAAGATGATTGGCGCAAGGCAAAATGGAAGGACCTACAAATTGGCTATGAATGGCGTGGTAGAACAATTTTTAAGTTCAAGCCAGATGCCAAAATTCCAGATCTAAAGATCAGGAAGGCTGGCGTTGAGCACCGTGGCATTGGTGATCCCGATGCAGTGGTGCGCTCCTCCTCAGAGAAGGTTCCCATTGCAAAGGACAGGGAACCAGGCTTCTCTTCAGAGAAGGAAGGTGCACCATCCAGTGCCGCGGAAAAGCCCGTGCCGCCAAGGTTTCGGTATACTTCCAAGGGTTTTGATCCATTTTGGAAAGGACACAAGTCGAAACCATCTGAGCCTCCAAAGGATTTAAAAGGT
Source organism: Durusdinium trenchii (assembly GCA_963970005.1). Taxonomy (NCBI): domain Eukaryota; class Dinophyceae; order Suessiales; family Symbiodiniaceae; genus Durusdinium; species Durusdinium trenchii. The sequence goes on from CAXAMN010008813.1 coordinate 225,877, forward strand.
GATGATCCTGAGGGTTATACTCCTTCAGAACCACCTGAGAGGCCAGAAGGTGAACTTGTAGAAATTTCTAAAGCATCAAAAGGACCATCAAGTGATAAACATGAACCACTTGAACCAGGTGATGGCGCTCTTGAGCCTAGGCGGATTTCAATCCCATTACCTGATAGTGAAGTAGTTGCAATGACACCGGCATATAGGAAGATGTTGCAGAGACTGGAGGACAAGGTAGAGCTTTATAAGCTTCATGTGAAGCACTACCATATGAGTCCTACTCAGTTTCGTAGGCGTGTTTCTATGTTGAAGCTTCCTGACTCTGTTTTAGAGAAGTATGAATCAGTTGTCAGGAACTGCCGTGTTTGTAACACTTCAGTGGCACCTCCGCCACGAGCCAGAGTCTCCGGTATTAGAGCTTCATGTTTTGGTGATGTTGTTTTTGCTGATCATTGTGAGGTTGAACTTCACAAGAACAAGTAAATCATTCTACTTGTTCTTGATGGTGCCACAAATCTTCTCTGGGCTACGGCACAGAAAGACCTCATAGATCAAACCACCATCCAAGCATTGAGACAATGGTCTGATGAGAACAATTGTGTTCCGAAGGCCATCGTAGGAGACGAAGCCTTTTTCACGGATGCTTTTGTTGAATACTACAGGTTTCATGGTATACAACAATGTCCTTGTGGGCCAAGAACTCCTTGGCCGAACCGAGCAGAGACAGCTGTACGTTTGTTCAAACGTATGTGGCATGTTATGAAGGTAGATCTGGATGACCCACGTTTTCGTGGTGTTACGGTCAGAGAAGTGGTCAAGAAAGTAGTGTGGGCAAGAAATTGTCAGTTGACTATCAGTGGATTTTCACCAATAGAGATAGCAACTGGGAGACGTCCACCAGATCTTTTTGACCTTGAGACCGCAAGCCCTGAGCCATTGTCAGCTAGTGCAGCCGCGCAAGATCGTACAAATCTGGAACTGCAACGTGTAGCCTTGAGAGCTCATCAAGAAGCACGACAAGCTCAGGACCTTCGAGCAGATCTTGCAAGAAGGACTATGCCAAGTGACGGTCCCTATTTCCAAGGAGAGAAGGTTTTTATTTGGACTCAGGATTCATCAAAGTTCAAGGATAAAGGACGTTGGGTTCGTGCCACAGTACTTGGACAAGAAGGAGCTATGGTCCAAGCCAACACTGGTAAGGCAGTGGTACGTGTGAATCAGTCGAAGATGAGACGTGATCACGATGAGTGGCATGATGTTTCCATACCGGCATTAGACGATGAGAATCCGGAGAACTTACGTGAAGATCACGAACTGTATGTTGATGCCGAATTTGGAGAACAGTCCTTTTTCTTTTGTAATGATGATCATCCTGATGTTGTTGAGTTACTTCATGGAAACAGTGGATTATCTGGGTTCCTTTCAAAGAATGGTGTTAGAGTTGCATCGCCTATGGATTTCAAGGCAGGATACAATTTTTCCACTCTGAAGGGTCAATATGGTATTTGGCAGCAACTTGAGAGTTTGCAGCCCCACTGTATAGTGATCAACAACCCTTCTCCCAAACAGAACAGAGCTTCTATGTGGTTGCTATGTTGTAATGTGATCGAGTGGCAGTTGAGAAGGAAGAAACATGTGTTTGTGACTGTTCCCAAAGGAAACAAGTTTTGTTTGTTTTTGCAGAAGTTCATTTCGTCTTTGAAGAAATCGGTCTTTACTTTTGATGTGAATATGAATTGTTTCTGCTATTGTCCTAAGGGAATTAGTTACGTGACAGTCTTCCATTCCTATGCATCCTGCCAAGGATGGAAGGTATTGGTGACTGTTCATTTCAAGCTAAAACAGTGCAAGCCACTAGAAGCAACCAGTACTTTAAGGATCCTGACTGGAAGAAGTTTCCATTTTCATTTTTGGTTGAGATGAATCGTTTTCTTCCTTATAGTGAGACTTCCGACAAGCGTCAGAGTTTCCTTATTGAAGATCTTCTGGAGAATTTTGACTCTGGAAGTTTGTGTGGAACAGCTCTTTTGTTAGAGAGAGAAGCTCATCAGTCAATTTTGTTGAATTCCGTAAGAACGGAAGAGACGACGGAAATTCCGGTTCCACTTCGACATATTCTACCACAAAGGTTCACTACTACTGAACTGATCAGAACTTTGAGGCAGGTCGATGCACTATCTCAGAGATCAGAGTTTGATGTGACAACCTCCTCTGATTCTCGAATTGTGTCATTGATTCCAGGCCTGAAGGAGATCAGACGAAGAACCTTGCCACAGATGTATTTTGAGAGATGTAAGGTTTATCGTGGTACCTTTGGTAGAGTGCATCCTCTCTTCAACTCTGAAGATGATGCAGTGTTGATTATGTGGAAGCCAGGAAAATACCATCAGGTTTTCTTTATGTTTGTGTCACAACTGTCTCCTCATCATGAACAGTTTTTGGTAGATCATTGGAGTATGATAGTTTTCGAAGCAGAGACGACAGGCGCCGTGAAGCGCGTTGTGACTCCTGATGAAGTAGCTCTAGAGGATCCAAGGGACCAACCTCCAGACTACGGACCACCGATGGATGATGATATGGCTTATGAGCCAAATCCAGTCTCGGGGGAACAGCAGAATTTTGATCCAGATGATGAAGATATGTTTCCGCCTGGTGATGGACTGGGTGGCAACCCTGATGATCATCAGGGTGGACAACCTCCGGGACCACCTCCGACAGGCCCCGCAGCTGTTCCGAATCAGTTTGGAAATCCCGATGTTCCTTTGGAGCAACTCGGATATCCATCGAGCGATCCGGAAGAGGCAATGCCGGAGATTTCGAGTGAATCCCATCCGCCAAATGATCCGGGTCAACCGCCGATAGGTTTTCCGATCGATACGGATCCTGTTCATCCGTTCGTTCCGTCGCCCGATTCGAACCCGCCGGAGCCATGAACCATATGTTCCGGAGAATCGTGAACGTCACAGTAAGCACATGAGGAAGCTTTCTGTGGACTCAGCTGATGCTTTGCCAAAGGCGAAGGTGAAGTTTCAAGTGAAACGTTCTAAGGTTCAGTTACCGGGACATGACGAACCTATTCCGGCACCTCCGAAGTCTGTTCCCAGAAGTTTCTTTCCTGGACATTCGGAGAATCCGACAGCATCAAGTTCGAATCAGCCACAAGCAGCCGACATTCCCGTGCCTCCGAGCACAGTCGAGGATGACGATAATCAGACGACTGATTCGAATGAGACAGATTCAGAACCTATTTTTGATGAAGAAGATGTGAAAGGTTTTGAGAAAGATCCAGACAAGGATCTGGACGATGAGAAAAATCTTTTTGTTAGGTTTGACGATATGGATTTTTGTGTCATAGGTCCGAACCAAGCTCCTCCGAGTTTTAACTCGTATGATCCGAAAGGCTTTTCACAATTCTGCCAGTATCTTGCGAAGACAGCGGCTAAGAAGACGCCGAAGGCAGAGAGTGTGATTACTCCGGAAGTGCTCCGGAAGTATGCGAAAGAGATCAAGCAAGCTAAACTAGAGGAGTTTCGCAGCTTTTTAGACTTTACTGCGATGAAGTATCGTGACAGAAGAAAGCACAAGATCGATAACTATGTTACCGGTCGATGGGTCCTGACCATCAAGATTGACAAAGATGGTAATTTTAAGAAGTTTAAGGCCAGATGGGTCTGTCGAGGCTTCCAAGATGCCCAGAAATGGGACCTTCAGACGGACTCGCCAACCGCGACCAGGTATGGTTTTCGCGTAGCATGTCAGCGTGCAGCCTCTTCTTTCTGGGACCTGTTACACATCGACTTGAAAACTGCCTTTCTTCAGGGGGAACTTTACGACCTCGAGCGACGCGTTATTCACGTTCAACTTCCGACTGACATCGGATTGCCACCGTATCTCGTCGGATTGTGCACACGTTCAGTGTACGGATTGAGTGATGCGCCTCGTCGCTGGTGGAATCGACTCGACAAGTTTTTGCACTCACTCGGATTAGTTCCGACTCGAGCCGATCGGTGTACGTACGTCTGCTACTCCGGATGTTTGAAGGTTCCTAAGGCTGTGAACTGCTCGTCAGAGGAGATGCCAGCTGAACCGGAACCGGTCTCATTCTACGTAGCAGGTGCGCCGCCGAACGAATTCCACGACACAGCGGAGGAAGTTCGTAGGTCTTTTCTCTGTGAAGAACGTCTGTTTTCGGTGTGTTACGGAAATAGGTCGGAGAAGACGGTGATGCGTAACCAGCTTAAGGTAGAGGATGGAAAATGGACTCCTGTGATAGATCAGGAACTCCAGAATTTCCTTGACTCTGTAGAGCACAAGTCAGGTTGGCATAAATATGCAAATGGCCATGCTCAAGTTGCGTATCGCGCTAAAGCTCTTCGTACTCCCGAACCTACGTATTCGCGTTCACGTTTTTGTTTTCGGACTTCGATAGTTAAGCGTAAAGGTGTTTGGTGGCTTCTCGAGACAAACAATGATATTCGCAACGAGAAGAATACAGTGACGTTAGAGGAAGAAGCTGAAACGCTTGTCAGTCTTTTTCTTCCTGCAGAACATACGTATACTGTGACACAAACGCCTCAGCTTACACCTGAAGTTGTGGAAGAGTTGCTTGAGCATTTTATGGACCCTGTGCATGGCAGTAATTCTAAGAATAGGTCACCCATTGGTATGTGTTGTTTACATGTTGATGATCTTTTTGTGACAGGTAATGATATCTTTTTGAAACAGTTCAAGGAGATTGTGAAGTCACAATTTAAGATTGGACATGAGGACACTAATGACCTGATGTTCACTGGACAACGTGTTTCTTGGAAGATGCAAGAGAAGACCAAGAAGAAGGAGTATATCTCAGTAGAGCAATCCCTTTGTGTTCAAGAATTGACTGAGATTATTATTCCAAAAGGTTTGAAGGATGAGGACAAGTGTGACAAGGACATGCACACAGCCTTCAGATCCCTTCTTGGCAGCATAAACTGGTTACAATCCAGAACACAATTCCAAGCGTGCTACCAATTCTCAAGGTCAGCATCAGCATCAGCAGGACCTACAATAGGTGATTGCAAGGCCCTGAACAAGCTGTGCAAACAAATCGTGACTGACCCTATGGAGTTAAGGTTTTGGCCACTTGAAGGTAGTCCACGTTTGATTGCTATGCCAGATGCCGCATTCAGGAACAACAGTGACAAATCCTCTCAACGTGCCATGGTTATTTTTATGGGTGAGCAAAGGAAGGCAAAACAGAAGAACACTAGAGGCTCACTTATTTTCTTTGAATCTTCTAAGATCAAGAGAACAACCCTGTCCACAACTGTGGCAGAGTTGTATGCATTCATGAAGTGTTATGGCACTTGCCAAATGCTTAGAGGCTTGATCAAGGACATTACAGGCTACTCTACTGACATTCACACGCGCACTGATGCGAACAATCTTGTGACTACAGCTAGTACTACTCATGTTCCTGAGCAACAGGAGACTATTCATATGATCCAAATGCTTAGGAAGGAAGCATGCTCTGGTGCAATTGCTGACTTGTCACATATACGCACTCAGTGGTGTCTTGCTGACTGTCTTACTAAGAAGTCTGCTAGTCCACAAGCTTTGATAGATGCAGTACGCAGTGGTTGTTTAAAGGAAGTTGATGCACATCCACCTTTTAGATCTCTTATTGAACACAAGGCATATATGCGTGGATGGCTTCCTACAGTATGCACACATGTTGACTTTTCACATGATGTGTTTTATCTTGGAGATTCTTTGCACTGAGAGTGAGAGGAGAGAATTCAATGCGTGTATTTTTGTTTGGGAGAAATTTGAATTTCTTTCATGAATTTGTGCCTGCGGCTCAAATTAGCTTGGCAAGATCAGCATTTTTCTTTCGAAGACTATTGCCTTGCATCGTTGACTACCTGTCATTTCTAAGACTTAGGACACTGGCCTCTGACCGGTGGACTTTGTATCAACAGAGATGGCCGGTCAGGGAGCGTCCAATCCGGTCAACATCTTTGAGTATGCTCGAAACTGGTCACAAAAGGTTCCCTGGGGACAACCTCAGAACTGGGCAAATCGTTTGAGACGCCCACGTGCGCCAGTTGAGTTCCATAAGAACTCAGAGCAGGATGAATTGATCCTAACTGACATTCTTGCAATGTGTTTGGCACCTGAGAACCGTGCTAAGTTTAATTTTCGAGTACGGTGGTTCGCAGAGATTGCCAGATACGCTCTTGGCTATGTCACCCAAGAGGAAGAGGATGAATATGAGAGAAGCAGACAGTTCGTGGCAACAAGAGTCGCGTGGAGGCAAAACGATTATGGAACGATAGCCACGGGGCTCAACTATATGCTACGACATGATCGTTCTCTCGACAGGTTGATGGACAATAGGGCAATGATAGAGCTTATGCCTCTGATTACAGAGGGAACTGCTCGTATGCCATCACCTTTCCGTATTTATCCTAATGCCTTCTTTGCTATAGTGCATAGCGATGAGAAGCAAAGATTTCATTTGGTGATTCGCTTGGACAAGAATGTTTGGCACAACACAGGACATCAATACGATATGCCCTTCTCCATGCGTGTAGGAGTGAACCAAGGGCATACAGGACTCTCATATAACATCAGTCCAGAGAAAATGAATCATAGATTGACTTCTGTTGAGGCAAGATGTTTAGGACATGTTTTTCATGTTACCAGGAAAGAGAACTGGGCCAGCGTTGAGAGGTATGGTTTGATGAGAGACCCTCAAAGTTGGAATAGAAGGAATAGAGGTGAAGGAAGAGATTATGTTCATTTCATGTACAGCAATCCACAAACTTTGCCTTACATTCCTCTAGGTCCAGGTACAGTGGTTCCAAGGGACTATAATCAGCCCTTGTATGTGAAGCTTGACGTGATTCGTTGGCTTCAGGCTGGACTTCCTCTGTATTTCAGCAACAATGGAGTGGTGCTTGCACATTGTGATGTAGAGCCCACATACTTGGACATTTGTGTGGATGAACCACGACCAGAAGATGCTCCAGAGCCAGCTAAGGAGTTGATTAACCCTCTGCCAGCAGAGAAGATAATGGAGAAGATCAACAGAGAGAAGGAGCAACAAGACAGATTGCGAGCCTTGTTCACAAGACTCTCTATTGACAAGCCATATGCCAGAGAACTTCTCAAGAGGATTCATGCCGATGAACCTGAGACCAGACAAGCTAAGAGGCATATGTCTCTTTGGTTGGATGAGCTGAGCTTAGGTGCTATTGCACGATTTGTCAGCTATGACAATCACCCTGCGCGTGAGAACAATCGTTCACGATTGAGGTCACGTCAGGTGATGCCTGAAGGCCATTATCAGATGCCACCTGGATGGTCTTTGATTCCACCTAAAGAGATTGATGATCGTGATCCTTGGAGTATCTTAGGATACAATGCTCCAACGTTGATTATCAATGGAGATGGTGCTACCACGAGGTCATTGTTTATGGTACACCCATTGGTTTTGAGCAAGGATCAGGCAAATCTGGTGAAGGCTGATGAGGAAGTGATTCGTTTTGACCACATTTGGAAGGACATCACTTCAAGAGGCTCAACAGCAAGGACTTCTGGAGGACCTCAAGGAGATGAAGAAGATGACTCTGCTCATGTTGCTGAGCGAGAGATGACATGGTTCATTCAGCATGTCAACAACCTGGTTCTCAACCCATGGATGGTATATGACATTGGCATGGTATCACTCCATGATCGCATAGGAACACGTGTACTCCAGAGCACTGGAGAAGACGTGATTCTAGTGAGGGATTGGGACAGGTTGACAAGACACCAGAGAGAATATTTTTGTAGAAGATACAAGTTGCTACGTCCAAGTGTTTATGGAACAGAGGAAGACCCCAAGACGTATGCACCGAGTTTTGAACCCGGAATTTCTCAGTGGATGGAGTTGGCACGAACTGGATACCAACAGTTTTTCTTCATCCGTGCTTGGGAGAATGGACGCCGTTGGGCTGAAATTCTGACAGACCATGGTATTCAATCCATAGAACTTTCAAGTTTCTTGGATATGTGCGATCCCAAATTGCTGGGTTGGAACTTTGGTATTCCAGAACCTCAGTGGGATAAATTTGGCAACACAGTGGAGGAAGCATTCAACAATCCTTTATTTGCCAAATTGCACTATCGCTTCAAGCAGGAGGAAGAGATTGGTCGTGTCATGCACCTTGTGTCTGAACTTGTTTGTGACTTTTTCATCAAGGTGCTTCCCAAGTGGGTTCTTGACCGCTCGATCTTGTGGGAAGAGTTTATGATTTTGGATCCAGACACAAATCTCCCAGCCTACAAGACCTCAGAGGCCGCCTTACAAGCAGAAGTGAATCCAGAGAAGTATCATACACATTTTGCTATGAACTTCAAGAAATTCAGGTTTTCTGCAAGAGTGGTGTGGTATTTGATTGACCGTGACAGGAATCATTTAGAGAGTTTTCTTCACAACTCCAATAGCAGATTTGTGCAACATGCATGCTATCAACTTCGTGAATATGTTCAGTCGCGTGTTGCAGTTTCTGATCCCTTGTATGAGATGATCAAGAAGGAAGAGTTTGAACGCCAATACAATTCCAAGTTTTTGGAGGCGATTTCTTGCTCTCGTGTTGTAGTTGAGCCTGTAAGTTCAGGGACGTATGAGCCATCATCGAAGCTGAACTTAAAGGTACTACAAAACATTCTGAAGGGTGTCTACAAGATCCAGAAGAATGAGGAGCTTGCCAGAGAACGTGAGGAAGAAGAAGAACAGGCAGCTCAAAACATCTCAAACTTGTTAGCAGATGATATGGAGCTTGATTTTGATGATGACGACGTACCAGTATGGCGCTCCATTGTCAACAAGTATAGAGAAGGTGATCAGGTGCTACAAAGAGAAGCAGTGAAGATTACTCATCTTTTCAAGGACAAAAAGGACAATGAGAAGGCAACAGAAGTTTTCAGTTCAGAGAGGACAGATTTTCATGAGACCTCAGAACCTCTTCCAAGGACCATGGGAGAAAATCTTGTAGAGGACTTGCTCACCAAGGATGTCGCAGAACAAGCTTTTGAGGCAGGTGAAGAAGTTCCTCCTTACACAAGAGTCTCCACTATCACTGGTGGAATCTACACTGGTAGTATGATTTTGACGAAAGATGAAGATATGGAAGAGGAAGTCCCTGAAGAAGATCCTGCAGTTGAACCTGAGAAAGATGAAGAAATGTTTGATGAAAGTGCAGGTGCTTTTCCTTCAGAGGGACCAAAGATGGAAGCTGACCAGGAGGAAGCCAAGGAGGAGTCAACACCATACTTTCTGTCAAGAGAGATAGGTGAGGACTCAGCTGCATCGCACTTACCATCAGGTGAGATGGATGCTAACCTTGATGATACTTCAGGTCAGCGGAAATCTAAGAGAAGCCGCCTGAATAAAATTCCTGATTCTCATTTTCATGAAGAAGTTCAGGACGATGCAACTCTTGATGAGAAGAAGAAGGCGGTGAAGAAGATAAGAGAGGTCAGAGAGGATGATGGAGAGAAGAAATTGGAGGCTGAAATCCAAGAGTCTTTTCCATCTGAAGTAGTTGTTGATAAAGATCCTGTGGATGCAGACAATACCTATGAGTTGCATACCTCACCTTTGAGGTTGCTTGGAGAGCTTACAGAAGTCCCAGGTATTGGCTTTTATCAACTATGCTTCAGGGAAACTCGCGCAAGATTGCTGAACCATGTTTGTTTCAGAAAAGGTGAGATTTCCCATCCTCATTATCAGTCGAGGATCAACGAGGATGATTTTGTTCGATCCATTCGAAAAGTCTGTCCAGTACCTCCACCTGATTGTTATGAACACGACTCAGAGCATGATTTGAAGAGGTTTTTCATCAATGATGACCGCATCAGTTATTTGGATGGTAAGTATCAGGTCGATCCAAAGGCCTTTGAAAGGGCAGAGCATGCTCGAGAAGAATTGGAGGATACGAAGAAGGAACTTAAGAAGGAACTGGAATCATATGGTCCCAATGGACCCAGTTGGGACTTTGTCACCTTCTATGAAGAGCTGTGCAGAAGGTTCCTCAAGGGAAGAATAGAAGAACAATATGGAACCAACTTATCGGCCAGCTCAGAGTCCTTGACGTTTTTATCCTGGAACTATGGCAACATGGTTCGTGGTCAGAAGTACACCACACCAAGGTTTCTCCCAGGACTTGATAGTGCAATGAGGCCACGCAAACAGAGCGCCATGTCACTTCAACACGAGCAATTTGAGAACAACCTTTTCTTCAATATGCTCTTCTTTTTGCGTGCGCATGTCGTGATTCTCCAGGAAGCTCATCTCCTTGTTCCTGCCAAGGAATTCATTGAGCAAAAGAATTGGACAGTTTGTTTCAATGATTGGGAGAATCTTGCAGTGATGGCTAGATTGGCACCAGATGGCTATATTAAGATCATTGCCGGACATGACCAAGACCTTGGTCACTGTGAACAGCGTGATGTAACTTGGGCTATCTACGAGATTTGTTTTGGAAAAACAAGGCCTCGTCAAGACTTCAAGGATGCAGACTTTGAATTTGAGGACTATGGTCCTAAGGACCAGCGTGTTCCACTTACTCGAGCGAACATGTATACCATCAGAGTCTGTAATTATCATGTTGACACACACCGTGCTGTGGATGCCCACCTACTGACAGGAGAACAGACAGCATTGATGCTTTATGAGTGTTTTGTCTATGAGGTGGACATCATTTCTGGTGATGCAAATAGTTTGGCCTACAGAATGTCTGGGTACAAAAGGCAGCCAATGGCTAACTATTATTATAGCGCCATGCAGCATTGGATCCGCAGGTTTTCAGAAGCCCGTGTAAAAGCAGATCCTGGTATCAAAGCACCTATTCCCAGAACATTTTACAGTTCAACTTCAATTGTCCTGAAGCAGTGTGAAGATTACTTTGACAAACTCTGGGAAGATTATTCCACAGTAGAGAAAAAAGAATACCAGGGATCACAGCTTGGAGATACATGTTTGTCTACCATTGTTGAATGGGGTCATTCGATGAGTGAAGAGGAATATGAAAATTCCACAGTGAGCACGAAGGAGTTCATCTGTAATTTTTCAGAGAACTTTGCTATGATTGACACGGAGGTTATGTGCTCAAGGCCCACTGACGAGGACAGTCATGGTCCAATGTTTATTTCACTCAGACCAGCTTCCTCTTCATCTGGAGACAGAAGACAGTATCGCATGGGAGCAACTCTTCATGAGGCGAAACTGCGGAGGAAGGAGAGACAGAAAGAGAATAAAAAGAAGGGAAGGCCGCCAACTTCTGATCAAGCAGCTTCATCGACTGCAGCGGCATGAAACTCAAAGCGGAAGCTAACTTTTAACGATGGCTAGGAAGTGAAGATACTTCTGATCACAGTTGATACTTTGCTTCCAAGCTTGACTTTAAGTTGCCAGGCTAAAGTTTTAATGGATTCTGGTTTGCAACAAGGAGAAACTTTTTGTCAAAGAAGAAACTCCTGCATTCCAGGTTTATACGCTTTAGCATGCAGATAGGTATGGACAGTTTTGTATAACTGATGATATCTATCACAGCCGCTTTTTCTGAAGTGACCTCTAATGGACAACCATTCATGGTTGAGGATTAAGTCATTTCATAAGTTTGCATTTGTAGTGCAAGTTTTGTACATACATTTGCCGGTGTCTCCTTCCTTTTTGTTTTTGGTGTCAATGAGTAAGAGTCCTTTTGATGCAGTGTATGGAAGCGGCCGAGACCACTTGTAGAGAAGAACAATCCTCGGACCGAGAGTTGACGCTCCTTGCATTTTGCAAGGCATCTTAATTCGTTGCAGTTTGCGCGGTCTTGAATTTTTAGTTCTTCGTTACGCGAGTGTCGTTTACTGCTTTTACAGGTCTCTGTGTAAGAAAGCCGCTTTCCCTTGAATTTAAGTTTCTTTTAAGCTCTAGCTTTTTAAGGGCTATTGAGCGCCGGTATACGGTATCTTCGCCGGTTGAACAATACAGTCTCCAGCCGAGATACATCGTCGTTGACCTTGTAGTTGAGGTGAGTCAGCTATTGCTCCCTCACTGTATTTAGTAGACCTTGAGATTACCTTTTCTATAGTATGAAACATACTAGAATTGGTAAATACAAGGCACCGTGGTTTCCTTTTAAGCATTAGAGCTGCTGGACTGCTTTAGCCTTGCGGTAGAAAAAGAGTATGCGACATACGCAATAGGCAGGAGTGGACATGAATTTTGTGCCTGTTGAAATGTATAGGCATACTTGTACAGGTTCCACTCCAGTGGCCTATCTAGTGTGTCCATGCTTGACTGCCATAAGGCTCAAGAGATATAGGATAAGACTCTGCGTGAGCAAAAGACACTAGCGGTCTGCACCTCTACCGTGTACGCCCTAGTCACTCTTTCACCCCCTCCCCCCCCCGCCTTACTTTTAGTAATGAAAACCATCTTCCCAACTCATTTTTCTTCTTTTGATGTTGAGGTGCTCGTACTTTTAGTAATGAAAATCATCTTCCCAACTCATTTTTCGTCTTTTAATGTTGAGGCGCTCCTACTGCCCTCTCGCCTTGTCTTGTCTTGTCGCCTTGTCTCGCCTCTGGTCTTCGCTTCTCTTCTCTTTTCGTTCTCGTTCTCCTTCTCTTCTCTTCCCCCTCTTCGTCTTTTTCAAGCAGGCCATGCATTGGCGCACAGTCGCGCGTGTAGAAAAACGTATAAAAACCTTGGTTTTTCCACGCGTTTTGCGGGAACTCGCTGCCAATTGGGTGCTATATCGCTTATGCTGTCACGGCGTTATTCTAGGCAATGGCTCTTACACGACTTCGCTCTGACACCGCAACCTGTGCACCTTCCAAGGCATGTCGCGCACAAGCCCCTTGCAACCATTTCCTCGCTACTTTTTTTCGCTTACATGTCGCTTTTGCAGAAGCTCTGTGTTACACACGCGCTCTCTGCAAGTACTGTTCGCTGCCCACTCGCTGTAACACCAGCGCAGCTTTTGTTTTTGGCCAGTTGCTCTCCACTTACATGGCTCTTACACTACTTCGTTTTGACGCCGCACCTCATTGACACAAACGTCTCCAGCCAGCGTGCATGTTCCAAGTCCTGTCGCGCACAAACCCCTTGTTTTCACGCACTTTGATATCGTACACTCTGTTAGCTAACCTTTGCATAACCTGCACACAAAAAAACACAATAGCTACACACAGCTACACACGCCCGGGCCATGGCGACCAGCCGTGCGGGCTCGAGCTGATGGCCGGCGGCATGCCGAAGGCTGTAAATAGTCCTTCAAACTATTTTTCAATCAAAAGAGCAACACAAGTGTATGTGGTGATTAAAAGATCCTCTCAACTGGGCGCTCAGCCAAAGTCCGCGTGTGAGTATCCATGACCACCATTAAGGGCCTCAGAAACAATCTTCAGCAATCATGGCAGAACTGCAAGGATGCAGCTTCATGATGCCTTGTTCACTACACAATGTCTGTTTTTGCTACATATTCAGTCTTCTGTCTTCCTTCTTCTTTCTTTGTCTCTTCCGAAATCGTTTTTCTGGCTCCGAAATCTTTCTTGTTACTAGTAGCTTCTTGTTACGCACTTGTTACTAGAAGCGATGCACTTGTTACTAGTAGCTTATTGTTTCTAATTAGAGATCTATAGATTATTATTGTCTCTTCCTTCGTTTTCTTTTCCGAAATCATTCTTCGTTCTTTCCAAAGGTTTCGATCAACGGCCAAGTCGCATCCTTCCCACCCCGATCATACGCCGCCCTCTTCTCAGGGCTTGATAGGACTTCATAGGCCTGAGCAGAGATTCAAGCCTCACGGTTCAATCCATGAACTCTTTTTCCTTTATTGTCTCTACTAGCATCCTTGTTACTACTAGTAAGGCCCTTGCTCTAGTAGCGATGCACTTGTTCCTAGTAGCTTCTAATAGGTTCTTCTTTAAAATTCGTTTCCTAAAGTTTTATCATTTATTTCTCTAGGCCTATTCCTTTTTCCTTTCGTCTTGATGGGACCTTCATAGGCCCGAGCGAAACAAAACTAAAAGCCAGAGACAGTACAGTATACATGGAGCATCTGACCACCATGAGTCGTCCGGCCTCTGCGACAGCCTTGAAGTTTTTCTCCGCTTCCTCCTCAGACCGAAAGGTAGCGTTTGAGGCCTTTCCTATTGGGTACTAGGAGCAAGGACGCTTCTAGGGGCTCCTAGTCAAGTTAGTCAAGTGTTAGGGCAGGGG
>CAXAMN010008824.1:8419-29239 GCA_963970005.1 Durusdinium trenchii
CTGCAGCGAGCAGCACCAAAAGAATTCAACCAAGCGTCATCATCGCAGACGGTTCCCCATTCACCATTGTGGAAGATTTCCACTCGTCCTTGGTACTCGCATGAGCCATCCATCAGTCGCACAGAGCCCTCCTCGACCTGCCAGTTGAATGAAATTCTGAGGTCAAGTGAAGCGGCTTCGGGTCGTTTCAGTGCCAAAACAACACTCTGACGAACACCTCACATGGAAGTGGAGTGAGTGAAAACCCCGGTCGTTCGTGGGCAGGACCACGAACATCTTCCCGAGGCATCGGAAGGCATCGACCGTTCCACGTCTACCTCCATGTGTTCGGGTGTTCGCCAGAGTGTCATCTAAGAACTTCTGAGTTCGGTTTCTCATCACGAAGAACCTTCATGAAGGATCTCGTCGGGGCCGACCACGAACGCATCGAACGCACGTCTTTGACAATCGTCCTCTCCTCTTCGCCCAACGCACCGATCACAAGGCAAAACCTGTCATCGATGTCCCACCGGAACGGTGACAGGACTGGAAGAATGGAGGAATGTCGGAAAGTGCCAGGGTCAAACTAAATTCACTTGATTCTTGATCTGCCCAGCTGTTTCTTCCCAGCAGTGTTCTTTTTGTATGGTTTTCTTCTGGGTGGCACAATTGACTCCCCAAAAGACCGGATTCATGTGCGCCATGGTGCCATGTGCCCGTTTTGTTGAACCGCCCAAGGCACAGCAGCATCTTGTAACATCTTCGTCTTCTTCGCATGAAGATGAAGGAACCAGCGATCAAGTAGGGACCGCCTGCACAGCTGCAAGGAACTGAGCTGTCAACATTGTTTTGCTGATGGCAACATCTGGGTAGCAAAACCTCCGAAAGCAGTCCCTATCAACAAGCGTGCAAAGCGCACTTTGGTTTCTCGAACATGCAAACCTGCTTCAATCCGAAGCTGCCAAGAAAACCTGTGATTGCGCCATGCTGCACACACACGCAAAAAAACACCGGAGGACTCGATCCGCTCCTTCGGCGGGCACCAGTAGCTCGTAGCTCAGTCGGAATCCTCTCCAGGCCGAAGCTAGTGCTTGGAAAAACGCCCCAGGCCGATGCCCGGGCACTTGGGAGGATGGTTCTTGCGATGCCGCCAGACTCTGACAATGAAAGACACAAAACTGACTTGTGCGACTTGTAAAGAATGAGTAGGAATGAGGGTGGTTGGATCCAAAGGAATCTCTATTGAGGGCTCATGAGGCCTCATTCTCTACAAGTCGCACAACCATCAGGAAACGATAGAACGCGGCTCAAACTCAGCCACGCACGTGGCCACGCGCGTGTTCGGTTGGCATCTTTTCGTCTACTTCGTAGAGTCTGAGCCAAACTAGCACGAATGGATCAGCAGCCCATACCTAAACGACTAATTAATCACTCACATCCTGCAAGAGTTTGCAGACGCAAATGCACGTTACCGTGTACACTGCCCAAATGATTCCAACAATGAAACGCAGCGTTTTTTCATCGCCCGTCTGCCATCGCCCGGACTCGACTCGTCTTCTCACAAACCGTGGCATCGTTGCCGTCCTGGACATAGATCGACCTGGCGACGTGTGTGTGTCAAACCCTGGTCCTAAAGGGTCCCAGGTTTTTCACTTGCAGGGGGACAAGGCCTCCAGCGATGAACCTTGTCCAACGAAGCTAAATCGCTGGAGGGGAAGCGAATGGAGACGTCCATTCGTGCACCTGCAACCGGAACGTTTGATCAAGCTGTGACTCCACTTTCCACTTTTGGTTCATGGTCCTTCATGATACTTCCCCCAAACAGGTTTCCCTCCGCAGCTTTCCACCGTTGCTGAGCGCTTCTGCAGTCAAGTGTGAAACTCCTTTGTTAAAACACCTACAATTTCTCGGACCCTTCGCCATGCTGTTCCCTCGCCTTTCTTCCACTTGGGAATCGATTAATTGAAAACCAATGTCAGAGTGTGAGTTGTGTTGCAAGTCATACCAATGTCTTGCCAGAACCGTCATTAGTTGGACTGCGCTAGTACTCCCACGTTTTGCACACCATTCCCGTTTGCCTCTCAAATCTCAAAAAAGAACGCTGGATCATGATGAATCCTGATCCCTTGCTCTGCAAGAATCTTTCTTCAGCTATTCTTGAATCATTCTTCGGTGACCCCACGGTCACCACCAGTCTTTTTCCAACCGACCACCACTCCACACAAACCACTTGTCCATCCTCTGAGCCCTCGTTGATTGGAAAATCCGAATCAACCATTCCTCGCAAGGCTGCGTTCTTCACTAGACAGCGTTGAGGTCACGACGTTGGGGAGCACGACCAACTCCCGAGGTTCCTACGAGTTGGCGACGCGAGGCAACCGTGCCGCCCTGGGCCCTCCAGACATTCAGGATGATCTCCAAGGCAATGCCTTGGAGGCGAGTTTCGATGGGGGATTGGTGGGCAGGGTTTCGATTGATGTTTCAGAGGTCTTAGCAGCGGTTTTAGAGGTGAGAAATGGCACCCCCCTACACCATTCACCATGTGGATCGCAGAAGAGGTTGATCTCCTTGCGCTCTTTGAGCCTGACCAGTCACTGTCGCTAAAGGTCTCAAGCAACCATCTGGTCTCCAAGGTCTTGACAATGAGTCCTCTTCCCGGTTCCGGCATTTCAAGAATGGTGTGTTGGCCCAAAGTATCTTTCAGATACCCGATCGATCTGCCCAGCTTTCGAAGACTTCCTGTGGTAGGATTCGACATGGATCCTGCCAGCTCCTTTATCGCAAAGGCCACGTCAGGGCGCTCCTGCGAAAGGTAAGTGCCACAACCAACCACAGGTCGAAACAAGCTTGCCAACTCCGGCTCAAGCAATGTCGCCCCATCAGGCTCAAGCATCTCCTGAGTGCATGGCAGCTTCTGAATCTTTGCTTTGCCCATTGTAGCCTCATAGCTTTCAATCATTGTCTCCGCATACTTTCCAGGCGTGATCTTCAGGCCATTCTCTAAAAGCTCGTATGTTCTCCTCAAGAACTGGAAGGAAGTTCCTGGTTCCGTCAAGTACTGCGCCGAGATCTCATAGATCTCTCTCAATGCTGGTAGCAACTTCTCTTCAAGATACCTTCTCTCTCCTGTAAACAGGACATCATCAACGTGGATGAGGAGTAGTGCTTTCGACTCCAAGCATGGATTGATCTGCGAGAAGACGAAACCCTCTGTCTTCAACCATGACGTCAACATGCTTTTGCACCATTCCTCTGTCCTGGCAGGTTGCGCTTCACTAAGAAATGGCCCCCTGCCGTGGTCACCTGCGCGGGCTCTTCCTGAGGCACCTGCAAAAAGGCATCTTTGAAACCTAACACGAAGTTTGGCCCTCCTGACTCCTCTTCATGCCTTCTCATCAAGTATACCACAGGAAGAAGTCTCAAAGCTTGTGATCCAGTTGCAGGACTGTGGACATCATCCCGCTTGTAGTTGGCATACTCCCTGGCTACCAGACGTGAGCGTCTCGTGACCCTTCCTTTGAGGTATTTGTTTTGATGCTCCAATCTCTCACAAACCTGGTGGTCTTCCTTCAGCTCTGCAACAGACTCCAGGACTCCTAATCTCTTCAATCTCCATTCTTCTACCGAGTCCGCCAAATCATCTACCCACTTCGGCGGATCTGGTGGGGTTCTGTCAAGTGGTGCCTCTGACCACAAAGCTTTCGGCACTTCATGCTTGTCTTCCTCTTCGGCCTCATGGACCTCATAGTCATAGGCCCGCAACTCCTCCTGTCCCACCGTCTGATCAAGGTGGTAGTAGATATCGTCACCAACCTGCGTCATCTCCAGCCTTCTTTCCACTGTCTCATCTGCCTTCAACCTCTTTGATGCTGATGAATCCGCTTCAAGGCTTTGCGCTGGCTTCACCACCGTCTGTTCCAACTTCTTTCCCTCTGGTTCTTGACCACTTTGGGACGCAGGCATCTTCTCAGCCATAGGTCTCGGTGTTGAAGGAACTGCCTGATTCCCGCTCTCATCAATCTGGTCAGGATCTTTTGCTACAACTGGCACCAACCCCGGGATTGGATCCTCCTCAAAGGTCTTCTTCTTATCTTCTCGAACCTGAGCTTCCTCTGCTATCTCCTTTTGACTCAACCCAGGCTGCTTTTCCTTCACCTTCTCTTCTTCCGTGACCAAGTCCCGGGCTTCCTCCACTTTCCCTGCAAAGGACCTGCTAAATGCAAGAACTTCTTTGGCATCTTGATCATCATCTGCTATCTCTGGGAAAGGGACATTGATCTGGGCGCCAACCATAGATGCAAGTCTCTTCGATGGAACAATTCTTCCTCCGAAGTTTTGCTGATACTCCCAACTATATGCTGTGAAGTTTTGGAAACAAGTCAAGTACTCCTTGCTCATATTAGCCACCCTTCTCACAGACCGGCTCAAGCAGACGCGGTTGCCATCTCCAATGATCCAAATGTCTTGGAGATCTGTCTTGCCCAAACAAATGCCAATCTTCCACTTCGGATCAGCCTTGAAACCTTGTTTCGGTTTGGCGTACGCAAAGCAAACTTCTCCATATGGACTGATCTTCCCCTCATAGGCCTTGCCCTGGGTGAGCTCATAGCTGGTCGCACCTTGGAAAGGTTGATATCGATTGATCAGCCATGCACGGTGTCTGCATGCCCAGCTCCATAGGGGATGAACTGAATCTCAATCCAATTCTTCCAGCAAGATCCTCCATCAAAGTCGCTGCCAAGCTTCTCACTCTCTGGACTGCATTTTCCACAAGGCTGTTCCCAGCCGAGTCATAAATCCTTGTCGTTCTTGAAGTCGTATTCAATCCTCCGAGAAGCCACTAGCAATCGAAGAATCTGCCGGGCTGTTGGTTCGTTGTCTGCCAAGTACATCACCGATTCATGTCCTAGGACCTGGGTGAACGCCATCAGCTCGTGGGTGAACAAGGACATCTGATTCTTGGTCTTCAACGTTAATGCCATCAATGAACCTGTTTCTGAGCACACTGCCACTAGCAACAAAGCTCCTCCTTCCTCAGCTACTCCAGCTTGTGCCTCATCTTGCTCTTGCTGACCCAAAGCACCTGATCCGCTGGCTCGCGCTCGACAAAAGTCGAAAAGAGATGGTTGGGACTCCTTGCTCATGTGACTTGCCCGTCCTTCGATGTTGGTCTTGTTTTGCTCTGTGCTTCACACACGAAGAACACCAGCCAGCATAGGGAAGATGAGTCAAGTAATGCCTTTTCTTCTCTTCTTCAGTAGGCATCTTCGCCACAGCTTGCTCGATGGGAATCCGCTCCTCAAAGGCTTTTCCCCTTGGCTAGAAGAAGTTCCAGCTTCTTCTGGTGATCCAAAAGACGTCCATAGCACTTTGCCTTTCCTCCACTCTGACCGATGCTATAGAATCCATAGGCTGCTCTGAGATTCCTCAAAGGCGAATCTGCCGTCAACTCAATGCCATTCACCTTGATGCTTCTTGGTAATGGCTTTCCAATCTCATGCTCAACTCTTTGGTCATCAAGATCAACTCCATGGTCTTCAATTCCTCCTGGAACCTCTACCAGCACAGGTCAAGTGGACACATAGGTCGTTGTTTTGAGAGGACGTATAGCTCAAGTTTCTGGCATGCACATCGTACTCCACAAAAATTGAGCGCTCCACACTGTCATCTTCAGCCAATACAGCTGATAACCGCAGGACATGTTTGGTTGATTGCATGTGTTTGATCCAACCAGCTTTGTGTGCTGGAGGTGGCACTTGTCCCAAAACTGCAGATCAGGGTCTTAAGTGACATCCGTGCAGCTTGGTGTGCCAAAGTTTTGCTTGTCCACCCTGTTTGCTCTGTGCAAGAACCCACTCAGGTTTATATTTTTGAAACTTCCGCCCTTAGCCTTGTCGGGGTTAGTGTGTTTAGCATGTTTTTGCTGAACAATGGCTTGTGTGTGATTGAATGTGAAATTGGGTTACAGTGCGTTTACATGCGCACTTTCGTTCGATTTTCCCCAAACTGGTGGTTGCTTTTCCCCAAACGGGTGTTTTCGAATCTAGATTGCAATTTCTTGCTGAAACTTGGCCCGCTGACGCTTTTCAAACCGAGTGGAGACCATGACACAAGTAAAAGAGAAAATTGCTCTTGGAGGTCACACAGTTCTTGTGTTTTCTCAAGAACATGAGCTGAGAATATTGAGAGCCATCAATGTTTGAAACGCACCATCGCAGCACTTTTGCTGGCATGCGTGAGTGCCAACAGCGCTGAAGGTGCGGCTTGCAAGCTGTCCTTAGAGTCTTTGAGATGCTGCGTGTGATTTCTGTCTCTGCATGTGTTTGCACGGCCTTGCAAGGCTCAGCTATTGTCAAAGGATAGAGCGATAAAAAGCATTCGTTTCCCAAAGCTGGGACACAAGCTCCCTTCTGTGAAAGCACATGTGTTTGAATGGACCGCTTTAGGTGTATGTGTGTATGTATGTTTGTATGTATGGACTAGATACTTGAGATCCATGTACATTTTCCAAACACATTTACAACTAAATCCTTGGCCTGCTTGCGACTGTGCCAGTGTGTGGCCTTCATGGTGGGTCGTGCAGGGGTCCAACGTCAGAAACGTGCAGAACGAGTGGAGACGACTGGAAGTTTGTGGCCGCGTGGGTGTTTGAGAAGGGCTTCAACCAGGTTGTTTTTCCAATTTGTTGAGGAATACCCTGGATGTGTCTTCACAAGGAGACTCAGTCAATTGGTGGTCAAGAAGTTGATGCGGCGCCTTTCAGAATCTGGCATTCACCCACCCCGGAATCCCCGAGACACCAAACATGACTGGATAGTGCAGCAAGCCGCAAAGCTGCGGTGTATGTGCCGGAAGGCAAAGAAGTTGGCTCCTCAAGTTTTGGTTTAACAACGTTTTGCTCTTTGCTCCTTTATAGTTCAGGGGTAGTTCAACACAATTTTAGTGCTCACCGTTGCGCACAGTCTTCAAACTTGGCTCAAGAGATTAAGGACAAAAAGGGTATCATGTCTGCAGAGGCGAGGCGTACCTATAGAAAGAAAGAGAAACAGAGAGAGAAAGAGGTAGATATGTAGTGTTCCTGTTCAGGACGAAACCCAACCATGGAACCAGGACTTTGCGTGGAGTCTCCGGTCTGTTGGTTTGTTTGGTCTGCTGTTGGCGCCTTGCCAGGACGTTCATCTCCCAGTGGAGCCTCCATCGGAGGACTGATCGCGAAACCAAAACGCTGGGACATAGTTTTTGCTAGAAAGCGATAACATCTTTAAGACAAAATTAAAAGCCTTTTTGCTAACAACCTGTGGGGTGGAAAACATGTGTTTAGAGGAAACTATTTTGACGGATTGGCAGGACCTACATTCTGAAGCCAATGATGGCGAGGCTGGCTCTGAGTTCAAGCGGCCCAAGCGTTTTGTGCCATGATGCATGCTGTGCCTATAGCAATTGAAGCAGTCCTACATTTGTATGGTAATGGGGATCCGCTATATGTCCAGGCTGATGGCATGTATGCGCATTTGTCCGAGGCCTGCTGAACTATAGTTGCTTAAAACCAACACTCTAGAGTTTGGTGGACATGGGCTGCGTGATAGCCTTTGTTCCCAGAATACTTGGGATCCATGGGATCCTATTGGTGATTGGGAGGCAGTCATGTCCATTTCTGTGATCTTTTCTCATGGAATTGAAGTGTAGTGGCCTTTCTTTGCTAGAATGATGGAGCGTGGTGTGCCGATCTAGAGGTGTCCACTTGAGTTTGTTTTTTTTGCTTATACTTCCAGTGCACCCTTGCATCAACTGAAGCGGCAATCGCCAGGAACTACATTGCTTTGATCTTGACGCATGGGAGGCTTCTTGTCCAAGGGGCTGTGCAGGGAGACTCTGTAGTTTGACACCGTTTACTGATGTCATGTGTGCGAATTTCAAAGGCCTAGCCTCCGCTGATTCTCCAACCCTGGCAGGTTGATCCAGCCACCGCGCACGTCGATGATGCAACCCCTGTTGGCAAGGCTCATTGTTCAAGGTTCAAGACACATGGATATAGACCTGTTTTTTTTCAGAAGTGGAGGCATGATTTTGCAACCGTGAGCATGTATAACGGTTGGCGCTGCTGGTTCAGTGTTTGCGTTGTGCTTCCCATGTTTTTTTTTGGCAGTGACCAGTGAAAACAAAATTGTAAACGCTTGGGGGGACTGAAACTTTTCCTGGGATAGCTGATTGAATGAAAGCTTATGATGACACCGCTATTTGCGCATTCCGTGCAGGCAGAACCTGCGTCATGCAGTGGTCCAGCTGTTGGTGGTTGCCCTGAGGCTTGCTTCTCAAGCCAAATCAAATGTTTTTGACATGCATGGGGGAAGTGACGTTGAAAGCTTGGTGCAGCATGGTGCAGCCATCATTTGAATAAAAAATCGGTTTGGATTAATGATCGTGATCTTATAGACTTCAATACAGGAGTTGAGCTGCTTACAAAACCCAAAGTCTTGAAACAATTTCTTGGCACTTTTTTGTCCTCAGTTGCTGTCAGGAACGCCCAGCTGTCACTCTTGGTGATCCGAAGACGGCCTTGGGTTTGCGCTTAGCTACCTGGATTCAGAATTACCAGAAGGTTTTCCCCAACAAGCGTTTGCCTGCGGAAAACCCGTTTCAGAAGGCCGGAAATTGAAAGTGTGCTTGGGTCAGGGCGCTCGGGCCCATGTCAGCAATTGCCAAACCTATTGCGAAGCGGTTCAGCCATAACGTTCATGGCATTTGAACTGTTGCTTTCACGCAGACTTTGATGTCTTCTTTTTTGTTGTCGGCATGGCAGGAGTTGGAGTGGAACTCAAAGCAACCTAAGATTCCTGGAGATCCAAATGTTGGCTGGGATCTTTCCCACATCTACTGCCAGCAGCAAGAGATAGATAGGGACTTTGGAGTTGAGGCCTACCCAAATGCATGTTTCCCTGGCAGGGTGTTGAGGCGACCAGTGCTGAGTGGAGCAGCAGAGTGAAGCCCAAGGTACGATGTCTATGTTCCGTTTTCTGTGTGGCCATGCATGAGTGATTATATTATTCCGCGTTTTTATGATCTATGCAGGCATATGTCAACGGAGTGTCTCAGGCCCAGAATCATACCAAGTGTCACAGAATGGTTTCGTGGTGTGTGTGTGTGTTGATTAGTTTTCCCAGCCTGGCATTTGCCACGATTCTTCTCACTCTCATGCGGTGAAGTCTTCACCGACCAAAAACATACTTGGCTTTGTGAAGGCTGAGCTTGCTTGTTTGGCACAGCGTGTGAAGCGTGAGGAACATGACCAGTGGTTAAGGGATGCAGTGCAGGGGAGGCCAACTTCATCTTCAGGCATGAAGGCGGTCATGAACAATCATGTCGAGGTGCCCGTGCTGTCTGTCTCGTCGGCGGCTGTAGACCCAGTGAACCCTACTGACAAAAAAGTCGTTGGCAGCAGAGAAGAGGAAGGAGCTGGAAAAGCAGAATGAGCAGAAAAAGAGTGAGTCGAGTAAATCGAAAGCTACAGAACCGAAAGCCAAAACGAAGAAAAATACTAAGCGTGCCAAACCCAATGGCCCGATGCAGGAAGCAAAAAACGAGTACATTTTAGCAAAGCGGGCCAAAGGTGTGGACCGCCTTGAAAAAATGGATGCACTCAAAGAAGCGCGCCAAGATTATGGCAGGGCTCTCTGAGAGTGCAAGCGGCGCCGGTTTCGTCCAAGCTGAGCTTTTTTGATTTTGATGGAGTGTTATAAGCCACATCTTCTTGCGCCGTGAGTCCTTTTTTTGAAATCGTTGTTTGAAATGGCGCAAGCCTTCCTAAAGAAACATGAACGGTTCCCTTTGGCAGCGACCATGCTTAGATTAGCTTACGGACGAATTGTGGCTTTACTTACCATTTAGGGGTTCTAGAGAGGGCTGATTGGCCGTCTAGGGTTGATCCTTTTGCAAAGCAGAGGGAGGGCGTTACTTGAAGCTTTGGGGCTAAAGGCTAAAACAATGCAGGATATGTTTCTGTGCGCGTGGAACTCGTGCAAAATGGATGGTGCATGCGTTGGACATAACATGTGGCAGGCTATTGTTTTCTGCTCTTGCCAGGAACATGGTGAAGCGAACACTCCCTGGGTCTTTCGCTGAAGGCGCCGACGCTAGGTACTTGCACAGGATTGGTTGTGATTTTCAGGGTCGTATTCTCTTGTCATGTGCTTGCGTGACGTTTTCTCGCTTCACTGCTTGATTGGTGGCTGTTGTATTTCATCAAGCTTTTGAGGGGCAAAACTTGAAATTCCTGAATCCGAGCCTTCAGCCATGCGCTTCAGCGTTCTTGTCGCGCTGTTGATCACGCTTGATCGGGGCTTGGGTCCTCCATGCTTGGAAACGCATTTCCAAGAGGATTGCGCAGGGGATGGCCAATTGACGGCCGGTGTTCGTGTCCATGGCTTGGTGGCCAAGAAGAGAGATGCTGCTCATTTGCAGTTTCATAACTGTCATGGAACTTTTTGCTAGAACAATGGCTTAAATAACACTTGGCCTGTCGCCAGACGGCAGTCACCAATTTTGATGTTGGAATATTTCTTAAGTGCTGGAATGTGCTGGGGGCATCTTTGAAACTGGCCTCAGATTCTATATGGTGCTGCGTTTGACTTACTGACTGGCTTGGGTTTCATGGTGGCTCTTAATGCTGTGACTTGGTTTGTACTGATGGGCTGCACTCTGCTCTGGTCTGTTATTTTGTTGCGACCTGTGATGCAACTTTTGCTGAGCCAAGTTGAGATCTCTCAAGCAATCTGGATTATGGTGGATTGGACCACCTTGCCAAACGTGGATATGGCTTTCACGTGGCAGCACTGGCAGATCCAGAACAAGAGTCCGAGGCTGGTAACCGCTACCCTTTGTACCTCTGAGTTTGCTTCCGTTATCAAGGGGGTTGCGTGAAATCTTTGACTTCCAGATTGCCGGGGATACAAGGCGTGCCAAGATGCCAACCGCTTGATACGCAGGGTCGTTTACTTGAAGCTTGCTTCAACCTTTGCTTTTGTGTTTTCAGCTAGACTTGCTTTGCTGTGAAACCATGCGAAATGACAGCAGAAAGTAGTTTGCGCGGGGTGTGCGCAAAGGCCCTGATGCAAGTGTTTGGTTGGTGTGATGTTTGTTGTCTCTGGTCTGGTCTGGCTTTGTCTTGCCTCTCAAAATAGGGCCCAGTACGGGGTGTTATTTCACATCACTTTTTGGAGCCAAGCTGAAGTGGAAACTTGCTAGAGACACCTTTTGTTTCAAGTGTTGTAGCCTTTTAAAAAAACGAAAGGTGTCACAAGGATCCTTGTGACACCTTTCGTTTATTGTCTTGTGTTGTCTTGTATCGATTGTCTTTTACTAACAAAAAACTACAGATATCATTACAGTCTGCGTGTTTTTTTGTGCCTTATTGACTTCTTGGCTCTTTAAACTTGACTCCATTTGTCTTGCTTTGTCTTATCCCATCCCTGACCTGTCCTATCTTAAGCCTGGTCTTTGTGTTTTTCTGGTTCCCCCGTTCTTTTATCCCTTTATTAAGTGTCCAGCTTTCTACACTACCTGCCTCTAGCTTTCAAGTGACTATTCATCTTGTCCTTGGGTTTTCTACTTCTTTGTTCTATGCTGTCTTCCAGGCCCAACGCTGGTCAAGAGGAAAATAAGGGCCCCGCTGGTTGTTAGGGTGTGAATGTCAACGCATGTGCGCAAGTACACATTCTTGAGTGCGCACGTAACTGCATATAAGGTGTGTGTGTAATCTCTGTATGTATATGCACCCCTGCTTGCGCGCATGCCGCATGCCTGTATATTGAAACTGTGAGCGACAAAACAAAAGCCCCGTGCGTCAGTCACGCACCATTTCTTGAGCCAAAACGCGAGTGGTCATCCGACCGGTTGACACCTTTCATGGTGACTGCACATCGAAAATCACATGTCCCACACTCCCCCTACTGGCGGTGCCAGTACCGGAGCGTCCACAGCAGGTTTTTTCTTCTACTGTGGAGGGACAAGCTCAAAGCTCCCAGATGAACGGGAGTCTGAATCACTCACATTCAACCGCTCACTTCGTTCAGCAGACTTCTCAATGCCCATCCACATGGGCAAGGAGTCCGCCTCAGGCGGCAGAACATTCTCCAAAGCCAGAGGTGCATCGCCAGCTCGCTCGTTATTCTGTATTTCACCCCTTTGAATGCAGCCATCCAAGCGCGCCGCATAGCCACTGCCACCCTCATACTCCACAATGTCTCGCGCACTGACTTCCACTGGACCAGGCAAGCCCGGTGGGAGACCAACGCCATCCTGTCTTCCCACTGCTGCAGCACCCCGTTGCACAGCCTTGGACTGCTGTGGATTGGACCCTCCATAGCCCACATGATCCCTCCGTTCAGAAACGTTCGGAGTCACAGGGCGCTGCTCTACTTCTTCTCGAAGTCCTTGACCATCTCCAGCGACGAAGCGGACATAGAAAAAACTGTATCCAACCCATTCATACACATTCTCCACATCGCAGTTGCGAGACTCGGTCCAGTCGTCAGTGACCACATGACGGCGCCACTGCTGACGAGTGGTTTCCCTCCTGAAGACGACTGAGACCCTTGTGGTTGACATTCTTGCAATCATGAAGGGGGTTCCCCGATGTAGGGGATGAAAAGCCCTTACTCTCTTCTTCTTCAAAACTCTCACCCACCATTCGCCAGCCCCATTGCCCGAGCCCAAGCACTCCCAGCGATCGGCGCCCGTAGGCGGAGTGGAAAATCTGTCCAACTCCCAGGGAGTGTCAGTTTCCAGCCCTCGGTGAGTAATTGGCGCCCTCATTGCACTCAGGCGCACTCCACTGCTGTTCCATGGCGGACGAGGCACTGACGCACGGGTGCCAAGTTGGCAAATGTCGAGACGACGATCGACGACCGAGCCTGCCTGCCTGATGTCCGATTCCTTGTCGCGGACTGACCTAGTAGGGTCGGGTTCATCTTCCCCCGACCATCTTCTCTCTTCTTTTGATTGCGATGCGTTAGACCTCTTGGTTGACTGGCCCTCGGCCGTCTCAAAGAATCCACAGGCAGTTGATGCTGCCAGTGCTGCAAGACCTACCAATGAAGCCACTTTGACTGTACACTCTACACCCGGAACTGCCGCGAGAAGTCCTAACGAGGCCATCACTGCATAGGCAACCTTCTTGACAGATGGAACTGCAGTTTCCTCAGCTCCACTCACTGTCATTCGAAGACCTACTGCTCGCCGAAAGGACTCCGACGAGGAATGGTGGGTGATCGACTTTGTCAACAAGTCCGCACAAAGCTCCACTCCAGGGACATGTTCCACATCCCACAGATGATGGCGAAGCCGTTCCCGCAGCACATGACTTCTCAATCTCAGGTGTCTTGTACGCCACGGACCTGATGGAGCCTGCAGCAACTGTAGACCCGACATGTTGTCTCCCCGCAAAGTATAGGATCCTTCGCGATCCAATGCATTGTCCTGGAGGACGTTGACCACTGCGCCAACACTCTCCCCCATGGTGAGGCCATCGACATAGCCCAATAGTTCGCTCTCAGTGGTGCTTAAGGTAGCAAAGGCTTGAGATTTGGATTCCCACGCCACCAGGCAGCCACCCCACATCGCCAGCAGACCTTGATGTCCTTGTCCACCTGCCGGCGCAAACGACGAGTCGGTGAGGACGTCGAGCCTTCCCATGCTCTGCACCCTGCCGTACTGGTCTGCCGCTTCTGAACATGGGCCATACTCCAAAGCGAGGTCCACAGTGCCCGCCAAGTAGCCCAGAACATGTTGCGACAGCTCCAACACACCTTTTGGAGCCTTGGTCACCCTAGCCCCCAGCCAGGAGACTGCAAAGCTGAGATCGGGTCTGGTTCTCGTTGCCAGCCACAACAACTCACCAATTACAGTTTGACACTGCCTCACGTCCTCAGAACCAATCACCTCCTCCATTTCCAGGTCGATGATCTTTGGCAACGGTGAGGACCTCAAAGCGAGATTCTTGTACGCCTCCGCCTGCACCAGCGGCTGCAGAATTCAAAGAGAGTGACTTGCCTGTGAATTTGGAAGAGCTGGATGGCACCCCACTTCTGGACAATGAGATTCTTGAGCTGATTCAGAGTGGCGCCCAACCAGGAGCTGCAGCTTCTGCATCTGCTGCAGATCAGCCTCCAGGTGATAAGGTGAATTTCGTCACCCACAAGAATGAGGGCGCCAGGATGGGCAGGTTCATGGACAGCCAAGAGGGCAAGAAGTTTCCACATATGATGGAACTCTGGCAAGGCACGCCAGAAGAGACTGGGAACAGCTTAAGCTGAATGCTTTGGCTTTCATTTTGTTTCTTTTGTATGTGCTTTTGTTTCTTTTGTCATATGCTCATATTTACTGCACATGTGCCCTGCCCTCCACCTCAAATGATCCTAGGATCGTCGAAAGCTCCTTCGTATTTGGGTGGAACAGGGCGAGAACAGGCAGGCCTGTGAGGCAAGCTGTGTGATGACCAAATCACAGAGCAGCAAGTTGCAGGGGACAAGGGAGCTGGTCTCTGTCCAAGAGATGGTGAGGCGCAAATGGCCCCGGAACAAGATTTTGGGGGCCATCAAGGCTGGAGGTGGCGTGAAGGACGAGCATGCGCCAGATGATCCAACCTTGGTTAGCTACTGGTGCCGTGTGAACACGCAGCAGGTTGATACATCTGAAGTTCGCCAAGAGGCCCAAGTTCGCATGCAGGCTCAGGTGGATTCCAAAACGATCAATGCGATCACGGCGCCCCCAACGTTGGACGGTCTTGCTACGGGCGCTGCAGGGCTTACAGATGAACAGTTTCAAGAGCTTGCTGCTTCCATTGGTGCCCTGGTTCTTGAATATAACATTTGTTGTTTGTATAGTTTTGCTGTACTTTTTGCTGTGTGTGGCTGAAATTGTGCACTATAACTATAACGTCAACTTATGTGTTTTTTTATCTTTCCCCTGGTATGTTGATGATACAAGGTGAGGGATCTGCGCCTACTGGGCCTTCTGGTGGATCTGGTGGTGGGGGGCCTGCGCCTAAAAGGCTTCCCAAAAGCAAACCGAAAGCTAAAGGAAAGCCTTCAGCTGGAGGTGGTGTGACACATGAGCAGCCCAAGAAGCCTGAAGATCTGAAGGCTGAACTTCGTGACTTGCCATAATATATATATATATATTACAGTTTTTGTGCGCCTTCTGTGGTCCGAAGTTTTGATGTCTTGCCAACACTATACGAGTCTTAAGAACATTTATGTGATTTTGAGGATCGACCCTCAAGAAAGAAGTGAATGCTACGCTATCGACCTTAACGGAGCTGCCCAAAGACCTCCCGCTACGCAAGACCCTGGAGCAGTACAAACAGCGGTTTGAAGAATCTTTGGAAGAGTTTCGCTGCAGCATAAACATGTGGATAAACACATTTTGTGTGTATACACATGTTCTTTGTCAAACTGCTCACAGTTCAACTTATGATTGAGCTGTGGCATCAGGCTGCCTTCCCTTTCATCCATGGCCAACTTGACCGACTTCAAGGATGAGCTCATTGAGACAGTGACTTATCAATGAATTGTTTGTGCGCACATGTGCGGTTTGAACAGGCATCAACTGACGTTACTGCCCCTATATATGTGAGGTCGATGCTATGAAGCTTGTGAAAGCACAGGCGAAAGCTGTGATATCTGAGATGAAGAAGCGCTCAAAGTGAGCTGGAGCATGGCGTTAGAACCTTAATTCCCCATAGCTGGCCATTCTTGAAGTCCTTTGCAAAAACAGTGCAATACTCACTTAGATAGATATATATATATATTCAAAGGTTTTGTCGCCAAACACATATTGGTGATTGAAAGTGTGGCTGGAGGGGGATATTAATGGATGCCAGAATTTTGTTGGTGAGACCTTCGATCGACCGAGCGCATGAAAAAGAATTCATCTTCTTGCAAAGCTCTAACATTAATGTTGACTGCTGATTCAAAACCCTATATACATATAAAGAGATATAGTCAATAGTCAATACATAAATATATATATATATATTACATATATATATATATATCATCAGTCCTTTGGATTTTGGATCAACAGTCAGCATTTTGGAATACTTGGTGGTGTCCAACTGCCCATGTTCGCTGCCCAACGCAGGTGGTGCGCTTGACCGCCTGGACGAAGATCGCCGGCGCCAGCTGGACCATTTGCGCCTTGGCCCGGCGTTCGGTGGGGCAAATTATAGTTGGAGATCTGTGCAATAAAGTTCACCTTTTTGACTGAGATGATTCTCCACATGATACATATCTTATCGTCCAATCCACCCCTATATATAGTGAGAAGTTTGCACTTGATTGCACCCAATGAAAAATACCAGGTTGGCATCTGCTGTGTCCTCTGGCGGGTCCACTGTGAAGCATGCCAGTGATATTGGCGTGCTTTTTGGGTCTGATGTCTTCAAGATACTTGGCTGATAACTTCAACTAGAGGTTCTTGGCGGATGAAGATCAATTTGGGAATGCTTTTGACCGTTTGTATTTTTTGTCCTTTGTTGGATTGTGGACCTGCCCCCCTTATAGAGTTGGAAGCTGCCCTTTGTGATCACTTTTGTGATCTTGATCCGAGCTCCCTACCAATCGAGGACCCATCGAGAAGGCGGAGTCCATGCGGCTGCAACACGGTGTGGCCTGACGCTGGGAGCTGATATCAACTTCATCGAGATCCCGGTGTGCGCAGGCCACACGTTTGATGGGTCACCTATATTGGAGATACAGAGCTGGCCGTTCTTGCAACCACATTTGATGGTGTCTTTGAAAAATATTCATATACATTTTTGAATTAGTTGCTGGTTGGCTTTCTAAAATGTCAGCTCTTTACATCAACATGAGTCACTGGCCAACCTACCAAAGCTCAAGGTACAATCGTTGCTGGATGAAGGCTTTTTGCACTTCGTTTGTAACTTGGATGAACTGGCTGGATATTGGGATCAACTCCTACGAGACTTTCCCCAACATCCTGCAAAACTGAACCGCAATTCTAGCTTTCCTATTTCGCTCTATGGACGCTGGGTGACCACACGCAACATTTGATTTGGTCTTTGTGGTTTTGGGGTCGAGTCGTGCCTAAACCGATTCAAAAGGTTTGATATACTTTAAGGTTCATGATTCACAGTAAGGAGATGAGGGCTCTGCCCTCAATGCATCATGGATGACATTCCATTTTCAATGTGACTTGAGCCCTGCTTTGACCAATGCTGGAGTCTCACGTTTCTTGATCACTACAATTCCTTCGACCCTGCATCTCGAATGTGCAAATATCACGTTGGGGTTTCCTGTGTATTGGCCATCAGCCTCAAAAGGTAGTCTTTGTCGTTTGCAATTTTCCACTGTGGGCCATTTCCCCCAGGTCCGATCGATGTCAATTGCCAAAAGACAACTTGAAGGGGGTCAGATTCCATATCCCAACCAATTGTCGTGCATCGCTGGCAAGGTACATTTACGATGAGCAGGGGACCAACTTGACACTACAGGCTGCAGCCCGGTCCATCACAGATTCGATGAACCAGCTGTCTACATGTGGTGTGCGCATCAGGGATCGTGCTGGAGAGGAGGCGCTCCTACCGGTGAAAAAAAACATGTTTGGGCTGGGTATTAACCCGGGCTCCACTTATCTAGTTCAGGGTGTTTTGAATGATTGACCAGGTCTGTACACTCCGTGGCTTTGTCGTCAACTTCAAAGGGGATTGGAAGTATCTGGCGCAATTGTTCAACATGAGAAAAACGGCACAACAGGAGGAGGCGCGTGCTGCCAAAATAACCGGCCGGCCTCGATATCGGCTAGGCGCCATATACCGGCCGCGCGTACTATCGATAGATCCGTGAAATTAACATCTGACTGATAGTTCTTTAATTGAGGGTGCCCAAATATCGGCCTTGAAAACTGTGGGATTGAATGGCTTTAGAGCTCCTTGTGCGCGGCTACAATGGCAGCAAGGCCTTCATGAGCGACCAAGAACTTTTCAAGCCATCAGCCAGTTTTAAGGCAAGCTTGTAGATATAACCAAACGACCATCCCAGTTGCTATGTGTTTCCCTCAACTTCTAGAGCTATATATAGGCGCTTCTGCAAACGGCACCTCTTTTTGGCAGGAAGAAGGAGGACGGTGGGGCAGAGGTCATGCCAGAGAAGACGCAGCTACTACGGGCAAGATCCAAAACACCACCTAGCCTCCTGACCCCGCCTGCAAAAATCCCACGTGTACCTGAAGAGATACCGACGCAGAAGACATTAGACAGCTACGATGGTTTCTTGCAGGTCTTGCACATGGAGACCAAGGACTTGGACGACCAAGAGTTAGACAAACATTTGAGAAAGATGTTGAAGGATGACCGCTACAAGGACAACTGGGGACTTCATCTTTGACCTTGTTGCCAAAGGGGCGCCAGCAGGAACAGGAAAACCTGGCAAAGGTTCCAAAGGTGGAGGAAAAGGAAAGCTTGCGCTTGGGGACAAACCTGGTACCACGGAGTGGGTCAAGGTCAGGACTGATGCAAACCTTGACGGAGAGTCTACAGAAGAGGTGAAGGAAACAGAGAGACCGAAGAAGAAAAAGAAGGCACCAAAAGATGAGGGACACGAGGCTGATGAAGAAGCAACGTCACGGGCGCCCAAAAAAAAGGACGCAGGAGCTGGCCAAGATCAGAAGTCAAAGAAAGCCAAGAGAGGGCAAGAAGATGATGAAGGTGATGCAGAATGCGATGCAGAAGGAGGTGAAGCTGAAGAGAAGAAGAAGCCAGGCAGCCCGTGACAGATTCGAAGAAGAAGAAGAAGAAGAAGAAGGGCAAGGTGAAAGCTGCGAGTGAGGCTGAGGAAGATGATGATGCGGAGGAAGAAGAGCCGGCAGAAGTGAGGAGGAGAAAGAAGGCAGAGGTGATGGAGACCGTTGAGAGACCGCAGAAGCAAAAGAAGGCAAAGGAGGGGCAAAGAAGTAAGGGTGTGGGGAGAGCGGGACAGAAACACCAGAAGTGTAACATGGATGTACTTCCAACTCTGGAGGAGTTGGGCCCCAATCAGTTGAGGATTGATGACATGGCTTGTGTGATACGGTCAGCCCGTAAGAGCCCATGTGTGGACTATAGCAAGGAGCTTCCAAAAGCAGCGGTGCCAACGCCAAAATCAGGACCATATCTCTCGCGGTGCTTCTTCCCAAAAATCATTTGTTGTTTAGCATTTTGTTGAGGAGCAAGGCCGTCAGCCCTGATTCTTCGTTTGCTTATTAAGTTTGTGTTTGGATTGTTCCTGGACCCATGTATTTCAAAGCTCACAAGCTAGTGCCAATCCAAGGAGACGCTCGGATACATCGGCCACTGTGCCCTATGACCCTCAGCTTGAATATTGGATTCTGATTCTAGTATATATTTGTCAGTTGTGAATCTAGAAGCAGCCTTTTAGGCTGCCCCCGGTGTTGCCAAAGTGAAAGTCACTGGCCTGGCCCAGCGTGATGAAAGTGGTCGGCTTCGACGTGCGGTTTCCTTAGGTCGCGCAAACTGTTTTCAGTGCAAGGTCTGCTGTGCTGATTCCGTGTATGTACAGTGGACCAACAAGGTGAAACATCTTTCGGAGGAACAGAAGGAAGCCATCAAGGGGTGTACAAGCGCGTCTGATATCGATGTGCAGGACATGGCCAGAGGAAAATATCAGCCTACCCTTCAATGTGTTTGTTAGTGAGGGTTCTCTTGCAGGAACGAAGATGCTTGTACGCTGCAATGGATCGCTGCTTCACAACTCGGCAAGACAGTGCTCTCCCCAACAAACATGTGTATGTCTATCTGCAAGTTTTGGCCCCATCCCCTGAGGTTTGCCACCGGAACTAGTGACCAAGTACTACGAAGCTGCAGGGTCTCATGAGAGGAAGCCCTTGGCCTAGCTCAAAGCAAATTCTCCTTCATGTATTCTGAGATGTTGATCTTAGGATCGAATTGCTGAAACAATTCTTGCTGCAAGAAGAATTGCAGCTCACCTGCATTTTGACAAGGGTCTGAAGAATAGCCAACAACAGCGCAAGCTCTGCAGGAGATCGGTCAACATGGAAGCATACATCGATTCGTACCTTGGATGACATTCTTTCCAAAAAGTTGCAACACAAGGACACCATAAAACAGAATCATTTACTTACATGTCACATGTTCTTTTAAGTCTGCAGCTCTTCACACATGACTTGCTCAGGTCCCAGGTGTCAAAGTCCAAGGAGATTTTCGAGGAGGTCATGCTCATTGACTTGAAGAAAAAATATGGCAAGACGGAGCTGGGGAGGAGGGCGATGTGTTTCTTCATGGATTGCCTTGAAAGTTTTTTCAGGTCTTTATTTAGCTCATCACTGGTGTCAAGCCCAGCTGCACTTCCAGGAAATATATCCAAGACATCGTAGGGAGCCAGGAAGGTGCCAAGCATCCTCGCAAAGAAGTGTGGCCCTAAAAATAACACCGGAAAACACTTGTAGCCTGTCTGACAGCTGCAGTGATGCCCCTTTTATGCGCTGAGTTCAGAGACAATGATGACTACAAGATCTACAAGGTGTTCAAGTGCCGGGCTTCAGAAAGACCCTTGGGTTGAAGTGAAGCTGATTAGATAGCAGCACAAGCTACTAAATGCCTTTATTTCGAGCCTAGAGTGTGGGGCAATGCATCACCATGCATCACCTATACCTAATTGAAATCCAAGGCGGCACCAAAAACGTTGCCGGCACCAAGATCTCTGGGGGTGGCGTGTTTGACAAAGTTGTGACGGAGCCTGAGGACCCAACTGTCCTTGGGAGTGCCATCGATCAGATGATGCCCATGCCACCTAAAGGGTCTAAAAAAAA
>CAXAMN010008824.1:38906-75958 GCA_963970005.1 Durusdinium trenchii
GCTACTAGTAGCAAAGGGCATCGCTACTAGGAACAAGAAGCTACTAGCAGCACAGGGCATCGCTACTAGGAGCAAGGACGCTACTAGTAGGTCTTTTGAAGCTACTAGTAACAAGAAGCTCCCTTGGACCATCTTGGAGCGTTGCCCACCAAGAAAGCCAAGCTGTGCTGCCAATGACACATTAGTTGCCCAGTACCTTCGGGTGCAAATGCTGATTGCTGATTGTGAGAAAAGTAATTCGCCACAAAAGAAAATAATAAGGATTAAGACATTAACATAGTATTTGCTGTTTTGGGTGGGTTTTCTGGTTTTCTCTTTCTTTATTGCTGATTGCTTGTCAATTGCAGCAACTTGGGCTCATACACGCCCCACTTCTCAGTGCTGGGGTACTCCACTTCACCTCAACAAGAACTAAGTACATAAATACAAACCACTGCACACTTTGTGTAGCTAGTAGGGTGGAGGCAATCGCTAGGCTGGTAGGTTGGTCAAAAAGAGATGAACAAAGGAAGGTAAGGCACCTTTGATGGGGGGAACATAATCCCTTACCTTCCTGTTGTCATCTCCTTTTTTCTTTCTCAATCATTTAAAACAACTATTATCTATATACCAAAAACTGTAAAACAATTTTTCTTCTTCCAAACCTGCATCCGTTTTGACTTTTCACTCTTGGATCCCTTGCTGACGACCTTGTCTTCACCTCCAGGGCAACAGGCATGCGGAGCATGCGTCTCTGAGCTGGCTTCTTTCTGTTTCTGAAAGCCAGCGTTGTGCGCAGTTTCTTCCTCTTTATTTTTTAAATATATTTCGCTATTAGGAGCAAGAAGCTACTAGGGTGAGGCCATCGCTACTAGTAACAAACATGTTTCTCCGACTTTGACACAGTCTCTGAGCTCGCTGACTTTCCGTGTGCTTCACTGGTTCGTCCTCCGCAAAGTCTAAATATCCTGGCAAAACACGAGGAAAACACCTGGAGAGGACGAACCGGGCCTCTAGGGGTAGTTTGACCGAAGTAGAAAGGAACCCCGTTCGTCGCGTCCGATCGCTCAAACACTTTGGCATCACTTCGGCCACCATATGCCACACAAAGCAGTGCACTGCCACCAAAGGCAATGGCTTGACCCACGAAAGCCCAGCGCCAAGAGAAACCCGCAGCCACGAGCTCCTCAAACGAACGCATGGCCCCATGATTCAGTGGTTTCAACATGTTTCAACACCACATCAGCGCTGTGTTCAAAACACATCGTACCTTCTTTAGGGAGGCTATCGCTAGTAGGGTGGAGGCTAAACCTGAAAGCGCCTGAGGTGAATCTCTTGAACCCCACAAAACGGAGAAAAGGAAGAAGGAAGGGACGTCTTCGGCATTCTCTCATAAACAATTATTCATCGGACAAAAAACACAGCAAACCTTCTTAACCATGACACAAAGTATTGAACCGTTCGCACACTCGGACTAAGTTCTCAGTCGTGATGTTCTTGAGCCAAAATCCCTAAAGGGCAACCTTGGACCTGAGGCCTATTGTAGCCTTCTTTTGAGACAACATAATATCGGTGAGCTGGATCAACCCAACAGTTGAGAGTCATATCCCGTCCGGGGGCTAATCCACGCTTTACGATCAGATTGTTTGGGTATGGATCAAACATCGCAAGAGGAGGGAGGCAATAAGGCAATCCTTCAAGAAAACAAACGCCTTGTAATGCGATTCTGGGCAAGCTTCGGAGGGAACACTAAGGTTTCTTTCACACATAGTCTTTCCGGTTCAGCTTGATGTGCTCACCTGACCTTTTCGAATGAAACCCCCGAGGAATGTTTCGCTGTTAGCCTGTCAAGTAGTACACCCAGGCAATGAAAACTAGGGCAACCTGATCCACAAACGCAATGCAGTCAGCCCAGCGAAGGCAGAAAGTGAAATATCTAAATCTGGAGTTTAGCTGCCCCCGGTCTTTGGTGTTGTGCAATTGTCTCAGGCTCATCGCCTCTCCAACTATTTTGTCTGTTGGCAGGGAAAGGAGGGCCTAGACGCCCTGTTGAGATCCTAGCTTTCATTTGTAGGTGTAGAAATCACAGCATCTGTTCGAAATGGGGACAAAGAAAACATGGTGATCAGGAAGTCAGAAGGCATCCCCTCGCGGCAGAAACGATGGCAAACATGAGAATAGTTGAATGGAAGAGTGCTTTTTAGTGGAAGCAGCGCTGAAACAGTAGGTTGGAGGCCATCGCTACTAGGGTGGAGGCCATCTCTGGTAGAACCAATAATATAGTAGTAATATTTTAAGGAAACTTAACAAGAAGAATGAAGATGGCAGCAAAGTCGCAGCGGCAGTAGTAATCGCAAGCAGTAGCAAGCAAAGTGGCCCCTCGCAAAGCAAAGCAGGGAGGGTAGCCAGTAGTTCTTAATAGCAGCTGGACTACTGGACTAGTTCTTTTGGCTTTCAAAACTTGAGGCCGAGGGTAGGTGACGAAAGCTAGCAGGGGTGCATCCGGACTGGTGGGACATCAAGCGGAGTGAGGCAAATGCTCATGAGGTAAAACGTTGTGAACATGTAAGACACACAAACAGCAATGACACAGCCAACCTTAGAATTGAAGTCCCCGATAATTAAGGAAGCGTGGCTGGACTTTGCCACACTGTTCGATGCATCCGATGTGTTCACGAACCTGTGAGCTTGTTGAATCTGTTGCACCGTATCCCAAAACCTCCACGGAGGAGTTGAACCAGTGTGGATGCCATAAGAGGTGCCCAAGAGGTGTCCCAGAGGCAAAACAAAGCTGCTTGCATGATTTGTTTGGTTTCTTCTATCGATGTCGATGTCATGAACATGTGAGCTTGTTGAATCTGTTGCCATCGATGTGAAAGAGTGACTAGGGCGTACACGGTAGAGGTGCAGACCGCTAGTGTCTTTTATGCGCAGAGTCTTATCCTCTTGCTCTTTTGAGCCTTGAAGCAGTCAAGCATGGACACACTATATCGGCTGTTGGAGTGGAACCCTGTACAGGTAGGCTCTACTTTTCAGCAGGCACAAGATTCATGTCCACTCCTAGCTGATTGCGTATGTCGCATACTCTTTTTCTACTGCAAGGCTAAAACAGTCCAGCTAGCTCTGACAACTTAAAAGAAAACTACGGTGCCATGTACTTACCTAATCCAGTGTGTTTCACACTATAGAGAAGGTAATCTCAAAGCTACTAAATACAGTGAGGGAGCAATAGCTGACTCACCTCAAGTACAAAATCAAAACGATAATGTACCTCGGCTGGAGACTGTACTTTTCGCAGGCGGAGATACCATGTACCGGCGCTCACTAGCTCTTTATGGCCTGAGCTAAATCAAACTAAAAAGGGAAAGCGGCTTTTTCTCTACAGAGACCTATAAACAATTCAAACGACACTCGCGTAACCAAAAACGAAAATTCAAGACCGCGCAATGCAATGAATTAAGATGCCTTGCAAAATGCAAGGAGCGTACGGTCCGAGGAATAATCTTCTCGTGACGTGGTCTCGACCGCTTTCATTCACAGACAAAATAAAACTGCATCAAAAGGACTCTCTTTCACATTCACATCAAAAACACAAGAAGGAGATACCGGCAAATGTATGTACAAAAAAATCTTGCACTACAATTGCAAATCATGAAATGACTTAATCATCAACCATGACTGGTTGTCCATTAGAGGTCACTTCATAAAGAGCGGCTGTGGTAGTTATCATCAGTTCTGAAAAACTGTCCATATCTACCTGCTAAAGCGTATAAACCTGGAATGCAGGAGTATCTTCTTTGACAAAAAGTTTCTCCTGGTTGCAAACCAGAGTTCATTAAAACTTCAGCCTGGCAACTTAAAGTCAAGCATGGAAGCAAAGTATCAACTGTGATCAGAAGTATCTTCACTTCCTAGCCATCATCTAACAGTCAGTCCCCGCTCAGAAGTTATGCCGCTCCAGACGATGAAGCTGCTTGATCAGAAGTTGGCGGCCTTCCTTTCTTTCTATTCTGCTTCTGTCTCTCCTTCCTCCGCAAGTTCGCCTCATGAAGAGTTGCTCCCATGCGATACTGTCTTCTGTCTCCAGATGAAAGGGAAGCTGGTCCGAGTGAAATAAACATTGGACCATGACTGTCCTCGTCAGTGGGCCTTGAGCACATAACCTCCGTGTCAATCATAGCAAAGTTCTCTGAAAAATTACAGATGAACTCCTTCGTGCTCACTGTGGAATTTTCATATTCCTCTTCACTCATTGAATGACCCCATTCAACAATGGTAGACAAACATGTATCGCCAAGCTGTGATCCTTGGTATTCTTCTTTTTCAACAGTAGAATATTCTTCCCAGAGTTTATCAAAGTAAACTTCACACTTCTTGAGGACCTGTGAAGTTGAACTGTAAAATGTTCTGGGAATAGGTGCTTTGATACCAGGATCTGCTTTTACACGAGCTTCTGAAAACCTGCGGATCCAATGCTGCATGGTGCTGTAATAGTAGTTAGCCATTGGCTGCCTTTTGTACCCAGACATTCTGTAGGCCAAACTATTTGCATCACCAGAGATGATGTCCACCTCATAGACAAAACACTCGTAAAGCATCAATGCTGTCTGTTCTCCTGTCAGTAGGTGGGCATCCACAGCACGGTGTGTATCAACATGATAATTACAGACTCTGATGGTATGCATGTTCGCTCGAGTAAGTGGAACACGCTTGTCCTCAGGACCATAGTCATCAAATTCAAAGTCTGCATCCTTGAAATCTTGACGAGGCCTTGTTTCTCCAAAACAAATCTCGTAGATAGCCCAAGTTACATCACGCTGTTCACAGTGACCAAGTTCTTGATCATGTCCAGCAATGATCTTGACATATCCACCTGGTGCCAATCTAGCCATCACTGCAAGATT
The DNA here is from genome assembly GCA_963970005.1 of Durusdinium trenchii. Classification (NCBI taxonomy): domain Eukaryota; class Dinophyceae; order Suessiales; family Symbiodiniaceae; genus Durusdinium; species Durusdinium trenchii. Next base: position 43,790 of record CAXAMN010008824.1, read on the forward strand.
CTCCCAATCATTGAAACAAACTGTCCAATTCTTTTGCTCAATAAATTCCTTGGCAGGAACAAGAAGATGAGCTTCCTGGAGAATCACGACATGTGCACGTAAAAAGAAGAGCATGTTGAAGAAAAGGTTGTTCTCAAATTGCTCATTCTGAAGTGACATGGCGCTCTGTTTGCGTGGCCTCATTGCACTATCAAGTCCTTGGAGAAACCTTGGTGTGGTGTACTTCTGACCACGAACCATGTTGCCATAGTTCCAGGATAAAAATGTCAAGGACTCTGAGCTGGCTGATAGGTTAGTTCCATATGGTTCTTCTATTCTTCCTTTGAGGAACCTTCTGCACAGCTCTTCATAGAAGGTGACAAAGTCCCAACTGGGTCCCTTGGGACCATATGATTCCAGTTCCTTCTTAAGTTCCTTCTTCGTCTCCTCCAATTCTTCTCGAGCATGTCATGCCCTTTCAAGGGCCTTTGGATCGACCTGATACTTGCCATCCAAATAAATGATGCGATCATCATTGATGAAGAATCTCTTCAAATCATGCTCTGGTTCATGTTCATAACAATCAGGTGGAGGTACTGGACAGACATTTCGAATGGATCGAACAAAATCATCCTCGTTGATCCTCGACTGATAATGAGGATGGGAAATCTCACCTTTTCTGAAACATACATGATTCAGCAATCTTGCGTGAGTTTCCCTGAAGCATAGTTGATAAAAGCCAATACCTGGATCTCCTGTAAGCTCTCCAAGCAACTTCAAAGGTGAAGTATGCAGCTCATAGGTATTGTCAACTTTTGTTGTATCCTTTTCAACAACTACTTCAGATGGAAAAGATTCCTGGATTTCAGCCTCCAATTTCTTCTCTCCATCATCCTCTCTGACCTCTTTTATTTTCTCCACCGCCTCTTTCTTCTCTTCCATGGTTGCATCATCCTGAACTTCTTCATGAAAATGAGGATCAGGTATTTTATTCAGGCGGCTTTTCTTAGATTTCGGCAGACGTAGAGTATCATCAAGGTTAGCATCCATCTCACCTGATGGTAAGTGCGATGCAGTCGAGTCCTCACCTATCTCTCTTGACAGAAAGTGTGGTGTTGACTCTTCCTTGGCTTCCTCCTGGTCCACTTCCATCTTTGGTTCCTCAAGGAAAAACACCTGCATCTTCATCAAATATTTCTTCTTCCTTTTCAGGTTCTACTGCAGGATCTTCTTCAGGAACTTCCTCTTCCATATCCTCATCTTCCAGAAGTGTCATACTTCCAGTATAAACTTCACCAGCGATAGTGGAGACTCTTGTATAAGGAGGAACTTCTTCACCTGCTTCAAAAGCTTGTTCTGCAACATCCTTGGTGAGCAAGTCCTCTACAAGATTTTCTCCCTCGGTTCTTGGAAGAGGTCCTGAGGTCTCATAAAAATCTGTCCTCTCTGAACTGAAAGCTTCTGTCGCCTTCTCATTGTCCTTTTGATCCCTGAACAGGTGAGTAATCTCCACAGCTTCTCCCTGTAGCACCTGATCACCTCCTCTATACTTGTCGACAATGGAGCGCCATACTGGAACATCATCATCATCAAAATCAAGCTCCATATCATCTGCCAACAAGTTTGAGATGTTTTGAGCTGCCTGTTCTTCTTCTTCATCACGTTCTTTGGCAAGCTCCTCATCCTTCTGGATCTTGAAGATACCCTTCAGGATGTCTTGTAGTACCTTTAAGTTCAGCTTCGATGATGGCTCATACGTCCCTGAACTTACAGGCTCAACTACAACACGAGAGCAAGAAATCGCCTCCAAAAACTTGGAATTGTATTGGCGTTCAAACTCTTCCTTCTTGATCATCTCATACAAGGGAGCAGAAACTGCAACACGCGCCTGAACATACTCACGAAGTTGATAGCATGCATGTTGCACAAATCTACTGTTGGAGTTGTGAAGAAAACTCTCTAAATGATTCCTGTCACGGTCAATCAAATACCACACAATCCTTGCAGAAAAACGGAATTTCTTGAAGTTCATAGCAAAATGTGTATGATACTTCTCTGGATTCCTTTCTGCTTGTAAGGCGGCCTCTGAAGTCTTGTAGGCTGGGAGATTTGTGTCTGGATCCAAGATCATAAACTCTTCCCACAAGATCGAGTGGTCAAGAACCCACTTGGGAAGCACCTTGATGAAAAAGTCACAAACAAGTTCTGACACAAGGTGCATGACACGACCAATCTCTTCCTCCTGCTTGAAGCGATAGTGCAATTTGGCAAATAAAGGATTGTTGAATGCTTCCTCCACTGTGTTGCCAAAATTATCCCACTGAGGTTCTGGAATACCAAAGTTCCAACCCAGCAATTTGGGATCTCTGCACATATCCAAGAAGCTTGAAAGTTCTATGGATTGAATACCATGGTCTGTCAGAATTTCAGCCCAGCGGCGTCCATTCTCCCAAGCACGGATGAAGAAAAACTGTTGGTATCCAGTTTGTGCCAACTCCATCCACTGAGAAATTCCGGGTTCAAAACTCGGTGCATACGTCTTGGGGTCCTCCTCTGTTCCATAAACACTTGGACGTAGCAACTTGTACCTTCTACAAAAGTATTCTCTCTGGTGCCTTGTCAACCTGTCCCAATCCCTCACTAGAATCACGTCTTCTCCAGTGCTCTGGAGTACACGTGTTCCTATGCGATCATGGAGTGATACCATGCCAATATCATATACCATCCATGGGTTGAGAACCAGGTTGTTGACATTCTGAATGAACCATGTCATCTCACGCTCAGCAACATGAGCAGAGTCATCTTCTTCATCTTGTTGAGGTTCTCCAGAAGTCCTGGCTGTTGAGCTCTTCGAAGTGATGTCCGTCCAAATGTGGTCAAAATGAATCACTTCCTCATCAGCCTTCACCAGTTTTGCCTGATCCTTGCTCAAAACTAATGGGTGAACCATAAACAAGGACCTTGAGGTAACACCATCTCCATCGACAATCAACTTTGGAGCACTATAGCCTAAGATACTCCAAGGATCACGATCATCAATCTCCTTAGGTGTAATCAAAGACCATCCTTGTAGATAATGGCCTTCTGACATCACCTGACGTGACCTCAATCGTGACCGATTGTACTCACGTTCAGGATGATTCTCATATTGGACAAAACGGGCGATAGCACCTAAATCCAAATTGTCCAACCACAGAAGCATATGCCTCTTAGCTTGTCTTGTCTCAGGCTCATCTGCATGAATCCTCCTGAGAAGTTCTCTGGCATATGGCTTGTCAGTAGAGAGTCTGGTGAACAAGGCTCGCACTCCCTCTTGTTGCTCCTTCTCACTATTGATGAGCTCCATCATCTCCTCTGCGGACTTAGGATTTCTCAACTCCTTAGCTGGCTCTGGAGCATCTCGTGGTTGGGGTTCATCCACACTAATGTCCAAGTATGTGGGCTCTACATCACAATGTGCAAGCACCACTCCATTGTTGCTGAAGTACAGAGGACGTCCAGCCCGAAGCCAAAGAATCACGTTAAGCTTCACATACAAAGGCTGTCCATAATCCCTTGGAACCACTGTACCTGGGCCTAAAGGAATGTAAAGTGAAGTTTGTGGATTGCTGTACATAAAATGAACATAATCTCTTCCTTCACCTCTGTTCCTTCTGTTCCAACTTTGAGGGTCTCTCATCAAACCATACCTCTCAATGCTGGCCCAGTTCTCCCTTCTGGTAACATGAAAAACATGTCCCAAACATCTTGCCTCAATAGAAGTCAATCTATGATTCAACTTCTCTGGGCTGATGTTATGCATTAGTCCTGTATGCCCTTGGTTCACTCCCAAACGCATGGAGAAGGGCATATCATATTGATTGCCTGTGTTGTGCCAAACATTCTTGTCCAAGCGAATCACCAAATGAAATCTTTGCTTCTCATCGCTATGCAATATAGCAAAGAAGGTATTAGGATAAATACGAAAAGGTGATGGCATTCGAGCAGTTCCCTCTGTGATCAGAGGCATAAGCTCTACCATTGCCCTACTGTCCATCAACCTGTCGAGAGAACGATCATGTCGTAGCATATAGTTGAGCCCCGTGGCTATCTTCCCATAATCGTTTTGCCTCCACGCGACTCTTGTTGCCACGAACTGCCTACTTCTCTCATATTCATCCTCTTCCTCTTGGGTGACATAGCCAAGAGCGTATCTGGCAATCTCTGCGAACCACCGTACTCGAAAATTGAACTTAGCATGGTTCTCAGGTGCCAAACACATTGCAAGAATGTCGGTTAGGATCAATTCATCCTGCTCTGAGTTCCTATGGAACTCAACTGGCGTACGTGGGCGTCTCAAACGGTTTGCCCAGTTCTGAGGTTGTCCCCAAGGAACCTTTTGTGACCAGTTTCGAGCATACTCAAAGATGTTGACCATATTGGACACTCCCTGACCGGTCATCTCTGTTGATACAAAGTCCACCGGTCAGAGACCAGTGTCCTAAGTCTTAGAAATGACAGGTAGTCAACGATGCAAGGCAATAGTCTTCGAAAGAAAAGTGCTGATCTTGCCAAGCTAATTTGAGCCGCAGGCACAAATTCATGAAAGAAATTCAAATTTCTCTCAAACAAAAGCACATGCATTGAATTCTCTCCTCTCACTCTCAGTGCAACGAATCTCCAAGATAAAACACATCATGTGAAAAGTCAACATGTGTGCATACTGTAGGAATCCATCCACGCAAATATGCCTTGTGTTCAATAAGAGATCTAAAAGGTGGATGTGCATCAACTTCCTTCAAACAACCACTGCGTACTGCATCTATCAAAGCTTGTGGACTAGCAGACTTCTTAGTAAGACAGTCAGCAAGACACCACTGAGTGCGTATATGTGACAAGTCAGCAATTGCACCAGAGCATGCTTCCTTCCTAAGCATTTGGATCATATGAATAGTCTCCTGTTGCTCAGGAACATGAGTAGTACTAGCTGTAGTCACAAGATTGTTAGCATCAGTGCGCATGTGAATGTCAGTAGAGTAGCCTGTAATGTCCTTGATCAAGCCTCTAAGCATTTGGCAAGTGCCATAACACTTCATAAATGCATACAACTCTGCAACAGTTGTGGACAGGGTTGTTCTCTTGATCTTAGAAGATTCAAAGAAAATAAGTGAGCCTTTAGTGTTCTTCTGTTTTGCCTTCCTTTGCTCACCCATAAAAATCACCATAGCACGTTGAGAGGATTTGTCACTGTTGTTCCTGAATGCGGCATCTGGCATAGCAATTAAACGTGGACTACCTTCAAGTGGCCAAAACCGTAATTCCATAGGGTCAGTCACGATTTGTTTGCGCAGCTTGTTCAGGGCCTTGCAATCACCTATTGTAGGTCCTGCTGATGCTGATGCTGACCTCGAGAATTGGTAGCAAGCTTGGAATTGTGTTCTGGATTGTAACCAGTTTATGCTGCCAAGAAGTGATCTGAAGGCTGTGTGCATGTCTTTGTCACACTTTTCCTCATCCTTCAAACCTTTTGGAATGATAATCTCAGTCAATTCTTGAACACAAAGGGATTGCTCTACCGAGATATATTCCTTTTCCTTGGTCTTCTCTTGCATCTTCCAAGAAACACGTTGTCCAGTAAACATCAGGTCATTAGTGTCCTCATGTCCAATCTTAAACTGTGACTTCACAATCTCCTTGAACTGTTTCAAAAAGATATCATTACCTGTCACAAAAAGATCATCAACATGTAAACAACACATACCTATGGGTGACCTATTCTTAGAATTACTGCCATGCACAGGGTCCATAAAATGCTCAAGCAACTCTTCCACAACTTCAGGTGTAAGCTGAGGCGTTTGTGTCACAGTATACGTATGTTCTGCAGGAAGAAAAAGACTGACAAGCGTTTCAGCTTCTTCCTCTAACGTCACTGCATTCTTCTCGTTTCTGATATCCTTGTTTGTCTCGAGAAGCCACCAAACACCCTTACGCTTAACTATTGAAGTCCGAAAACAAAAACGCGAACGCGAATACGTAGGTTCTGGAGTGCGAAGAGCTTTAGCGCGATAGGCGACTTGAGCATGGCCATTTGCATATTGGTGCCAACCTGCCTTGTGCTCTACAGAGTCAAGGAAATTCTGGAGTTCCTGATCTACCACAGGAGTCCATTTTCCATCCTCTGCCTTAAGCAGGCTACGCGTCACCGTCTTCTCCGACCTATTTCCGTAACACACCGAAAACAGACGTTCTTCACAGAGAAAAGACCTACGAACTTCCTCCGCTGTGTCGTGGAATTCGTTTGGCGGCGCACCTGCTACGTAGAAGGATACCGGTTCCGGTTCGGCTGGCATCTCCTCTGATGAGTAGTTCACAGCCTTAGGAACCCTCAAACATCCGGAGTAGCAAACGTACGTGCACCGATCGGCTCGAGTCGGAACTAATCCGAGTGAGTGCAAAAACTTGTCGAGTCGATTCCACCAGCGACGAGGCGCATCACTCAATCCGTACACTGAACGGGCGCACAATCCGACAAGATACGGAGGCAATCCGATGTCGGTCGGAAGTTGAACGTGAATAACGCGTCGCTCGAGGTCGTAAAGTTCCCCCTGAAGAAAGGCAGTTTTCAGGTCGATGTGCAACAGGTCCCAAAAAGAAGAGGCTGCATGCTGACATGCTACGCGAAAACCATACCTGGTCGCGGTTGGCGAGTCCGTCTGGAGGTCCCATTTCTGGGCATCTTGGAAGCCTCGACAGACCCATCTGGCCTTAAACTTCTTAAAATTACCATCTTTGTCAATCTTGATGGTCAGGACCCATCGACCAGTAACATAGTTATCGATCTTATGCTTTCTTCGGTCTCGATACTTCATCGCAGTAAAGTCTAAAAAGCTGCGAAACTCCTCTAGTTTAGCTTGCTTGATCTCCTTCGCATACTTCCGGAGCACTTCCGGAGTAATCACACTCTCTGCCTTGGGCGTCTTCTTAGCCATTGTCTTCGCAAGGTACTGGCAGAACTGTGAAAAACCTTTCGGATCATACGAGTTAAAACTCGGAGGAGCTTGGTTCGGACCTAGGACACAAAAATCCATATCGTCAAAACTAACAAAAAGATTTTTCTCATCGTCCAGATCCTTGTCTGGATCCTTCTCAAAACCTTTCACATCTTCTTCATCAAAAATAGGTTCTGAATCTGTTTCATTTGTATCAATCGTCTCATTGTCATCGTCTCCGACTGTGCTCGTAGGCACGGGAATATTGGCTGCTTGTGGCTGATTCGAACTTGATGCTGTCGGATTCTCCGAATGTCCTGGAAAGAAACTTCTTGGCACTGACTTCGGAGGTGCCGGAATAGGTTCGTCATGTCCCGGCAACTGAACCTTAGAACGTTTAACCTGAAACTTCACCTTGGCCTTTGGCAAAGCATCAGTTGAGTCCACAGAAAGCTTCCTCATGTGCTTACTGTGACGTTCACGATTCTCCGGAACATATGGTTCTGGCTCCGGCGTGTTCGAATCTGGCGACGGTACGAACGGATGAACGGGATCCGTATCACTCGGAAACCCTATCGGTGGTTGACCCGGATCATCTGGCGGACGGGATTCACTCGTAATCTCCGGCGTTGCCTCTTCCGGATCGCTCGATGGATATCCGAGTTGCTCCAAAGGAACATCGGGATTTCCGAACTGATTCGGACCAGCTACGGAACCTGTCGGAGGTGGTCCCGGAGGTTGTCCACCCTGGTGATCATCAGGGTTGCCACCCGGTCCATCACCAGGCGGATACATGTCTTCATCATCTGGATCAAAATACTGCTGTTCCCCCGAGACGGGAATCGGCTCATAAGCCATATCATCATCCATCGGTGGTCCGTAGTCTGGAGGTTGATCCTTTGGATCCTCTAGAACTACTTCATCAGGAGTCACAATGCGCTTCACGGCGCCGGTCGTCTCTGCTTCGTAAACTATCATACTCCAATGATCTACCAAAAACTGTTCATGATGAGGAGACAGTTGTGACACAAACATAAAGAAAACCTGATGGTATTTTCCTGGCTTCCACATAATCAACACTGCATCATCCTCAGAGTTGAAGAGAGGATGCACTCTACCAAAAGTACCACGATAGACCTTACATCTCTCAAAATACATCTGTGGCAAGGTTCTTCGTCTAATCTCCTTCAGGCCTGGAATCAATGACACAATTCGAGAATCAGAGGATGTTGTCACATCAAACTCTGATCTCTGAGGTAGTGCATCTACCTGCCTCAAGGTTCTGATCAGTTCAGTAGTAGTGAACCTTTGTGGTAGTATGTGTCGAAGTGGAACCGGAATTTCCGTCGTCTCTTCCGTTCTTACGGAATTCAACAAAATTGACTGATGAGCTTCTCTCTCTAACAAAAGAGCTGTTCCACACAAACTTCCAGAGTCATAATTCTCCAGAAGATCTTCAATAAGGAAACTCTGACGCTTGTCGGAAGTCTCACTATAAGGAAGAAAACGATTCATCTCAACCAAAAATGAGAACGGAAACTTCTTCCAGTCAGGATCCTTGAAGTACTGGTTGCTTCTAGTGGCTTGCACTGTTTTAGCTTGAAATGAACAGTCACCAATACCTTTCCATCCTTGGCAGGATGCATAGGAATGGAAGACTGTCACGTAACTCATTCCCTTCGGACAATAACAAAAACAATTCATATTCACATCAAAGTTAAAAATCGGATCCTTCAACGAAGAAATGAACTTCCGCAAAAACAAACAAAACTTGTTTCCTTTGGGAACAGTCACAAACACATGTTTCTTCCTTCTCAACTGCCACTCAATCACATTACAACATAGCAACCAAATAGAAGCTCTGTTCTGTTTGGGAGAAGGGTTGTTGATCACTATACAGTGGGGCTGCAATCTCTCCAGTTGCTGCCAAATACCATCTTGACCCTTCATAGTGGAAAAGTTGTATCCTGCCTTGAAATCCATAGGAGATGCAACTTTAACACCATTCTTTGAAAGGAACCAAGATAATCCACTGTTTCCATGAAGTAACTCAACAACATCAGGATGATCATCATTACAGAAGAAAAAGGACTGTTCTCCAAATTCGGCATCAACATACAGTTCGTGATCTTCACGTAAGTTCTCCGGATTCTCATCGTCTAATGCCGGAATGGAAACATCATGCCACTCATCGTGATCACGTCTAACCTTTGACTGATTCACACGTATCACTGCCTTACCAGTATTGGCTTGGACCATAGCTCCTTCTTGTCCAAGTACTGTGGCACGAACCCAACGTCCTTTATCCTTGAACTTTGATGAATCCTGAGTCCAAACAAAAACCTTCTCTCCTTGGAAATAGGGACCGTCACTTGGCATAGTCCTTCTTGCAAGATCTGCTCGAAGGTCCTGAGCTTGTCGTGCTTCTTGATGAGCTCTCAAAGCCACACGTTGTAGTTCCAAATTTGTACGATCTTGTGCGGCGGCATTAGCTGACAATTGCTCAGGGCTTGCGGTCTCAAGGTCAAAAAGATCTGGTGGACGTCTTCCAGTTGCTATCTCTATTGGTGAATATCCACTGATAGTCAACTGACAATTTCTTGCCCAAACTACTTTCTTGACCACTTCTCTGACCGTAACACCACGAAAACGTGGGTCATCCAGATCTACCTTCATAACATGCCACATACGTTTGAACAAACGTACAGCTGTCTCTGCTCGGTTCGGCCAAGGAGTTCTTGGCCCACAAGGACATTGTTGTATACCATGGAACCTGTAGTATTCAACAAAAGCATCGGTGAAAAAGGCTTCGTCTCCTACGATGGCCTTTGGAACACAGTTGTTCTCATCAGACCATTGCCTCAATGCTTGGATGGTGGTTTGATCTATGAGGTCTTTCTGTGCCGTAGCCCAGAGAAGATTTGTGGCACCATCAAGAACAAGTAAAATGATATGATATACTTGTTCTTGTGAAGTTCAACCTCACAATGATCAGCAAAAACAACATCACCAAAACATGAAGCTCTAATACCGGAGACTCTGGCTCGTGGCGGAGGTGCCACTGAAGTGTTACAAACACGGCAATTCCTGACAACTGATTCATACTTCTCTAAAACAGAGTCAGGAAGCTTCAACATAGAAACACGTCTACGAAACTGAGTAGGACTCATATGGTAGTGCTTCACATGAAGCTTATAAAGCTCTACCTTGTCCTCCAGTCTCTGTAACATCTTCCTATATGCCGGTGTCATTGCAACAACTTCACTACCAGGTAATGGGATTGAAATCCGCCTAGGCTCAAGAGCGCCATCACCTGGTTCAAGTGGTTCATGTTTATCACTTGATTGTCCTTTTGATGCTTTAGGAATTTCTACAAGTTCACCTTCTGGTCTCTCAGGTGGTTCTGAGGGAGCATACTCCTCAAGATCATCACCCTTTAAATCATTCTGAGGCTCAGATGGTTTCGACTTGTGTCCCTTCCAAAATGGATCAAAACCCTTGGAAGTATACCGAAACTTTGGCGGCGCGGGCTTTTCCGCGGCACTTGATGGTGCACCTTCCTTCTCTGACGAGAAGCCTGGTTCCCTGTCCTTTGCAATGGGAACCTTCTCTGAGGAGGAGCGCACCACTGCATCGGGATCACCAATGCCACGGTGCTCAATGCCAGCCTTCCTGATCTTTAGATCTGGAATTTTGGCATCTGGCTTGAACTTAAAAATTGTTCTACCACGCCATTCATAGCCAATTTGTAGGTCCTTCCATTTTGCCTTGCGCCAATCATCCTGCTTCTTTATCTCTTCTCCTCCTTTCTTCTTCTTGATGATTGTCAGTCGCAAGTCTTCCAGTAAGTCAGTGTCTACAGGACAGGACTTAGTCGCTGGAAAAAGAATCTTTCTATAATCCTTGTGGTGACGTATCAGTTCTCTCTTGTGAACATCTACTTCCCAGTAGTCAACCACAGGATATGCATGTTCAGCTACATCTTCATCACTATTGTGATCAACAGAAATATGACCATATTCATAGTGAGTGAAGTGAGAGTAAAAACTCTTCTCGCGCCGAGTCTGCAGATTCACGTCAGACAGATACCATGCAATATCTTGGAAGTCCAAGACAAGATGAGTACTGGCTGCAACCTTCAACTCCAAATACTTGATACCAAGAGGCACCGATGTCAGATAAGCATGTTGAGGTGTCAGCCTGAGTTCAAAGCCTAAGTTCCTCATCTGTGGCAAGCTCATAAGCAAAGGGACTTCTCCTTCTTCCACTATGTCGAACTCTGTATGGTGGATCGTCCATGCACGATCATACATGTAAATCACCAGTTTCTGAGAGCAAGTAGCCTTCTGGGAATCGGCAAAGTAAAACTTGCTCTTGGTAGACTCAAAAGAGTACCATAATCCACAATCTGGGTGATTGTCGACATAGTTGCAAAAATGGTCGACTGCTCGCCTTGATCCCATAGCTCTAGTGCATCCAATGTCCAGGATTGCAATAGTCGGCGGGAAGCGATTCTCAGTCAAAAATGAAATGGCCTGCATCTCCTTCACTTCTTTCTCAGCGCTCATAAGCGCAAAGCCATCAGGAGCCTTTGTGAGCATCTCCTTTGACAAAGAGTACCTCACAGGGGCACTCATGCCGTTGAAGATCGTCTCACCATTGTTGACCGCGCAGTCAGCTTCATCTTGACATGAGGTCATCATGCCTGACAGCAAGTCCACCTCACTGTCATGGACTTCAGCTGCTGCTGTCACACAATGTGCAAAGAAACCTTGTTGACCTCCTGATGCTTGTGAAGATCTTGAAGGTGCAGGCAAAGAACGTGGCTGTTGTTGATTTGCATAGTTTGCATCTTGTTTGCCATCTCCTTTATCTTTTCCTTTTCCTTTCTTGCCTTTTCTCTTGCCTTTTCCTTTTCCTTTGTGGGAAAACCATGCTTCTTCAAGCTGTTGCCAAAAGTCATTGGCATCATCATATTCTCCTTGAAGATAGTCATTCATATCTTCGGCAAGAATGGCATCATATGCTACTTGGTTTGACTCCCAAGTGTCCTCATAAGGATTCTCTTCAAAGTACTCTTCTGGATAAGTTGTCTGTTGCTCATCAGCAAAATGGCCTTTACCTCGTCTCTTTCCTTTTCCTTTTCCACGAGGTCTGAAGAATCTGCGGCCTGATCTTCCTTTACCTTTTCCTTTTCTTCTTCCTTTTCCTTTGCCTTTTCTGGCTCTTCTTCCTTGGAATCTCCTTTGGAACCACGAGAAGTTTTGATCATCATATACCCAAAAGACATCGTCCAGGGCATCTAAAAATCCTTCTGTTCCATCTTCTTCATCTTCGGCCCAATAGCCAAATGTACCATCGAGTTCTCCTTCGTCTAGTACGAGAAATGATCTTCTACCTCCAGCACCTGTTGGCTGCATCAAAGGATTGTCTACTGAAGTCTTTGTCTTGCAGAACATCTCAATGAAAACTGTCCTCAACTCTGTTGTAGTGTATTGCTGCAGGACCCTGCCACGATGAGTCATCAAAGAAGTCAAAGTGTTTCGCTGGTCCTGAGACAAATCTGCAAGTGACAGCATGAGTAATGCAATGAGATTTTCTCCTAGAGGAAATTCATTCTGATGAAAAGTTCTCATATTGCCATTGATGGTCTGCATGATTTCCTGAATCCTTTCTGCCGTTGGTGCTACTCCAGTCAACGCTGCATCTGCCTGCATCTGAGCTAGGACTTGCGGATGTGCTTGAGTGACTGGTTCTAACATGTCCATCCAACTGCTCATAAGCCTTTGGAGTAAAATCTGGAATCTTGTCATCCATTTCATCATGTCAGCTGATCCTCGATTGAAGCGCACGAATTGCATAAATCTATACAGGAATACATTGGTTGATCCCTTCACGAAATATGGTCGTAGTACTCGTTTGAAATATTCTACGCCAGCTCCTGGTGGATCATTTGCCTTCAATGCATCTCTGTCTAAAACTCGCTTGTATACAGCTGCTTCTCCTTCTAGTCGGTTTCTCAATGCTGGTCCTCTCTTCTCATCTTCCAGCTCGGTGATATCACACCAATCGTCTATGGCATCCTCATAGGAAAACCATGAAGTCTTTCCATCATAAGATGGGGGCACCTTTGTAGTGACCTGTGTTGTCATTGCTATTGCTGCTGGTTCTCTTCTCACATGCCTATTCACGTAGGCTGCTGGCTCATAAGCCACATCCGCATCAGGCTCTTCCCAGTCGTCTATCCAATCCATGGCCGTTTGCCCACTAGCAAGTCTATGCCTAGGAAAGGAGCTCACCTGGGTCTTCCAGGATCACCGCTCCGCTACCACTGAAAGAGTGACTAGGGCGTACACGGTAGAGGTGCAGACCGCTAGTGTCTTTTATGCGCAGAGTCTTATCCTCTTGCTCTTTTGAGCCTTGAAGCAGTCAAGCATGGACACACTATATCGGCTGTTGGAGTGGAACCCTGTACAGGTAGGCTCTACTTTTCAGGGGGGGGGGGGCCCCCCCCTACATATGAAGTTTTCACGTGATGCTGCGATCCCGAGGATTCCAGCCCCTCACTTGCTAAAGCAAGGACAACTCCAGCTAGCTGGTGCTAGCTTTCGTGAATTGTGATTGCTCTGATATTTACAGAGTTTTTCTGGTCCACCGAGCAAACCCTCCAGCAGTCATTGCTATGTGGATGATGCTTTCATCGTGATTGCAGCTGAAAATGTGATTTGGAGTTAGGAGGAGTCGGGGGGTACATTCTTGTTTGGCGATTGCTTTGGCACGTATCCCTGCTTAAGGATGGGGAGGGGCCAAGTGCTGACAGCCCACTAGACTCAACCTGCTTAGGCTGCTGGTCCCGAGTTAGGCTGAACGTTCACACAGCTCATCAATCTTCTGGCTATGTTCCGGCGGATGAAACTGTTTAGGGTCTATGCTGGCAAAGTTATTCCCTTGTTTCTTCTGACCCTTAGTATTATAGTATAGACAATTTGATGTTCATTTTGCTTTCTTAGTCCAAACGCATCCTTGCCAAAAATAGACTCTTGTTTCTTGTAGCGTCGGGTCGTAGTAGCTATAAGCCCAGCATGCAGGCAATTAATGCAATTAAACCATCTCTTTCTGCCTCTCCCTCTCTCTCTCTCGCTCTCTCTCTCGCTCCTGAGCCAAGATGAATCCAACATTTTCTCCCAAAGGCACCATGGCGTGAAGAATCGCATTCCAGACCTGTCAGTGAAACGAAAATGGAACGCAGAACAGCTTGCATTCATTCTCTTAGTTTATATTTCTTTTGATCAACAGCGACTTCATTGTTGTTTTCGCCAAAGCTTGTCTTTCCGGATTCCGCGGTTCTGAAAACTGAGACCCGACGTTCCAGTTGTGGCTGCCATGACGTGCGAGCCATTCCTGGATGAGTTGGGAGCGAGGACTGAGAGGACTCGAAACAAAGGATTCTAAACGCTACTAGGGGCTCCTGGCCTTACTACTAGTAACAAGGACGCTACTTAGTAACTCCCTTCTAAAGACTAAGTTTCCAAAAGTCAACCAAATCGTTAAGTCTGAGCCTTAGCCGTCCTGAGTTGTTCACTCTAGCCTGCTACCTACTTACCTACTTAAGCCTCCCAAGCCGCCTCTCTACCCATCGCTACTTCGATCTTTTCACCTTTCGTCCCGTCTCCTGCAAGTAAGGAAGGATCGGTGCCTCGAAGAAGCCCACCATAAAACGGACCTGTAAAGCGACGATCGATCCAACACAAATAGATTGTTTTCCGCGCGCGGGGGGGGGTAGGCCGGTAGAAGAGGTAGGCCGGTAGTAGCTAGAGGTAGCTAGGGAGAAGCAAACGGTAGCTAGTACCTGCAAGTAGCTAGTAGTTAGGACGCAGGATAGGTCGTGCTTCTTCAAGCGCTCGCACTATTCATGTGGTTCCGAGATTTTTAGGGACACTTAACTAGTAGCTTCTTGTCACTAGCGATGGCCTCCAAACTGAAAGCGAGTTTGAAGTGTCAAGGGAGTGCCACGCTAGTAGTAACAAGTGCCACGCTACTAGGAACAAGTGCCACGCTAGCAGTAACAAGTGTGGCAAAAACTTGGCAAAAGCGGCGAAGAACGGAGCGAAGGCGGTGTGCTGTCTCTGCGGTCTCGATCTTGAGCGTGAGACCGCATAGATTTGATGCAGTGAAATGCCAGGGATGGTCATCAGTAGCATGGCCTCAAGCAATTCCGTCGGGAGAACAGCGTTTTCCAAACGTTTCCTCTGTGCTCTGCTTCTCTACTAGGAACAAGTGCATCGCTACTAGTAACAAGGGCCTTACTAGTAGTAACAAGAAGCCATTAGTAAATATACCATTTAATTAGAATGTTTCTAATAGCTTCTTGTTACTAGTAGTAAGGCACTTGTTACTAGAAGCGATGCACTTGTTCCTAGTAGCTTCTCTTCTCTTCTCTGCTTCTCATCTCATCTGTGCTCGACGACGCGTCGACCACGGCCGCGACGCGTCGACCACTCGGCCCACGGCCACGACGTCCAGCAAAGTGCACACGGCCACGACGTTGAACTCTCCAAACATCCTGCGAACGGAACAAATAGCTACTAGGAACAAGGGCATCGCTACTAGGGGCTCCTGGCATCGCTACTAGGAACAAGAAGCTACTAGGAGCGAATAGAAAGACACGTTGAACTCTCCAACACATTCTGCTCGCTTCGCTTTAAGCAACAAGCATGTTAATTTTGCAATGGTTTATGCTTTTTAGCAAAGGCCCCGCACTCTCCTGCATGCCCAAGGTGTCAAGGGCAATCCCAGGCAAACGCCGACCATCACCCAACTTGGAGCACACGTGAGCACCCGACGTGAGAACATAAGGGTCCAAGGCAAGTGAAAGTGCGTGATCAACTCGTTTCCAATCTCAATAGCCCCATATTTTTTGAAACGAAATAGGGCAAGAAGCTACTAGTATCCAGGGCACTACTACGTAGCAAGAATAGAACAACTAGTAAGGTTTTTTTTCAATCTAAAGACAAGTGATTTCTTCAGACAAACGAGCTCAACGCATGCTTCTGAGGTCTAAACGATCCAAGTGCCAGGTTCATGGCATTTTGGCCCTTGTCCCTGGACGAAAGGCTTTTTCGAAGCTAGTAGGAGCAAGGGCATCGCTACTAGGAGCATTCTTACTACTAGTAACAGGTGAAGACTTTCCTATTTCGAGACATTCGAACCGTTTCTTGTTTTTTGCTTCCGCGCGGGGGCTAGGCCGCTAGAGGTAGTGGCTAGGTAGCTAGTTAGGATGCAGGATAGCTCACGCGCGCGCACTATTCATGTGGTTCCGAGAATTTGTTAGGGACACTTTCATGCTGTATTATTCCTAGTGCCAAGAGCTACGTTCGTAGCGAAACCCTTGTTACGTCACCTTTCTGGTAGCTTCAAACCTTCACCTTTCTGGGGCCGAGCCACCCTGGCAGCGACACGGCCACGCCAATGTTTGAGCCGTGGCCGAATTGACAAGAAAAGAAGAACACGAGGATCAAGACGTAGAGCACCAATGAGTCCCGCTCCCTGCAAAGCAGAAAGCAGAAGAGATAAAAGCAGAGTGCTAAGGAACATATCGTAATTAGCTTCTTGTTCCTGGTAGTGCGGCCAGGAGCCCCGTTCGTAACGTCCTTGCTCCGTTCGTAGCGATGCCAGGAGCCCCTAGTAGCGAACCTTGTTACTTGTCTTTTGGCCTCCAAGCGGCCTCCTAATAGCGTCCTAGTACCACTAGTACCACACAAACCGTGAGAAGCAGCTCCCTTGAAGAACCAAACAAGACTGAGCAGACCTCTTCTTCGTCTTCTCGTCCATCCAGGACATGTTCGCGCTTGCCATTTGCAAAGCCAAGACCTGTAGATTATACATGAAGATCATTTTAAGTGTTCATGCTGTTTGGATGTTTTCTGACATTTCCGTTCTGTTCAACTGTGCAATGGGTTTTCAAGATTTTGAGCAAATCTGAGGCGAGCATGGGCGAGCGAATGAACAGACCTGATCCGATCCAAAGGAAATCACGCCGATACGGAAGCAGCAGCCGCTAAGCGGCCTCCAACCTAAGAGCGATGGCCTCCAACACGTACAGGGACGTGAAGGACACTAGGCATCCTAACAGGTGGTTCTGCTTTCGCAGAATTGCGCACCAAATGATTTCGTATGATGACCAATGAGTGGGAAGTGAAAGCGACAAGTTTCAATGCAACAAGTGCATCGCTACTAGGAGCAGGGACGCTACTAGGGGCTCCTGGCCGTACTACTAGGAGCAAGAAGCTATTAGTAACAAGTGCATCGCTACTAGTAGCTTTTTGCAGATGGACTGGGAACCAGTCGAACAAGTCTGAAGAATTAGACCGAAGAGACCGTTGGAACAATCCTTCTGACAGTTGGGATGGAGGAAGACCAAAACGGTCTTCCCAAAACCTCAAAGACAAGTTCTAGTTCTAGTTGTTCAATCGTTTTCTGGTGTCTCTGTAGACTTCTTGAGACTGTTCTTTAATCCTTTCCTTCAATTTCGGTACAAATATCTTCATTAAACTTCTTTAAACGTCCTGAACTGCGTTCTGTGCGTTTCTTCCCAATGGTGGCCCTTTTGTCTCACGAGTTCCGACTTGGCCGGGAAGGTCAGGGGGATGGACTGCCGGGCATTCCGCCGGATGCAAAACACGATGGCCTCAACTGAAGCGATGGCCGTTAGCGATGCCCTTTGTTCCTAGTACGGCCAGGAGCCCCGTTCGTAGCGTCCGATCGCTCCTAGTAGTGATGGCCTTTGTTCCTAGTAGCTTCTTGTTATTACTAGTAAGGCACTTGTTACTAGAAGCGATGCACTTGTTACTAGTAGCTTCTTGAATTCGCTTCAAGAACACGTCTAAGACGGCGAATGCATGGCACGCATGATGTGAGGATGCCTTTGGCAGCCAAACAGGCATGCGAAAGATGAAACGCAGCCGTCGCGGCAGCCGTCGCGGCAGCCGTCGCGTTCACGTCAGGCTGCAGTCTGGCACTGTGAGCATCTAGCAGCACACCTAGCGTGAGCGAAGCACCTCTTTCAAATGCAAGCTTTTGCACCCCCTTTCAATAGCATAAGCTAACTTTTTTGAACGTGTTTTGCTGCTCTTTTTGGAAAGGCTGGACACTTTGCCTCAACACGATCCAGTTCTTTACAATACTCCCTGCAACATGTTCCTTAGGCTGTCTACGTTAATTGGAGGCCATCGCTCTTAGGATGGAGGCCATTGCTATTAGGTTGGAGACCATTGCTATTAAGTCATGTCAGCTCAACGCGGCAAAGACTCTCTGAGCTTTGAAATGCCCTTTAGAGGCAGTTGGTGCGAGACATAATTCAACAGTTTTTTTCCAGAATCTCTCCGGTACATTCTTCTTTACAATGGTGCAGCGTCTCAATCTCTGTTTTTCTCAGCATTTCGTCAACAAGCTCTTGCTTCCTTGGGTCTTTGGAAGAGTAGAACTGTCACAACTCTTGCTTTTTTAGGTTCAGTAAATCATTTTGTCTTGCAAAGTCTCGAAACATGTTTCCCGGGAGTCAAGAATCCAAAGCAACCGATCTAAATGGAACACCCATGAACTCCTGCGATGCACGTAGCATGGCTGAAATCCATGTTTACAATTCCCACCTACTTCTCTTCCTCTTGCGAGTAGCCACCTGAATTTGCAAAGTTGGAACAGGTCTCAAACTGCAAAAGAACAAACAAATCAAATATGTTTTAAATTGGAATAAATGTTAGATGATTTTAGCATGCAAAACCATACATGCCATTTGGAGGCCATCGCTAGTCGGTTGGAGGCCATTTGTCATTGAACCTCATTGTGACCATAGATAGTAGTGGTTCAGGATGCCATTCTTTCTGTTGATGTCCGCCTAGAGGAGGCAAGCCAAGGTCGCCCAGGATTTCATTGATCCTTCCGTCTTTTGACACGTCACGTCGGTACACGGTACAAGCCCTACAAGCGACTCATCACGTTTGCACGACTCCAAGCGACTCATGATGAACAAGAACTCAACGTTCTCGCCTTGTTTTTGCAGCAGGTTCAATTTCAACATCTTCTAGCAAGTCCAGCATCTTCTCCACACCTGCAAAAAGACACGACTGTCCCTCCCTCACATTCACCGCATAGCTACGGAAGCAACTGAGAAACCGAGAATCTTCTCAACATGTTTTGAGAACGGTCGCTTCAATATCTGGCAACTGCCGGCAAAATCTCTAAGAAGCTACTAGTTACAAAGGGCATCGCTACTAGGAGCGATCGGACGCTACTATGGGCGCTCCTGGCCTTACTAGTAACAAGAGGACGCCACTAGGAACAAAAGGCGTCACTTCTAGGAGCAAGGACGCTAGTAGGAACAAGGGCATCGCTACTAGGAACAAATGGTCGAGAAACAGAAGCAACACACATGCAATGCGTTCTGCATTCTTCCGCCTACGTCCTTGAAGCGGTCAACCTGAAACAAAACAGGGAGAAGCAGCCCAAAACGCTTAAGAGTGTTTTTCTTCGTCCGTTCTTTCAATCATTCTTCCTTTCATCCTTAGGTTGGAGGCCGCTATTAGTAACAAGAAGCTACTAGAGGCTGCTGGCATCGCTACTAGGAGCAAGGACGCTACGAACGGGGCTCCTGGCCTTACTACTAGGAGCAAGAGGACGCTACTAGAGGTTCCTTTGGAACTTAACAAACTTCCCTCCTTGTGCTTCAGCTCGTGCTTGGTGACAGCGGTATTTCGCATCACCACCATGCGAGTTCTGGCGACACATCCGAAGAGACGACTTTGCCGAAACAAAGACAGGACGAAACCAGTGGTGCTTCTCAGCAAACCAAGAAAAACACAAGCAATATATATATATATATATTATAATATATATATATATATCGAATTGATAACATGATAACATACACATACTTTTTTCATTTTGAGCTGGTAGACATTCAACACACCATTTCTGCCCTCCCAATGCTTGATAAGCGACAAAATTGTTTGTAACCTACGTGCATTTACCTATAGCGCTATTCTTGAGGTTTCCATATAAAGACCATAAAGCATTGCAAACAAACCTAAACCCTCTTCCAAAGGTTTTTCACAACAGCTGCTTCAGCTACTTGTGCCAAGCTACTTGTCAGCTTCTGTCTTTTTGTCTTCGAGGACCTTGATCTTCGGACTCCCGAGGGTCGAACACCGAGGGTCGGACTCCCCGAGTAGCAATCTTCGGACGTACACATAGTAATAACCGTTCCTAGTAGCTGTTCCTTCAGGTCCATCTCGAGCCCCTAGTAGCGTCCCTGCACCTAGTAGCTTCTTGTTACTAGTAGTAAGGCATTTGTTACTACTAGCGAGGCACTTGTTCCTAATAGCGTCCGAACGCTCCTAGTAGTACGGCCAGCCCCTAGTAGCTTCCTTGCTACAAAGATTTCTTCTTTGTTAGTACTCTTTTAAAGAAATGGGCTTTCGTCATTGCAGTTCTGAAAGCGTGGTGTCGAGAAACTTTTGCAGCTACATTCAGTCGCGGACTTGAGCTCGTTGACGAATGGAGAGAAGTTTCTCAATCTGTTGATCCACAGCATATGCATTGGCCTCAGCATAGCTTTCAGCCAAAACACATTGAGAACGCCAACTTTTGCGTGGCTTTGGTTGCTCCCCGTGCTGTGCATTCCTATTTCATTCTGTCATGTAGTCACTTGTACTGTCACTATGTTGGTTGTTGCTCTTACAGTATCATATGACAGAAGTGAGACTGGGACCCTGCACAATAATGGACACATCGTGTCTGAGGACTTTACTGAACAAATGCTTTTAGGTTGGAGGCCATCGCTACTCGCAACAAGAAACTACTAGGTTGGAGGCCATCGCTCTTAGGTCTCAAGGTGATGAAACAATGCTACCGGTCATGTCATGAGTTTCCAAAATGTCCAACGTGGAGGTTGGCGGGGTTTGGACTGTGACGTTCGTCGAGATGACTTTGTGCGAGCTGGCTTTGGTCTCATCTGCGTGAAACCCTTTTGACGCACCTTTGCCCCACAACGGCGGGGGGAGCTTCCTTGAAGCGTGAGCTATCCTGCGTCCATATGTGGCTTCATATTGCTAGTAGCTTACTAGTCATCCTTACTTGATTAAGTCGGCGCCTCCTTAAGAAGGCAGGGCCACGGGAACAACAAATTCCCATTCGGAATCAACTTGGGGTGCCCGGCGCGGCGGAGCCTCTCCCGGTTTTCAGCCGCCAAAGCTGCCTCAGTTCGGGAGAAAGAACGAACATGCGAAGAATGAAGAACGCTACTAGGAGCTACTAGGGCATCGCTACTAGGAGCAAGTGCCTTACTAGTAGGAACAAGAAGCTACGAACGGGGCTCCTGGCATTGCTACTAGGAGCAGGGACGCTACTAGGGGCTCGAGATAGACCTGAAGAAACAGTTCCCTATTAGCGATGGCCTCCAACCTAGTAGCGATCTTGCTACTAGAAGCGATGCCAGGAGCTCCTAGTAGCTTCTTGCTCCCAGTAGCAAGGCCAGGAGCCCCTAGTAACGTCCTCCTAGTAGCAAGGCCAGGAGCCCCTAGTAGCTTCTTGTTACTAGTAGTCACGGCCTTCAACCTAATAGCAATGACATGCAACGTTAAGCCGGTAAGCCTGTGTCAAAAGCTGCTGTACAGAGCTGTGTTGAGAGCTGCTTGGGATCTTTTGGATAGAAGGCCTCTTCAGTGGAGTTTTATTAGCGCAGTTTGTGAGCAGAAATGCCATCTGCCCTAAAAGCCAAGCCCATTCACTCAGCTTGGCAAGTCAAGCTTAGGTCGAAGGCTGGGTTGCAAGAAGATTATTCTGCATACCATTTGACCACCTACCATTGAAACCCATCGGTCCCTGTGTGGTTCTGGTAGCTGCATAGGACGTGCACTTCGCAAAAAGGATAAAAACACCCAGCAGTGAGAGAAACAAAGAGGCACGAAGACGCAAGGCGAGAAAACGAACATGATGCGTTGCGTGCACAATGCGTAAACACTACTACGCTATAGCTAGCTAGCTAGCTGCACCCCCTTGGTTTTTCTGACCTCCGAATCTATTTCGGCAGCTTTGTGTCACAAAGACTCAAGCCTTTCTGATGCTACCAGTGTCCTAGCACTTCTGAAGCTACTAGGGGCTCCTGGCCTTACCACTAGGAGCAAGAAGATGCTAGTTAAGTTTCCGGCAAAATCCAGTAACCAAATCACCAAGCCTGAACCCTTCTGAATCCTAGGTAGTAGCTACTTAAGCCTACTAGCGGCTTGCCTCCCTCCCCCTTTTCTTCTTTCTTTCCAAACAAAGCAGAAACACATCATATATCATATATATTTTTATCACACACTAGACGAGTATAATATAAAACTCTATAGAAGCCTTTTGTTGTCTGCATTCATCGTTTGCTCCGGGCTCCGCGCGAAGTGCTCTTGCTCCTCTCGAGCTCGGAGGAGCTCTGGTCGCTCCTTGGGCCGAAGCGTCTCTGAGGCTGATCGCTGCAAGCTCCTGACGACACAAGAAGGTCCAAGCGATGCCCTTTGCTCCTAGTAGCTTCTTGTTACTACTAGTAAGGCACTTGTTACTACTAGCGATGCGCTTGTTACTAGTTGTAGAAACAAGCGAAAGAAGCGATGTCTAAACAAGTCAGTTGAAAACACACAAGGAGACTAAAAAGGCAAGGGAAGACTTGGGAATTTGCAAATGAACTGTATAATAATATATATATATATGTCCGTGTCAAATGAGCAGATTTCCAGGCTTTTTCTCAAAACACGGACTTCCGAGTGACACGACTACTTAGAAAGGAAGGACAGTCTTCCTGTTTGATTTCAGGTAAGACAAAAACTTCCAGCCGAAAGCTGGCTGCGTTTGTCCTGGACTCCCAGTTTCTCCGGAACTCTTCATGCTCTTGCTCTCTTTGTCTGATGAGTGAATCATACCTCCACACCAAAGCTTGTTTTTCTTTTAAAAAGGGGGGTTAGGCCGCTAGTAGAGGTGAGGGAGGTAGTAGCTAGAGGTAAATAGATAGTACTAGTACCTGCAAGTAACCTACTAGCATGGACGCAGGATAGCTCGCGCTTCTTCAAGGAAGCTCCAAATGCGGCCCTAAAGACAGGGGGGGAGCTTCCAAGAAGCGCTCGCACTAATAGCGATGGCCTCTAACATAAAACAAACAAACGGGGCTTTCGCCCAAACCGATCCGTGCCTCACAACGAAGGCCTTCCGCTTCTTCTCGTTGTCGGTCTGGATGCCATGCGAAACAACAGCTTTTTAAACAAATGCTTGTTCCTAGTAGCTTCTTGTTACTACTCACTTGCTCCTAGTAGCGATGCACTTGTTACTAGAAGCGATGCACTTGTTTCTAATAGCTTCTTGTTACTACTACAACAAAAGCCTCACATCAAAAATAGGACAGCATTATACACACCCCGGTGGAAGAAATCTGGCATTTTGCGCTTGGTAAAGCAGTGTCAAATGCACAGCTTCAAGAACATCAGCAAACCTTTTCCAGAATCTGCACACTCTACACTTGGCTTTAAGAGCTTCTTCTCTTCAGCTTCAAAGCTTTACGAAAGCGTAGAGACTTTGGCTTTTTGTCTGGCCTTAAACTTCTGCGTCTTTGCAAGGCTCTTCTCCTCACGCGTTTCCTGGGCCTCAGGTGATTTTCGAATGTCGAATTGGAGAACAATAGCGTCCTTGCTACTAGTATGTTACTTTAGTAGCGATGGCCTCCACTTAATAGCGTTTAAAACTACAAAACATACTAAAAGCGATGGCCTCCAACCTAGTAGCTTCTTGTTCCTAGTCGCTTCAAAGACATGTTCCTAGTAGCTTCTTGGCCCTCGCTTCGTTTGGTTTCTCTTTCTCTCTTTCTCTTCTTTCGGGTTCAAAGAAGCTAGTAGAAACAAGTGCATCGCTACTAGGAACAAGTGCCTTACTAGTAGTAGTAAAAATGTTTGCTATTATTCAGCTTGTTTATCACCTTTCTCTCTTGTTCGCACCGCACCCGGGCCTTCTTGTGCCTCTGTCGAGCCTCTTCGTACTTCGTCTCGATCTCTTCCTGTGGACGACTCCAGCCCTTCGCTCCGGTTCGTAGCGAACCGAACGCTTCTTAGTTTCTAGCAAACATTGTTACTAGTAAGGCACCTGTTACTAGCGAGGCACTTGTTTCTAGCTTTTTGTTCGAAGCGTGGCCTCCACGACCGCAATGGACGATCGCTAGTTTTCTCCGACTCTCGTTTTGACGGACTCGTCTCGAAGATCAGCCTGTTGACTTGCCAGGTAGTAAGCAACCTTACAGTCGCAGGAACGTCACAGGAACCCACAGGGAACGTGTAGTTTCCCAACGTCACAGGAACCAAATGATTAGCATGAGCTATCCTGTGTCCATACTAGTAGCTTACGTAGCTAGTAGCTTACTCCTTGAGGAGCGGGCGAAAAAAGATAACAGGACAAAATACAATCATCAAATCTCTTAGTAGCGTCCGATCGCTCCTAGTAAGGCCAGGAGCCCCTAGCTTACTCCCTTAGGCGAGCGGTCAAATTTCTCTCGGCCCCGTACCCGCTGTCGGCACTGCATCTCCTTCTGAA
This sequence comes from Durusdinium trenchii, assembly GCA_963970005.1. NCBI lineage: Eukaryota > Dinophyceae > Suessiales > Symbiodiniaceae > Durusdinium > Durusdinium trenchii. The sequence continues at coordinate 68,338 of CAXAMN010008824.1, forward strand.
GAAGTGCTTCCTTGTTTGACACCCTGAGAGCAAATCAACTGCCAGGTCCGAAGAGAAGGGCAACTGCAGGGTGTCTTTGACACGATGTGAGTCGCGCCTTTGAGAAAGGAGATCTTCTAGCCTCAGTCTAAACGATAAAAAAGATACATTTTTCCTTAGACAATGTTTAATATTGTCTTTTGTTCATTAGACCTTTTCCTTTGTTCTTTTCATTCTACCTGGATTCCACCTTTCTTTCTTCCTTTTTAGACCTTGTTCTCTCTGGTTTTGTTTACTTTGATGTTTAAATATCCGGTCTTCTAGCCTCAGTCTGAAAAACGAGACAAAACGACAACGTCTGAGATGAACATGATGAGTCACGAGACTATGAACGCGTCAGAATATAGTATGCTGCATGCATGTCTTGTGCATGAACATGGACGGAAACATCTTCCAACATGACACCTCTACGCCTGTCGGCCATCGCTACGAGTAGCAGGAAGCTAGTAGGGTGGAGGCCATCGCTACAGGGTGAACGTCATTGCTATTAGAAACAAAGAGCAAACAAAAGGAAGAAGGTCTAATATGGTTGCTTTTAGGTTGGAGGCCATCGCTCCTGAGCTTGGAGGCTATTAAGGGCTCTCCAGAGGCTTGATTCGGATATGCTTCACAATGATTCCATTGTGTCTCCAACATGGACCCAGCCGGACAAATGTGCTCTATATGCTAGCTAGCAAAGCACGGCTAGCCTGTAATGGAGTGTCAACAAATGCATCTGTTTTCCTTTCTTTTGAGGTCCTGGTCACCAGCGCTAAGAATAGATACCAACAAGTTCTGATCTCTGATTTGATATCTCTATCGTTTTGGCGCACTCAAAGGCAAGATCCGACCGAAGCAATACATGTTTGTGCACCAAGAGCTGTGCGCTTTGCACGATCTTTGCTTTTTCATGAAAGAGAGAAGCCTTTTCTTCAATCCAAACAAAACAAGCGCAAAGACATAGACAAACACAACAGTCAGAAATTTACCAACAGTGTCCTATTCTCGAAAACGGCACAACTTCAGCCGGAGAAGCAGCTCTCTCTTCCTCGCGTGCTTCTCTTCGATCGCATCGTGCATCTCCTAACGCTATCACGAAAACAAACCACACAACAAAACGAAAACAGCCAAAATTAAGCAAACACAAGGTTTAGGCTTTCTCTAGTCTGAAGCTCCTCTCGTTTCTCAACAAGCATCTGCTCGAAGGCAGCCTGACCGATCGCTTCTCCCTCGATATCATCTTCTCACTCCAACCTACTAGCGATCGCCTCCAACCTATTAGCGATCCGTTTCCTTTGCGTTTCAACTTCCGAGCAACACATCGACAACATCTCTCTTGTCTCATTCTCTCGCATTCTCTCGCTTGTCTCATTCTTCTCTCATTTCTCTCCTTTAAGCCGTTTTCTTGTTTTTCTCATTCCTCTTTTTTTCTTTTACGTCTTTTTTTACTTCTCTCTCTCTCTCTCTCTCTTCGGCCTTTTGCTTCCGCACTTCGATCCCTTTCACCTCTGTCCGAACGGGTCGACCCGTCGTGACAGCGATGCCCTTTGCTACTAGTAGCTTCCTTGCTACTAGTAATGGCCTCGAACCGAATAGAGAGAGTTTTCCTTCGCGGACAGAACGCCGTCGAGCCCTGCGCACCTGCTTTGACTCGATCGAGTCGTCGTGGGCCTGTCGAATGTCTGCCAAACATTTCGCAACCCGCTCATCAGCCTGACGAGACGAACAAGAAGAAACATCGGCAATTAGAAACAAGAACAAACAGAACTATCAACATTTGTAATTAGAACGCTACTAGGAGCAAAGGGCATCGCTACTAGGAGCGATCGGATGCTACGTTCGGAACAGCAGAACTGCACATTTCACGTCCTCCTTGAGCTGTTGACGAAGCTCTTCACAATGCATCTGCAGTTGTCGGTCGTTTCGCTCTCGCACCTGCCATATCGTGAAAAGAAGGCTCAAAGAAAATACCGAAATAGCTCAAACCTACTAGGAATGGCCTCCAACCTAAGAGTGATGGCCTTCAACCTTATACAAGTTGGAGGCCATAGCTCAAAACGCCTTCATACAAACGCAGTCCTTTGCTCACCAATCTGCGACATCGAAAGCATCGCAAGAAGAAGAAAACAAACACAAACACATTTGCTTCACCGTCGCCTCCCTTGTTTGTTCTCTTTTCTTGTCTGCCTGACTTCACCGACGCACTCACGTGTTCAGTCCGTGTTGCCAGCTCTTTGAGTGGAGCCCCGTTCGTAGCGTCCTTGTTCCTAGTAGCGTGGCACTTGTTACTACTAGTAAGGCACTTGTTCCTAGTAGCGTCCTTGTTCCTAGTAGTAAGGCCAGGAGCCCCTAGTAGCATCCCTTGCTCCTTCTTTTGCTGTTCCCGAAGAAATGCTTCTCGATCTTTCTTCAATTGGAGCATTCGTTGAAAGTTCTCCTGCCAGCTCGTATTAGGTTGGAAACCCTCGCTCTTCGGTTGGAGGCCTCTGCTATTACTTGGAGGCCATTTTGTTACATGTAAAGAAATGCACTGTCAGTCTGAACATGTCTGAACAAATAGAAAAGAAGGCGGCAACTGGCCGCCACAGCGCAAAAGTGCTTATTGGGTGTCGGGAAGCGTTGTATAGTGCTGGTGAGTTTCTAGACTACCAACCGAGTTACGGGGCTTGAATTTAATCGTTGCAAGAAGGCACGAGCGATAACTCTAGTGCAAATGGACAAATATATAACTATCATCTTCATCTTTCGCTCGGTTGGAGGCCATCACTAGTAGGTTGGAGGCCATCGCTATAATTTTTCTGCTGTTCACGTCTTCACTCAGTAGTAAGGAGCCCCTAGTAGCTTCTTGTTACTAGTAGTATGGCCAGGAGTCCCTAGTAGCTTCTTTATCTTTCTTCTTTTTCTCTTCACGTCTTCACTCTCCTCCTGCTTCTTCTTGCCTTTCTCAAAGTCCAAGCGGCTTTCCAACTCCTGAAGAAACAAAAGGATCTGAAACGGGCGCGGCCAAGCGCGTCCTTTTTAGGGCCCTATGCCCGGAATTCGAAACAGTTCTGTCCGAACACAATTTCAGTGCTGTGCACCTACGTGGGACAAAGGTGTCGGCATTTTCCAGGAGCCCCTAGTAGCGTCCGATCGCTCCTAGTAGCGATGCCGCTCCTAGCAGCATCTTGTTCCTACCCCCCCCCACCGCGCGCGCGCGCGAAAAGGTCCTAGTAGATTCCTTTGTTGGTATTTCTAATTGAACTTAATTCTCATTACTTCTAATTCTCTGATTCTTGTTACTACTAGTAAGGCACTTGTTACTACTAGTAACTCCCTTGCTCCTAGCTTCGTTGTTTCGTCCTTCGCCTGATCGAGCACCGGACGCCCGTCCTTGATGACAGTACTCTGGATGTCTTTCTGAGCGCAAGGACGAGCGACTAAAAATCGCTTCTAGGACGACGAATGGCATCTCAAAGGACGCTCCGAACGGGGCTCCTGGCCTTACTAGGAGCAAGAAGCTACTAGGAACAAGTGCCTTACTAGTAGTAACAAGTGCCACGCTACTAGGAGCAAGGACGCTACTAGGGGCTCCTGGCCTTACTAGGAACAAGTGCATCGCTACTAGGAGCTCGAAACAACACAACGAATGGCACACAGAGCTGGAATCTGTGCACCTTGGCCATGCGAGCCATGACTTCCATGGTTTCTCGCTCCTTGCGAAGCACCTCGTTTCACAAAGAAAGCATCCAGCGGATCTGCGGTTTCTGCGGATTTCAGCGGTTTCGATGGCCTCTTCAAGGAAGTTGGCGTTTCGATCTCCTCCTTGGAAGTCACTTCCGGAGCTGAGAAGACTCTAAAAGTGACACAAAAAGTGACAACAATGTTCATCTTGTAGTAACAAGTGCATCGCTTCTAGTAACAAGTGCCTTACTACTAGGAGCAATGTTCGCTACTAGTAACAAGTGCCTTACTAGTAGTAACAAGAAGCTAGTAGTAACAAGTGCCACGCTAGTAGTAACAAGGGCATCGCTACGAACGGAGCGATCGGACGCTAGCATGCCACGCCTGCGCCGCCTAAAAGAGTGCTCCCATCCTGGCCGTTGGAGAGAAGAGATTAAAAAGATAAACACACACTCCGTTTGCTAAAAGCGAGCACATCTAAAGAATACACACAACATCAAACAAAACAAGAATGAGACTTGTCTCTTGAGTTTGTTCTCAAGACTTGTCTTGTTGAATTGAACATATCAACTTCAAACTTGAGGTGCATCTCTTTCTGCCTGAGGCCCTCTGCTAGCCAAAGCTGATACCTCTGCGTTGCAAAAGAGAAACCACATATAAAACCGAGAGCTAAAAGAACAGATAAGTAAACAATAAGTAGACAACATACGCCAAAACAAACAACATAACAACATGAAAAGAACCTGTCTTTCTAAACAGGAATATCTGTCAGAATGTCTCCGAGAAGCTTGTGTCACAAGTATTCTTCTCTTTTTCTCGAAGAGCAAGTGCTTGTTCTGACAGAGGCCCATCGCGCACATGAGGTTCTAAGCTTTCTACGCATTTCCGTGTGGATCAAAACACAAATAACTAAAAAACAACTTCGTTGGAGGCCATGTTTTGCTGTGAGAACTGGTCATTTTCGAACTTGCTGTCGCTTGCCGTTGCCTTGTTCCCCTCAAACTCTTCCAGCTCCTGAGAGGGTGTGACCCGAAAAACAAAGGACTTCTCCTGGGAGAAGTGGAAGGACCTGCAAAAAACCCAAGGGTTTTCTCCTTTCTTAGGAGGTAACAAGAAGCTACTAGTAACAAGTGCATCGCTTCTAGTAACAAGTGCCTTACTACTAGTAACAAGAAGCTATTAGAAACAATAAGCTACTAGTAACAAGTGGCTTACTAGTAGTAACAATGTTCGCTACTAGGGGCTCCTGGCCTCGCTACTTACTAGGAGCGATCGGACGCTATCCTAACGGGGCATCGATTTGCAAGGACCTTCCAATGAGCCAAACACCCCCCGTGCAAGTGGAAAGCGATCATAAGTGATCATGATCTAAGATCTGAGAAACAAATCCAGGCTCAGAAGGGTTCTTTGGATATCTTATATCTCTTGTAAGTCTCTTAGATGTTCTTTTTCAGAATGCCTTTCTTTTGGACTCGCTTTGCTCAACCGTGAGCGCCTTCTGTTCTAAGTCCGCTGGGATGATCCCCATGACTTTCATCGCTGCCCGCACTCTGGGCGACCTCGCTTGGAAGGACGAAACACATCAAAAAAAAGACTAGTAGCCTTTTGTTACTAGTAGTAAGGCCAGGAGCCCCTAGTAGCTTCTTGCTCCTAGTAGCGATGCCCTTTGTTACTAGTAGAAAGATATACGTATTATTCTAGTTCTATTGTGGTTTTAAGATCTACGTATAGTTGCTTCTAGGTTAGAGGACATCTCTCTTAGATTTTCAATATTGTAATATTTGACATAGTATCATAGCAATATTTTTGGATACAGTTAGCCAACGGTTACCCAACAGAAACAGTTACAAGCTCGGAGCCACATCTGAGGGGTGCTTCACTGAAGTTCGCTTATTCCTTCAGTGTTCTACTTTGCACTGTTGCTATATAAACATATCATAAAAATATATTTTGTACTAGATGTGTATATATACATATAGTACAACATATATGTAAAATTATGACGATCCAGTTTAGTTGTCTTGCGATACAAATATGCTGTTGCCGATCAAAGGTGCGCGTCATACCTTTTGAGATGACCAACCAAACACATTCACATAGGATTATAGGTTGGACGCCATCGCTCTTAGGGTGGAGGCCATCGCAATTGGATGCCATATGCGGAATGTTGTCGCTCTCACGGCTGGCTGAGCTTCCTGCTGCATGTTGATGGACGGGGGCGCAGCCAACTCCTTGCTCACGTTTTCAATCGGATTTCAAACAAAGGGCATCGCTACTAGGAGCAAGGGCCTTACTACTAGTAACAAGAAGCTATTAGAATTAAAAGTAATTACAATTAAAAGGAATCTAGCAAAGGAATCTACTAGGACCTTTTCGCGCGCGCGCGGGGGGGGGGTAGGAACAAGAAGCTACTAGGGGCTCCTGGCATCGCTACTAGGAGCGATCGGACGCTACTAGGTTCTCCGCAAACCCTGCGCCCTCTGAAGCTGATCGTTGAATCGTTTCGGATATATTTGTTGAACTGTTCTTTAGATTTTTAACACAGTTTTTTGGGTGTATTCTTAAACAATTAAAATACATATTATGTCCTTTCTCAACCTTTCTTCCCTCCAATTTCTGAACTCATGGAATGTCGGAACCGTCACTGAAAAGTGGTGACACTAGTAGTGACCTTCAATTGATGAGGAAACTAGGTTTCAGCACCTGTCAAAGTTTGACTTGGGAACTAGGTCCTGAGCTATCATAGTATTAAGTTGGTGCATCCAGGAAAATCAAGTCCTCGAAGGCTAGCAGGGGTTAGCAGCTAGCCAACTGGAAGGTTTCCCCTCTAACTTACTGGACAGTCAAGGCTTGAAAAGCTGTGCTTGCAAAAGCAAGACTCCACGCTTTGCCCTTCATCATTTTCCAAGACTTTGTCAAACAAACAGATTGCATGTAAAAGCACATAAAATATTAGGTTGGAGGCCATCGCTCTTAGGTTGGAGGCCATCGCTCTCAGGCTGGAGGCCATTGCTCTTAAGTTGGAGGCCATCGATCTTAGGTTGGAGGCCATCTCTAGTTCTTTGCCGATCCGTTCTTTTCAGAGTCCGTTAGCTTGGACATTTTGGAATTTCAAGGCACAAAACGGAACAAGTTTAGCAACGATGGTATTCTGGCCTCCATGGCGATAAATAATCTCCCAGCTCAGGAAAAGCGGAAGCAAAGAAATGCAAGCATGTCTAGATTTGAAGATGCAGTACGAGCACTGTGACATTCTTGTTTGGCTTGACCAGCAGTTTTTGTTCTGTCCTATGCCTGAGCCAAGCTGTCTGAGTCGAGAACTAGAAATGACAAGCAGCCCAAGGCGTGTGTTGCAAGCACCGCAACGTACACTTCTTTGCTTTAACTAGAATGGACACTATCAAGTTGGAGGCCATTCCTACTAGGAACAAGAAGCTACTAGGGGCTCCTGGCATCGCTACTAGGGGCTCCTGGCCGTATTACTCGGAGCAAGAAGCTATTAGCTTATTGTTTCTACTAGCTTCTTGTTACTACTAGTAAGGCACTTGTTACTACTAGCTAGGTTGGGCCCTGATGTGTCCAACCCAACGCACCTTTTCACGCAACGCACTTGACAACAGTGCACCCAGTTGCGAGAACCCCCCCAACAGCGCCCTCACCGTCTGCCCCATCAATTTGCCTGCAGAACGCCGACCAAGAAGAAAACTAGAAAGAAAGAAAGACACTACTAGGAAAAAAAAAATGAAAACCAAAAAGAGAAAGAAGAGAAAGACAGTTGCAAAGGAACGCAAGAATGTGTTCGAAAACTCCCTCAGCCTTCACCTGTATGAGCGGTCTCAGGTGTGCAAAGAGATCGAAAAGCTGAAGCTCCTCTCTTTCAGTGGAAGAAGCTACTAGGAACAAGTGCATCGCTTCTAGTAACAAGTGCCTTACTAGTAGT
>CAXAMN010008824.1:83903-147000 GCA_963970005.1 Durusdinium trenchii
AGTAGCGTCCTTGCTCCTGGTAGTAAGGCCAGGAGCCCCTAGTAGCGTCCTTGTTCCTAGTAGTAAGGCCAGGAGCCCCTAGTAGCGTCCTTGTTCCTAGTAGTAAGGCCAGGAGCCCCTAGTAGCGTCCTTGTTCCTAGCAGTAAGGCCAAGAGCCCTAGTAGCGTCCTTGCTCCTGGTAGTAAGGCCAGGAGCCCCTAGTAGCGATGCCAGGAGCCCCTAGTAGCGTCCTTGCTCCCAGTAATGTTGGAGCCTGATTAGTAAATAGGTCCTCTAGAATGCTAATTTTTCCAAATTTATTCAGACCCCCCTGTTTGAAAAATGGTTCCTCTATAATGCTTAAAAGGTTTTGGGCCCTAAATTTTTCAATTGGAAACCCAATTAATAAGGGTTTGAATTTGATTCATTAGCTGACATAGCTTTCTCTAGGTTTCTTCAAAACTGACAGCTGACCAAAACCACCAATTCCCCAATTAAACCCTTTATAAAACATTGCTCCTAAACAAATTTTCAAGGTAGTAGACCAGGAAGGCACCTGATCCTCGACAATAAATTGTGAAAAGTTTTTTCCACTGGAAAAATGCGCGTGGATTCTCCCTTTACTTAGCTCCTGAGGCCAATGATTAGAACAATTACAAAGCACCTGAGAAAGGAAGCTGAATACAATCTATGAAAGGAAAATTAATACTACAATCAATTACAAAAAGGAATTCTCACAGGAATCCAGATTTGTTTTGGTGATAGTTTATTATAGAAGACCCCCTGTTTGTTTGAGGGGGGGGGGGGCCTATTTACTAATCAGGACCGCACATTAGCGATGCCAGGAGCCCTTCCGTTCTTCCGTTCTTCACCGAGGTCCGGACGGAGAGCGCCATCGCCGTCCGTCGTCCGACGCCGTCCGACTGCTCGAAGCCACAAGGAGGACGAGTTTGAACACAAAAGCGAGGGCCTGCACCCGAATACTTGAGATGGCCTTAACTACAACACAAAAAGTGAGGAACGCAGTGATGAAACTGCAGCTGTAGTTTAGTGATGAGTCGAATTACTCAAAAGTGACAACATCAGTCTCGCTGATGTGAGCACCAAGCAGCTTCAACTAGTCTTGGCATGTCTGCTTCACTATCGACTAGCGCAGCGTTGATGCAACCGCTAAAATGTCCGGACAAAGAAAGGGCGAAAGAACGGCAGGAGAAAAACATGAAGAAAAAAACGGTTTGCAAAAAGGACAGAAACGAGTCTTCGAGGACTTCTCGTGAAGGTTACACGCGGACATCTGGACAAGCAGCGCACAACCTGCTATCGCGTACATTTGAAGAGCTACATGGGGCAAGGTACCCAAATGAAAACAAGCAACTCGATAGCAACTCGAGTTGATGCGTCACAAGTGACTGCATCTGTGGTGCTTGCAGGAATGTTTTTTCCTATGTTCCTTCTTGGAATGACTTTTCTGCGCATGGACCTTCAACATCTCTTTACTGACATGTTCATCTTTTTTGGATTCTTGTCATTTGTCTTTGGACCTTTGGACATTTCTCTTGTTTCGACTTTCTACTTTCCTACTTTTTGGACCTTGTTATGTCTATTCTTTCGCATCGGCCCACAAGCGGGGTGGATACAAAGGCTGAGAAACGACAAAATTTTGTAAATTTTCAAAAACATCCCACGTTTTGTGTCATGCCCTTCATTCTTCTCTGCTTCTGAACCTGTGTTTTCCATATGTTTTCCACCCTCTGGTTTGCGTGTCACCCTTTGCGCACCTGTGGCGCAGGTCTGTGAAACGTGAAACGCTCGACGCGGCAGAGCTTCGCTGCTCGCTATGCGAAAAGAAACGAGCTACAGAGCAAACCAAACGTAAGAAAAACGCTGAATGGTAAACCTGCTGCAGCATCGCAGTCAACTTCACATAGCTCAGTACCTCCACAAGGTGGCCAACTCTCTCGAAAAGTGTGGAATGTTCTGAGTTTTTTTAAAAGAAAAACCACAAAGTCGACAAACACGACTTCAAGAAGGCCTTGTTTTATTTATTCTTTGACTTCAAGGTTTGGCTGGGACCCCCCGCTGTTGATGTACTTCTGGTAGTCCAAGCACAGGTCACGGGTGTGATTGTTAAGGCAAGCATCCACATAGGACCCTCTTGACATGCAAAACATCGTGCATCGTAAGCAGGCGCAATCCGTTTCCTGGTGCGGCTGCGAGAGGTTGGTGCGAAGCCTTCGAGGCTTCCAACTTCCAACATCTAAAATATTTTACTATTTACTTTCTTATTTCTTCTCTTTTTCTTCCTAGCCATGGCTTCCAACCTAAGAGCGATGGCCTCCACCCTAGTAGCTAGCGATGGCCTCCAACCTACTAGCGATGACATCTGACATGCAAGAACGCAAGAAAACCATGACTTCTTTCTTAGCCCCCTTACCGCATCTTTGGTCTTTAGCACACAGAGCCCGTCTTGACCATCGCCAATACAAACGCACTACTTCCCCAAACAGTGTGGACACACTAGGGGTTCTTACATGTTCTTACGGTAAGTGTAGAATAGGTGTGCTTAGATAGGTGTGCCGCACGGCCGTGTCCGGCTAATTCGCTGCTATTTACAGCGCATTCATGCCTCTCGAAATCCTCGAAGTGGATTTCGACTGCGCAGGCTCGCAAAGTCTGGGTGGCCGCGGCGGGTGCTTCTAGCGACTGCGCTCTCGTTGTAGCGCCGTGCGCATTTTCGTACATGGTGGTCACTTTTCGTGGCAGGCACAAGGGAAACCTCGTGTTTGGTGCTCCAAAGTCGACTTTTCGTGACAAGTGCAAGGGATCGGAGCTGTTTTTCTTCGAAGTGCAGTTTTCGTGGCAGGTACAATACTTTGGACATGGTGGTGATCTTCGACGAGCTCTGATTTCGTGACAGGTGCAGTCGTGAGTTTTGGACATGTGGCTCGTTTGCAGATTTCGTGGCAGGCGCAGCGCTTTGTGAACCTCGATGTGCAGAGTTCGTGGCAGGCACAGAAGTGCCGATTTCGTGGCAGGCGCCCCACACACTCACTCACTCTCCCACTCTCACACACACTCACTCACACCCGCCTTCACTCTCACTCACACTCACACTCACTCACCACCACCGCCACCGTCACCACGATCCCCACCTTCATCACCACCATCACCTCTCTGGACCCCAATGCGTCTAGATCTCTACACTTTCTGCTTATGGACCTTACACACACTGTTTGGGGTCTCTTGCCGGGATATTTGATACTTTCTGCAACTGTAACTGTTGGTTTGGATGGTTGCGAGGTGTTGCTTTGAAGTTGATGATTCAGTGCCTGCAACAGTGAAGTGAACGTATTTTTTGAGGTCAAGACTATAGTGGTCATGTTGTTTATGTACCGTACAATGTTGTACTGTATAGCTTAAAAGCAGAAGGAGAGCAAGAAAGAACTATGACTCGACATAAAAAAGAACCAATAACATTACAAATACAATTTATTGGTTTCTCAAAACGTGATGCAACACATCTCGAAACACGGACACCGCGGAAGCCACCGAGACGGACGCGCGTTGATGCAAGTGTTCGGGTCCCTGGTAGCGATGCCAGGAGCCCCGATCGTAGCGTCCGTCAACCGGGCCTTTCTGAAAGCCCCTAGTAGTGTCCTTGCTCCTAGTAGCGATGCCCTTTGTCACTAGTAGCGATGCCCTTTACTTACATCTTACTTGCTTACTTACACAATCTTGTTCGGTCTTTTCTCGCCAAAGGCGCTGCATCTTTCAGCGTGCAACTGGGCGGGCCACAGTGACTGAGGCAAACGGCCACATGCTTCCGCACCTGGTGACGAACTTCGACACTGCATGCAATGGCATGGCATGCGACCTCTTGTCTATGCTCCTTTCTTTTGACTATAAGCGCTTGCTGGTGAGCAAAAACGGGTCCTTGCACGAAACGTTCTTGCAACTTGTCTTCAAAAATCTACACATTCTGATTGCTCTTGCCAAAAGGTTTGTCGCCATCGATCTTGGAGGCCATCGCTAGGTGGGAGGCCATTGTTAGGTTGAAACGGCTGAAGAGTTGGACACTCCCACTGTATCTCATGCCGTACTCATTCCTGCCTTGTTCTGCTCCAGCCCTGCTGCTATAGGACCACGAATCTCTCGGTTCCCAAGGCCACAACCTGGAGGCCAAGGCGGAAGGCCACCTACTAGGCGGAAGGCCTCCATGCTTCTTGCTCCTAGTAAGGCCAAGAGCCCCGTTCGTAGCGTCCGATCGCTCTCGAGTAGCGATGCCAGGAACCCCTAGTAGCGTCCTTGCTCCTAGAGATGGCCTCCAGCACAATACCGTCTTGGACTTCTGAAAAAACGACACCATCGACTTTTTGGGGACACCATCGCCTGTGAACCAATTGACATCTCCAGGAATTTGTCGCCAGTCAGGAATCACACGCTGTGTCTCAGAAAGAGACAGCGACATCACACATAACAAATACCGCATGGAAGGCATTGGTGCGCCATCGAGGCTCACCAAGCACTCTCTGATCCTTTCTAATGCCTGCGGATGAATCGAAAACAAACAAAGGACGCTCAAGAACTGAGATGATCTGAGATGCAACAAATTCTGAATTTTGTCACCGGTGTCACTGCGCGCAAAAAAACATCCTAAAGGCTTTTTCAATATCCAAACAACTGAAGGTTCAACACAATTTCCCTAGGAATAAGAAGCTATTAGGAACAAGTGCATCGCTACTAGGAAGCAAGTGCCTTACTAGGAAACCTTGACTTGGGTTCCAAAGCTCCATGCCCTACTAGCGATCCGAAGCGGTTCTCCTCCTTTTTTTCCGATCACGCGCCATCCGTGCCGCTGTCCGGTTTGGACGATTTGTCGGACATCAGCAAGAAGTAGAAGAGAGGAATGGAAGCAAACGTGATGATGGCTCCATATGGAGATCCAAAGAGCCGGTACCACATCACATGAAAACAATAGGCATAGAGCGACCAAAGATTCAGCCACGGAGTCACTTTCTTGGGATCGGATGGTGTGAAAGCACCAGCGATGAAGCAAACCACCAGTGTAAACTCTCCCAAGAACATGCGAAATCGCTCCTGACATCGCCACATAAAGTTCAGAACAAGAACACATCCGCTTCTCTGCGAACATCGAACGAACTAAATCAGTGCGTTCGCTTTCTTTCTTCGCAAGCGTGAGCTATCACCGAGGAGCCCAGGTGGAGTAGGGCGAATGGACATCGCAACGACCCCACATGTCCGGCATGGAATCCAAACAAAGAAACATCAGCAGAAATGGCCAGTAGGCGTTCACCAGCCGGGCGATCATAGCGCTCCCCGCTAAAGGCCTCGATCTCTGAAACAAAGACATCTATAGTGGCTTCAAAGACCTCCTAGTAGCCTCCGATCGCTCCTAGTAGCAAGGCCAGGAGCCCCGAACGTAGCTTCTTGTTACTAATACTATACCGGCTAGGCCCTGAGCCTAAAAGGAAAGTGAATTAGGCCTTTCGGACATGGTATCATCGAAAGGCCGCTGCCGTCGCTATTAGGTTCGGTTGGATGCGTCTTTCTTTATGTTTTTTTTTGCGACCGTTCTTGACATGTCACCATTGAAAGGTCACCATGCCAACGATGTTCAAATTCACCAGGTGGGCGAAAGAATCCTGATCCCAAGGGACCACAATCATCTGCAAGTAAGAGAATGCCAACAGAATCCAGCCCACCACTCCAGTGTTGTCGTCATGGCAAACCAGAGTGGCCAACAGGCTGAGAAAGAGAGTACCTCTGGCGAGCAGTGTTTTTAACACCGATCTAAAAGTGATGACACCGACGTAAATGACTCCACCGAATAGCGATGGCCTCCACCTAGTAGCTTCGTTCCTAGTAGTAATGCCAGGAGCTACTAGTAGCGTCCTTGCTTCTAGTAGCGATGCCAGGAGCCCCTAGTAGCGTCCTTGTTCCTAGTGGCGTTCTTTGTAAGGCTTCAAAAAAACCCGACAAATTGCGCCTCCAACGTGAACCAAAATGATCGGGGTGTGGCGAAGCACCGGGGCATAGAACTGAATCCACCTGGAAATAACAAGGTCAAAAGGAAAAAAAATAAAACAAATACAAGAAGACAATATAACAATTAGATTCTTGAACACATATTTAAGCAATATACAGTATAATTTTTGAAACGCTGTGTTTATAAGCAATATTTTTTTCCTGAACTGAATCCACCTGGAGACCTTTTCATCTTGAAAGGTCCTTTCTATCTCGGAGTCTCCCGTGAATCCTCGCACGAAGAAGGCTAAGGCAGCACAGGAAATGGTGCCCCAAAGCATCATAAACGCAAAAGTCCATCCGGTACTCCACGCCGTCCCTGCGAAATTCGGGCAGACAGTTGTCCATTGTGCTGTGAATCCAATCTGTGAATCGAAAAAACAAGGCACAGAAAAATGGGTTCGCGCGCTTTCGCGCTTTCTCCGCGCTTTCGCCTTCTTCTCCACTCGTCAACGGGTTCGGACCGTCGTCGCTTCTCGAGCGCTGGCGCAGGGCTTGGCGCAATGGCTCTGCCAAAGGCGCCATGATGAGAAGCATCACCACAAAGAACCTCGAACAAGGAAGGAAGCTACTAGAAACAAGTGCCTTACTAGTAGTAACAAGAAGCTACTAGGAACAAGTGCATCGCTACTAGAAACAAGTGCCTTACTAGTAGTAACAAGGACGCTACGAACGGGGCTCCTGGCCGTACTACTAGGAACAAGAAGCTACTAGGAGCAAAGGGCATCGCTACGAACGGAGCAAGGACGCTACTAGTAGCATCACCACGAAGAACCTCAAACGAAAAGAAGGTCGCTCTTAGGTTGGAGGCCATTGCTATTAGGCTCTTTTTATGTGGTGTGTTCTTTTCTTTCCAGAAAAGGATGCAACAAAATTAATGATTAACAATAACATCAAGAACTGCATGCGAGGTTCGTGCGAAGTGCACTGCCAGGTACTATGCACGTGCATTGCCCAGCATTGCGATTCTCCATGTTTTTGATACGAAAACATGTTGCAAGGTTTTGCTATATTGCTCACCCCCCCTCACCCCTTTCTGAACACATAATAGTTCTCCAGCACAACGTGTTACAAAAAAAGAACCTCAAACTACATGTATACTAACCAATAGTAGGTCCAAAGCGGAATGTCCTTTGTGCTTCATCCAAGGAGCATCTGAAAAAATGGTGTTCCCAAAGTCGTGGGACCAATCTCTGTGGGTCACCGCGTCGGCGAAGAGATTCGCCAAGGTTCCCACGGTAAAGACCAAGAGAAGGCGCATCACGTAGCCTACGATGCTACTTTTACTCATCATCGAAGCCATGCCACTCGTCACATACAAATAGGGTAGGGCCCACCACAGTCCAAAGCCCACGTTTCGATGCGTGTAGCTGACTCCACCTCAGCAACGGTAGCGGCCTCCACCCTAGAAGCAACATCAACTGTTCACCAATGCCGAGGCCTAGTAGGCCGGGCCTAGGTCTAGAAGCAACATCGACGTTTCCGCCGAGGAGCCCGAATGCTCAAAGATCACGCACATCACGGCACAAATGCGTGCAAAGTCCACATGGAAAAGACGTTTGGACTTCTCTTGGCTCGTCCTTTGGCTTCTCTCGCCTTGGCTTTCCGCGTTGCTGCTTTCATCCGCTTGGCTGTCCGGGAGACCCTCACTTCTACCCTCATTCTTCTCATTCTTCTCATCGAGTCGATACACCTCCTTCTCCCTTTTCTCCTTCCAGGACAAACAAAGCAATCCCACACTGCAAATGCTCAAGATGGGCAGAAATGTTCGAGAGATGTAGCTGTTGGCACCGTTGTCGAAGGCATCACCATGACCTGAACATGAATCAGTTTCCCTACAAATCTAGATGTTCGGAACGCATTGTGTGCAAGCGTGAGCTATCCGTGAGCTCTCCTGCATGCGGTAATTCTCACGATTGCGCCAAGCTACAAGAAGTGGTTCTCACATGAAACAGCCAATCGCCGGAGAAATCCTTCAAGGCCGTTTCGGTCGGAACGTCATCCGGGTTGTAGCCCAACTGGTTGGCATTGGCATTGCCCAACTGGGCATTGACATCCCCCTTCTTGGTGAGGCTCTGTGCCCCTAAAAAGCAAAGACATAGTATCGGCAGGTTCAGTATCGGCATCTCGAGACGACGGACGTCGCGTCGAACGACGTCGACGTCTCGTCACTTGAGAAAAGGAAGCAGCCACAGACAGGTCACGAAGGAAGACAATAATAAGTGGTGTCTCAGAGATCTGACACTGCAATCACTGACATCTAGAATCAATCGGGGCGAACGATTATTTGAAGGGGGGGGCAAGGACCGGAAACCGCGCGGATGAGATGGAAGACGGTCCACTTTTTTGTTTCGCCTTTGGCTGCTTTGCTCCAAGCTGCTCCTAAACATGCTGTACAAACCAGGTGATGATCCCAAAGGAGAAGAAGGCAATGCCGGCGAGAGCCACACCGAGCCCAGCATTCACCGTCTCGACGGAGACGGGTCCCGCGTCACGAAAGACCACGTCGAACTCGTGAGCCAGGCCGATGCATTGCTTGAGGCCTCAGCGCAAAAGGTGAGACAGGCGTGAGGAAGCACAAAAGGAAGAAAAACAAGCATTTGGTTCTGTTTTTTCACAAAAAGAACACATTGTCATTCTTTTTACAGTAATACAAAATGGGTTGAAGGCCATTGCTTTACAACGATGGGGTGGGGCGTATAGTTCGATACTATAGGCGATAGGACACATTCAGGATTCGACTTCCAATCTTTTCCTCGATGGGTGGCCCAGGAGAAATGAATGGGAAACATGGGAAAGGGAAAGGGAAGGAGATCCCGTGTCCTGAAGGAACAAACGTCGCCCCGCCCGTGCTTCGTGAAGCACGGAGACATGGGTGGGTAGGAGCAAGGACGCTACGAACGGGGCTCCTGGCATCGCTACTAGTAACAAAGGGCATTACTACTTACTAGGAGCAAGGACGCTACTAGGAACAAGTGCATCGCTTCTAGTAACAAGTGCCTTACTAGTAGTAACAAGAAGCTAGTAGAAACAAGTGCCGCGCTACTAGGAACAAGAAGCTACTAGGGGCTCCTGGCATCGCTACTAGGAGCAAGGACGCTACTAGGGTGAGGCAACCTTACCGATGTTCGAGAGGGAGCCCGTCGCTAGTGGGTTGAAGGTTTACCTTATGGGGTGAACTCTGTCATAGGACGGGAGAATCTGAAGCTTGTTTCTCTGACTTGTTCTGATCTTGTTTTCGCTGGACAAAGCGAAGCGTTACAAGCGGCAAAGCGCACCATGTGCCCAATCCTGCGGCACGTAGAGCAAATCGCCGCCCTCCTAGATCTGTAACGAGCACGGCACGTGCCAGGCTCTGGCTCAGAATATACCGCAGAGCCGTAAAAAGACTCTGTTTGCTTCAATCAGTTGTAGAAAAAACGTTCGCTACTAGGGGCTCCTGGCCTCGCTACTAGGAGCAAGGACGCTACTAGTAGCTCCAGTCAAATTGAAAGACACGCCCCAGTAGGTAGCAGTACTGTAGCAAAGAAGCTATTAGTAACAAGTGCATCGCTTCTAGTAACAAGTGCCTTACCACGAGTAACAGGGACGCTTGTAGGTAGCAGTACTGTAGCAGTAGTCACTTGCTCCTGGATCACTCGGAGCCCCTGAGGACCTCCGCTCTTTGCCAGGTCCTCCAAATCGGGTCCCAACAGGAACAAAGCACCGAGCCGCCTGTTTTTCAAGAAAAAGAACACAACACTGTCGTTCAGAAACGAAAAGTTATTAGTCTTTCTATTTTCCTGAACTTGTGCCTTTCAACCGTTTCTGTTTCTTGCTTTCACTTGTGCCTTTGACTTTCTTCACTTAGAACTATACAAGAGTGCATTTTGTAACTTTTGTAGCGTCGACTTCCGCTTCTCTATTTCGTTCTCTATTTCTCTTGCCCTGCTTTTTCAGCTCAACTCATGTCCTTTTTTCTCTTCTCATTTCCTTTATCTCTCTCTCTCTCTCTTTTCTTTCATCTTCTCTTCCTCTCTCTCTTCTTTCTCCTCGTAGACGACGGTCTTGCGGAACTCCTGCTCGGCGGGCGGCTTCAGAAACCAAAGCTTCCGGCCGTAGATCAACGAATTCACCTCACTGAAACCGGAGGCCAAAACGAGTCCAAACGAGGCTCAGGAAGGAGGAAAAAAGTGAAAAAAAGGAGGGGAAGAAAACAAGCAAAAGAGTACAACAAAAAAGAATAATAGACAAAGAATGGACAAACTCAAACACTCCCTTCAGCCTTTTCAGATTCTGAATATGCTCACATGGTTGTTCTTAGGATACCGGCCGCATCCACGTGATAATGCAATGGACCTCGGAATGTGAACCCAACCGCCCAAAGTTGTGTCCTCACCAAAGTTGTGTTTGGCATATCCGAAGGTGAAAGTCTCCAGTTCTGCCGAAAATAGAGTTTGCAGAACTCTTTTTACAGCAGAAACTGGTTAAAGTATCATTAAATTATATCAATCGCCACCATAGATGCCACGAGCTCAGAACACATCGGAAGAAGCAAAGAGTTCAACATGCCGCTCTCTAGCGTTGGCCGGTCTTGAACCATTCTTTCTCGCCACTTTCCATCTCTACACTGACCATCTCTTGACCGCTTCAAAACTGCAGCAATGCACTTCTCACCGCACCAAAACCGAAGAAAAAGCACGTGGGTTCCGACGTCGTTCCCGTTTTTGCCTTTCCGAAGTCGTTCCGTACACCTCTCTGAAAGGCCAAGGTGCTGCCCATGAGTTGACCACCGAGAGAGAACTGTGCAGCACGCAGCTTGATGTGCTCTTTGAAGAGCTTGGGAGGACTTCGGGCGAAACTCAAAGGCCCTTCATCGTCTTTCAGACGTTCAAAAATGTAGCTCAACTTTTCAGAACGCTCAAAGTCGCTTTCTTGATCTCTTTGATCTAAGAAATTCACATAGTCTTGTAGCGGCATCTCGACAGCCGGTACATTTCGAAAGTCGTCCTCGCAGGGAGTCGATATCAAAAAAGATCACACACCGGAAAAAAAAAGGAACAAAAACACTGGGCAGTTAATCTTTTCAAGAAAACAACCATCATATAAGTATAGCAACTATCTCCCAAATATCCAATATCCTCTCTTCCTTATCTTCTTACTAGGAACAAGAAGCTACTAGGGGCTCCTCGCATCGCTACTAGTAACAAGTGCCTTACTAGTAGTAACAAGAAGCTACGAACGGGGCTCTTCCTCTTTCGGACGAACCCGACGAACCCGTTTCCGTCTCTTTCGCTTCCGTCTCCTCGTAGGGGGTCGAGAAGGCCCGGACGGGCCTTGTTCCGGCGATCTGTAGGAGACCGTCTCGTGTGAACTTCACTCGGTCACTGACGCTCATCTTCACACCGCCCTTGATCAACAACGGTCGCCGTGGCGCCACATAATGTGTCTGAAAGACGGTCCAATCGAATTGATCCACCGAAATCGCATCGATCTCACAGAGAGAGGACGATTGAGATGTCGATGTCTTGGATGTCTTGGAATACTCCTTTAACCATTCCACCGTGGGTGGAACACCTAGAGGAAGAAGAAACTTTCAATCTTTTCGACGACACTTTAGAACTCAATCATTCGCGCGAGCTATCCTGCATGTAGTAGCTTCCTTGGAGCAAACTAGTACTAGCTATATATAGCATATATACCTCACCTCTATCCTTTGTGTCGTGTTTTTTCGTTTCACACGTCTCTCTTTCGCCTGGCTCTTCGTTCCAACCTCCATCGTCCGACCTCTTGGGGTGCCCTGGCCGTCGTTTTCTTCGTCTTCGTTGATTTCAAACAAACACAGAAAGTGTCGGTGATTCCTTTTTTCTAAGGCTTTTTTGTTGTTTTTTATTAATATGTTTCTTCTTTCTTTGGACCCTTTCTTCTTTCATCTTTCTGCTCGAACTCTGAAATCCGTCTCCAAGTCCTCGCCTTCGGCTGCAGGAAAGAACTTCAAAGCTGCTGGTGGAGTTGTCTCTGCACCACCTACAACCAAAAACACAGAGAAATCTTTTTTCATGAGTTAAAAAAAACATGTCGTTTCTTTCGTGTCCGGATGTCGCCTAGGGACTGGATCTTCTCTGCCGTCGACGTGTATCCAGCTAAGAGTGCTAGATCTCCGGCAGAGTAGCCTCGCGGCGGAGACGAAGTCTACCACTCTCGTCACACACACGAAACAGATCGAAACAGTGGTAGAGGTCACGCACCTCCGGCATCTTTGGCAGTGGCAAAGTCTTTTCGGTTCTCTTCTGCAACGGATTGTAAGAACTGTTCGGCCAAAATGCTGTTGCCTTGTTCGGCCGCCACGTGGAGAATGGTCCGTTGTCGCAGGTCTCGGGCCGTGACGATCGCCGTCATCGCGTCGCTGTCCGAAATCTCGAAGATTCGATCGACGAGAGTTGAGAGCAAATACTCCAGCAAATCCTCCAAAGGACGTAAACGCATCACTTGTTCTTTCGAATTGATCTTGTCTTGCTCCAGAAACTTCTTCAAGAATCCTTGTAGCTTTTCATCAGTCTCCCCTTCTTCTTCCAATTTCTTCAGCCAACGTTCCACGACTCGAAAGCCTGTTGAGGACTGCTGCCGGAGTTCTTCCAATGGATATCGCTGTAAGGGCCGCAACGTGCTTAAATCCACCGTGAAGAAATCAAAGGGAGACCAGAAACCTGAACAAAACACGCAAACAAAATCGCTACTAGGGTGGAGGCCATCGCGCTACAGTTAAGTTTTCAATTAATCTAGCTTCCTTGAAGAAGCGTGAACTATATCCTGCGTCCAGTTGATGGAAGCGTCCTGTACCAAATAGAGCTACTAATTACGTACCTCTTCTACCTTAGCTATACCTCTTGGGCCTACCTTTTCGAGCCTTTTATAGCATCCCTTTTTTTTGGGCAGTCGCACCTTCAGCAATGATTTGCTTGCTATAGGCTTCTGACCAGGGATGCTCTGGAGACAAAAGCTTCTGACAGAGAGGCCATGCGGACGGCCACGCATGAAGTTGTCGGAAGATGCGATCCACGGTGCTCAAAAAACTGGACGACGTATAGGAGGACGTCGAGGCATAGAGCAACGAGATGATCCGTTCTTCGTTTGGAAAGAACAAATTCAACTTCTCTGGATAAGGATTTTCTCTGTAACAACGTCGGAACTCCGACAAGAGCTGCCGCTCATTGTCTCCGACCAGTTCCTGGGCAAACTCTAAGCCCTGCGAAGCAGAAAGACTTGAAAGCGAGCGGCGAGAAGCACTCAGTCTAAAACCTTTGTGGAAACAGGTCCGAAAACAAAAAAGGCACAAGTGTATTGATAAACATATTATAGACATGACTATAGTTATAGCACGTCCAAAAATAGACATGACTAATATAAAGTTGTTCGTTACTTTTGAAAGAAACAAAGAACGAAAGGGCCAAAAGACACGCTTTTGCAGCCCAAGTGCGACTCGCGCTCCGTAGTCCCTCCGTGAAGGTCGCTTCGAAAGTGCAAGTGGCCACGGCAGAAAGCACCAAAAGCCGCCCGACGGCCGTGCTTCGTCGCTGTTTTTCCATGGTGATTTGTTGCGTGTAAAAGAAGGGCTAGGGACGTTACTAGGGGCTCCTGGCCTTACTACTAGGAGCAAGGACGCTACTAGGGGGCTCCTATACCAAGTGATTGGTCCGAAAACTAGGAGATGTAGGGTCTAGCCAGTCATCTGAGATTGGAGATGTAAGCTGAATGGGTACATGAAGTACGTCTCACACTTGGTATGCTTCATGTGTCCATGTTCAGAATGCATTGTGAGCTGACAGCCATGCTTCAACCCCTATGTCAAGAAGGCAGTTCTCCGAACAGTATGGCTATACTACATATGGCATGTGGTCAAGATAAGAACGGTTGAAGGTCAAGCGACATGCTGTTGGGGTGACTATATGCCGTCTTTCGCAAATTCAAACATGAAACAAGTAACACAACCCTAAAGTCAATGATAGCTCTTCTTAGAAGAGAACTAGATGGATGAGAGATAATTAGGAACAAGGGCATCGCTACTAGTAGCAAAGGGCATCGCTACGAACGGGGTGCTGGCCTTACTAGGAACAGGAAGCTATAGTAGATTCCTTTTGCTAGGTAGGTGGATGAGTCCTGGATGAGAGTACGGCTCCTCCGATCGTCCCGAGTAGGTTCCCTCCGCTCTCTTTTTTGGTTCGGAGCCGGACCGCCGATCCCTACCTCGGAGTGAGCGGAAGGCGATCGGCAGAAAGGCCGTCAACAAGAGACCCCATTGCTAGTAGGTGGCCTTTCCTTTTGTTTCCTTTTTATTTTTTTGGTGAAAAAACATGTCTATTTCCCTTTATTTTTCCTTCTTTCTCATTGGCATAGTAGCAACTTTCTGTTGAGCGAGGTTTGACTGGGTGACTTTGGTGTGATAGAGGAACACCAAACACCCCGTTGCACGTGAGGGCAGTGGGAATCACAGTCCGTCTTCGTGGTAGATGCGTTTACCCAACTAGGTGGCAAAAGCCTGAAGACAGACTTCTTGCAAAAAGGAAACAAAAAAGACGACACAACTGAAAGCAATGGCCTCCAACCTAATAGCGATGGCCTCCACGTAATAGCAACAGGGTGAGGAGGTATAATCTGACAGAATGCTGTTTCTATTGCCTAGTTTGCCAGTGAAAGAACGAGGAACATCTGTCTTCGGCCCAAAGAACGCCAAGAAAACAACCCGGTCTAAAGGTCTAAAAATTACAGAAAACGATAGTTGCAAAGGCCAAAAGGAACAGCAAGAAAAGGTTTAGAGAACAAAGGAGACAATGCCTAAAGAAATACACAAGAAAGAAAGGAACATGAAAGAGAAAGACAAAGGAAAAAACAAAAGAAAACCAAAGCATGAGAGGCCTACAGGTCTTAAGAGAAAGGCCCAAATGAAGGGCTACAGGCCTGAGCAAGGAAGAACAAGACCAAGAGAAAGGAAAGGAACAAACAAGCACAAATAACGGACAACCAAAAGCGAACAACGGGTCCAAAGAACACGAAAGAAAGGGAGAAAACACCGATGACAAACATGAATAAGAAAGAACAAGAAACACAGCAAGGTCTAAAGGTCCAAAAAGATCTTCTTAATTTGTGGAAAGCTATTCTTCTTAATTCGGTTATTTTGTCTGTCTTTTTGTGAAAGCTAACACATCCTCACCGATCCAAGACTCTGGCCTAATCCTCACCATGGGTTCGCCGATCTTTGATCGAGCTGAATCCCTGCACAGCGCGCTACCCTCACACTTATGCTTTCACATGCATTGCGTGCACATGACATAGCACTGTTTTCAGGCACTCGCTAGAATGAACCAAAAGAAAGAAAAACATGGTCTAAAGGTCATCAAACGACAGCAAAACACTTGAAACATAGAACACATCAACAAAAACGAACAAAAAAACAATAACACACACTTGAAATGAACACACAAAAACATGTTCTGCGCGTCTGCATTCTGAGCGCATCGCTTCACCATCTGAAGAATGCCAAAGGACCCTGTGAGGAGCTCAGCCACCAAAGATGTGAAAAGCAACCACACGAAAGGTGACACCTCAATGAGTTCATTCTCGACGATTCCGAAGCGACCAACAAACCCGGGGGGTCTCAATGTGAAACAAAGCAAGAAAACTCATAACTACCCGGTGAACAAAAGCTCTTTCAAAAAACAACAGAAGCAATGATGTATTCTAAGAAACAACAACAGCAACTCTTTCACACCTTGACAAAACCACAAACAAAGCAAAACAAGTACGTATGTCAAAGCAGAAATCGGCCTTCACTACACACATCTCAATCCCTTTAAGATCATCTCTTTCACATTCGTTTCAACTAGACCCTTGGACCTTTCTTTTTCTCTGTCTTTCTTCTGAAGTGAGTTCCGGGCATCTACTCCAGCTTCGGGTTTTAAGACCATACGCCTTATCTTTCGGAGTCAAGATGGAAAGAACCCAAGGGTTCAGTAGTAACAAGGGCATCGCTACTAACAAGAAGCTAGGTTGGAGGCCATTAGTACGAGTTACAAGAAGCTACTAGTAGCTAGAAGCCATTAGGTTGGAGGTTTTCTCCGTGTCTTTGTTTTCTGAGCTTGGAGCGTGGGAGCCAAGATGAATTCCGTAGGATAGTGGCAAACCGCATAAGGCCAATCGGAGGTCTTAAGCTGCCGAGACGGTTCACTGAGAAGCGACAAATGCTGAATTCAAGAAACGCTACTAGGAACAAGTGCATCGCTACTAGTAGCAAGGGCCTTACTAGTAGTAACAATGTTTGCTATTAGAAACAAGAAGCTACTAGGAGCTAGGGACGCTGCTAGGGGCTCCTGGCATCGCTACTAGGAGCAAAGACGCAGCTAGGGCCATCGCTATTAGGTCGGAGGCCATCGCTAAGAACCACCAAATCACCCGGCCTTCGGGAACTGCGCCAAAAGAACCTAGGCCAGATATTTTCTCTTTCAAAAGGCACTCTTACCGATCATGTATGGCCCGACTATCCTGAATATCAGCTGATGTACTGATGCATAGTAATTAGCGGCCTTGTTACTAGTAGCGATGCCAGGAGCCCCTAGTAGCGTCCTTGCTCCGTTCGTAGCGATGCCCTCACATGTGTTCTGGCAGTTGTGTGCTTGACAAGTCCATGTGCTCGCTTTGGCAGGTCTGATGCGCGCGGACACACTTGACACGACACGAGCCAAATCACTGAGCCTGAACCCTTCCGTGTCCTCGACAGCTTCATAGCTTTGTAGCTTACCATAGCTTACCTACACTCAAACATACACTTATACTATGGCTACGGCCCCTACCCACCCCCCGACATGACGATGTGGTAGGATTTGGACGAGGACTAGGCAAAGAACCTAGAGCCCCCACCTGACAGGTGGCGAAGAAAAGCCGCTCTTGTTCTCATCTTTTTTGTCACGGCAAGAAAACTTCCCAAATAAGATTCCTTGCTCATTTAGACTTTTAGACTCAAACGGAGGACTCCGCAGGACCTTTCTTTCTTTTTCAAACACGTCCTTCTTTCTTGGCGGTCCCTGCTCTCGCGAGAAATAGCAGCTGGTATACATTCAGCAATGGCTTGAGCACATCCAACCTGCGAACAATTCGAACGCTGAGTCACACGTGGAATGCATGCGACACTTTCTTGAATGGCAGAAAACACAACGGTAAAAGACTTCTTGTTCTGATGTATTAGTGCGAGCGTTTCTTCAAGCAAGCTCCCCCTGCCGCCCTAAAGACGGGGGGAGCGTCCTCAAAGAAGCGTGAACTATCCAGCGTGCAGTTGCTAGAAGCTAACTAGTCGCCCTTAATCAAGTAGGCACCTACTTCATTAAGGAAAAAGACCTTCAAAAGACCAATGAAAAAACAAAAACAGAAACACCCAAAGAAAGAAGCCGAGCTCGCGGTTTCTTTTCGATTTTCGACCGAGTGGCAGTTGCGAAGCTGTTTGAGGCTCCAGTTCCAGTCGGGCAATGAACCAAGAGCCACCCGCTCCCACGGCTAAGACCACCGTCAACAGCGCAGCCCAAATGCCCGTCCATTCCAGAAAGCCTCAAGAACACAGAACAAGAAGAGACCAAGAAAGAAACAAAGAGATCTAACCACAGTCCACTCTAAATCTCGTCATTTCTTTCGACATTTAGATCTTTCATCATTCCGTTTTTGGATTCATTCCCTTTCTTTCTGGTTCCTTTGACACTCTTTGCAACGCTACTCTTTGCAACTTACACTTGTTCGGATCTTTTTGTTTGACTCTTCCTGTCTCTAAGCACATGGCCTAGACCGCCATCCGACCAGGGGTTCGGCCTTGGTTCCCGAAGAGACTTCGTTGAACTCATAGTAGCCTTCTTGTTCCTAGTAGCGTCCTTGTTACTACTAGTAAGGCACTTGCTACTAGAAGCGATGCACTTGTTCCTAGTAGCTTCTTGTTCCTAGTAGTAAGGCCAGGAGCCCCCAGTAGCGTCCTTGCTCCTAGTAGCGATGCCCTTTGCTCCTAGTAGCTTCATAGTGCCTGTTGGTGACACATTCTGCACATGGGAAATCCTCTCACATGCGAGCTCCCCTTTCGATCTCCTTTCTGACTCGTTTTGGGCGAACCGAACCCAGGAGGAAGCAGGTCATCATCCTCGAGGCGTTCCGCGGCAAAGCGCCAAGGTCGCTCCAACCCGCTCGCGAGAACCCCTTCCCTTTCTAGCGATGCCGGGAGCCCCTAGTAGCGTCCTTTGCTCCTAGTAGTGCCTTGCTGAAATCGTTCATTGCATGAAAAAACAACATGCGTTTTATGGTCCGTTTCTTGGTTTTCTATTCACTAGTAGGTTGGAGGCCATCGCTCACGCCACTGCGATGGCACGCCCGACGTGCCATCTGCGCTCCCCTCCGAGTGCCGGACGATGCCCGGCACATCTGGCAAGCTCACCTCGCGCACCTAGGAACAAGTGCATCGCTACTAGTAACAGGTGCCTTACTAGTAGTAACAAGAAGCTACCAGTAACAAAGGGCCTCGCTACGAACGGAGCGTTCGGACGCTACGAACGGGGCTCCTGGCCTTACTACTAGGAGCAAGGACGCTACTAGGGGCTTCTTGTTCCTAGTAGCGATGCCAGGAGCTACTAGTAGCTTCTTGCTACTATTTTTTTTGCATGTGAAGAGTCAAGTGCAAACATGGTTTGTTTTGCCTTTCCCTTTCTTTCCGCTTCTTTCGAAGGTTTTGCAACAAGTTTCTTTACAAATAAGAACACACACACTCACATTCTAATGTGCGAAGAACTTCGGAGGTCCCAACAAGTCCAAAAGTGATTTAACCTGTAAGTAGCGGGCTCCTGGCATCGCTAGTATAAGCAAGTAGCTGCGTAGCTACGAACAAGAAGCTCGAACGAGCAATTTTACCCTGCACAAACCGAATTGTTCCTAGTAGCTTCTTTGTTACTACTAGCGTGGCACTTGTTACTAGCGTGAAGTGTCGGTCTCGTTTGTTCGCAGTTCCGCCATGTTTCGCCTTCACCTGCGCTTCAACTGAAGCTTCTCCTCCATCCTGATCCACGCAGCTTCTGATTCACAAGTGCTCGGCCATCGTGGCCATCGGAGACGAAACAATGAAGGGAGGCCATCGGTTACGTTTCCCATGCCCTGGAACCGAATCAATTAGGTTCTTCAAAGAAACTCTGTTCCCGTCTTTCAGGCGGCGAATCGCCTACTTAAGAAGTACGCTACCCAACCACTGCATTTGCCTACTTGGTCACTTGGCTTATGTTATCGGCGTTTCCCGAGCTAAGAATTCTTTTCTTTTTTGGACGCCTTTTTCAAGTCGCGCCTCTTCCTCGGAGAAATCTGGCAGATCAGGCAGGTCAGCGAGGTCAGGAACCTCCAACTGAATCCTCTTCGATCTTTTTGCGTTTTGACAAACCAAGATGGTAGCAAATGGCGTCGCTACTAGGAGCAAGAAGCTACTAGTGGCTCCTGGCCTTACTACTAGGAACAAGAGGACGCTAGTAGAGAAAATCGAACGAGATTTCTCGGCGCATTGGGTTCCAGGCATTCTGTGTTTCGGTCTGTCTTCCTGCCAAATGGATTGTTTTATCTTCGCCAAAAATAACGGCACATGTTATGGAAAACGCGTTGTGACCTCCAACTCTCTGCCAATCATATTCTGACCTCAGAGTCGGGACAGCGGATTCACCATCGACGTACTTTGCTTGCTCAGTGTCCTGCTCCTCGGCATGCCTTGCCACACCACCACCCTCAGTGGGGGCAAATCGTTCGAAGGCACAGAAGTCATGTCATCTGAAACCAACAACAAACACAACAATTCTCAAATTCCCGGTTTGTCTAGCAAAGTCTCAAAACGGGTAGGCTAGATACCCACAAACGGTCAAAACTCCGGCGTGCTGCCACCATACTTGACTTTTGATTACGCCTTTTCTGTCTCTTTATAACACAAGACTTGTAGCTGTGGAACACCTCAACCGCACAGCCTGAAATTACAGAAAAACCGACAAATGCGAGGATCTTCCCAAAAGGCAGAAAGAAAGACACATGGAAAGCAAGAATGCAAGTTCAACATTTCTAGTAGTAACAAGTGCCACGCTAGTAGTAACAAAGAAGCTACTAGGAACAAGTGCATCGCTACAATTCTTTATTGGCGCCCAACGCA
This sequence comes from Durusdinium trenchii, assembly GCA_963970005.1. NCBI lineage: Eukaryota > Dinophyceae > Suessiales > Symbiodiniaceae > Durusdinium > Durusdinium trenchii. Next base: position 104,098 of record CAXAMN010008824.1, read on the forward strand.
AGTTGGGAATGGCTTCCCAACAGTCTCGGTTGCAACACGGGAATTGCCGGTTTGGCCCCCGATTTCCTGCCGGCTAGAGCCGGACATTTGGGACGAGTACTTTCTCGAAACGAAAAAAAGCATCAAAGGTTACGTAAGCGGTCTCCTAATAGCGTCCTCTTGCTCCTAGTAGCGGTCTCAAATCCTTCTACCTGAAGGTCTATTCTTTCAAGCAAAGACCTGCGAAGATGTCTCCTAGTAGCCTCTTGCTCCTAGTAGTAAGGCCAGGAGCCCGTAGTAGCGTCTTTACTCCTAGTAGAGGATAGCAGTCATCGGTTCTGGTCTCATGGGAGTCTTTGGTTCGCCTGACACCCCCTCCGCTGGCTTGCCAAGCGGCCCTCAGCGTGCGAGGGGCCTCAGCAAGTATTCTTTTCAGGATTCAGTTTCCCTGAGTGATGCCCTTTGTTACTAGTAGCTTCTTGTTCCTCGTAGTAAGGCCAGGAGCCCCTAGTAGCGTCCTTGCTCCTAGTAGCGATGCCCTTTGCTCCTGAAAGTTTCTTGTTCCTAGTTTCTTCAGTTTCCCTGAGTGATCGTAGTTCAAGCGCTTCAAGAAGGAGCTATTCTGCGTCCGTAGCTTCACTAGTAGGCTAGTCCTGACGCAATTTAGCTGCGTCGAAGCACCGCCTAGTCAGCGCGGCCGCGGACGATGAATCTCTGTTCGTCCGCCTTTCTATCCCCGCACCGATTGGATCTACGGCCATTCGCCGGCTTTGTGAAGAACAGCTTGCGCAAAGGAAACGGAAACAGCTCGGAGTCAGTTGCCGAACAAGCAGAAGGGCTTGCGCAGAATGCGTGCGCCGTCGGTCTGACATGCACCTGGCACCCGTCGGTCGAGAGACAGCACATAAGCTGTCACCCCGCTGACAGCGCTCACAACGGCCTGAAAGGCATCCTTCACAAGTGACGACAATTCGAGACAAGAACGAGAAGTGATCACCGCCAGTGCAAGGGCACATGTGGACAGCAGTTTAGAATGTCTACATGGAGAAGAGCTTAAGGAATGCATGAATCGATGACGGATTTTTTTCTCTGAGCGGCATTTGCTCACAGAAAGAATCCGCCGAAAGCTGAGCCTCTTTCTCCGAGTGTTCCGAGGGCGTTGCAAAGGCCGGCTTCGGGTCTTCCGGTCTCGTGGATGGAGTTGAGCGTTGAGCCGTGAACAGCGCATAGCATTTGTCAATACTCAAAACGGCACGCCATTGGTCCACAAGGACAATGCCGTTGGCGTGGACCGATGAATGAATCTTGAGGAAGGGAATCTGGAGAAACGAACTGCTGAAGACCAAAGCAGAACTGCAGGTCTGCAGCTATACGTCTGCATGCGAGAAAGGCATGTGAAAGTTCCAGAAATCTCACGAACATCAAACCGATGACGTGGATCTGACGGCATGTGAGGCTTGCTCATTCGGCTTCACAGAGTTCACCACACCTGTCACTCTTTTTGTTGTCTGGTAGTCTGAACGAAACCGCCGCCGACAAGAACGCAAGCAACAAGTTACCCCAAAAGACTCCAATCAGCATGAAGCAAAAGGCAAAGGTGAATGAACGAACTTCTGCACTCTAGAGTACACACACATGAGAGAACACATACGTGAGCATCACATGAGAGAAGACATGGGCTTCTAGTAACAAGAAGCTATTAGGAACAAGTGCATCGCTACTAGTAACAAGTGCCTTACTAGTAGTAACAAGGACGGCTACTAGGAACATAATATGGTTCATAGACCGCACCGAATCCGACGAATTCGTAGCAGAATCCGTCCACAAGTTCACGAAATCTGCACTTGGCACTTGAGCGTGCTCTGATCTCGCAGATGCAGTGAAGCTTGAACTTGTCGCTCTATGTTGGTGTTTTTTCGGTTTTCAGAATTTCTTGGTAAACGAAAGTAATAGGCTCTATATGTGTGCTGCCTGCTCTCATTTGCGTCCTCTAAAGCGCAGAAGTTGACTTATTCACCCTTGTCTTGTTCTACTTCACACTGTTTGGAGTGACTGGTGCCACAAAGCAGTATTGATGGGATGGAGACCGAAGCGTTTGTGAGGCAATTGGTGAAAGGAAACAAAGAGCACAACTCCGGCGTAGTAGCGTCCTTGCTACTAGTAACAAGTGCATTACTACTACTAGTAAGAAGCTACTACTAGTAGCGATGCCCTTGCTCCTAGTAGCGAAACCAAAGAGCACAACTCCGGTGTCATCAGAAAATCAACTCTCTTTCTGTCTCGTGAAAGTCCAAGCCCATCAGTTGATGGCAAGCAGTCGCTGGTTGTCAACAGTTCCGCTGCAGGAAAGCGAAAGAGTGTGCACAAGTGACCAAAGAATATACCAGGAGGAACGTCATCAGTGTAACTAGTGTAACGAGGTCAGACCAGCTGTCAGAGTACAATCACAATTTTTCATGAGCTTGAATTTGTGTGGAGTCTTACAAAGTAGATTGGAGGCCATCGTTGGAGGCCATCGCTAGTAGAAACAAATAAAATAGAATAGGAATAAAGTCAGAAACACATAATGATTCAGTTCACAAATAAACTGTTCCTGAGCTGCCAGCAGGCACGAAAGCAGCTCCCGCAAGCAAGGCGACAAATAAACAACTCTTGACCTGCGGAGAGAAAAACCAGCCATGCACACGGTACTGCACATATAGGAACAAGAAGCTACTAGGGGCTCCTGGCATCGCTACTAGGAGCAAGGACGCTACTAGGGGCTCCTGGCCTTACTACTAGTAACAAGAGGACGCTACTATTCTTTCTTTCTGTCTGCACATATACCTCCGCCCTCGCTATTCAGCTCGGCCTGTCGTTTCGACACTCCTCAGGCAGCGACAAGATTGAACAAAATAAGACTCCCAAGAAAAGAAGGAGAAACAAGAAAGAAATAGAAGCAAGAAATTGAAAGAAAGAAAGAAAGACAGAATAGTAGCTTTATTGTTACTAGTACTAAGGCCAGGAGCCCCTAGTAGCGTCCTTGCTCCTAGTAGCGATGCCAGGAGCCCCTAGTAGCTTCTTGCTCCTAGAAGAAAGAAACAGAGTCGTCACAAGAGAATCTCACAAAGGAGCTCCTCTCATTGCTTCGAGACTTCAAACCTTCACGATCCCACACGGAGCAGGCCAAATGCTTTGCACGGTGGAACGCTTTAATTTTGCGCAACTATGGCAACAAGTAATTGATGTTTTCCGAAAACACTAGAATAACATGTTCAACATATTTTCCTATGGAATTTGCCTGGCTTATTGACATGGCATGACTTCTGGTGCTGTTTGAGTTAAATTTGAGCCTCTGACGTCTGAAATTCGGTCACAGCGATCGAAACATGTGGATGAGAAGTCCTTGACGAACCAGCTGTAGCTATTACTTACCAATGAGTCCTTGCTCCTAGTAGCTTCTTGCTCCTAGTACGGCCAGGAGCGCCTAGTAGCGTCCCTACTCCTAGTAGTAGGGCTAGGAGCCCCTAGTAGCGTCCTTGCTCCTAGGAGCCCCTACTAGCATCCTTGTTACCAATTATCAGATTTTGAGCTGCTTTCGAAGGCCATTCGCCAAAGAGCAACACATATGTTTTCTTCTCGAACAGGCTTGTGCTCTGTGCGGGCATTGCGGCAAGCATTGCTGCGCACATTGCTGCTGTTGCTACGTGAAACACCGTCCCGAAGCAAAGTGTTGTAGATGTAACTTCGTACTTATTAGTTCTCTCGTTTTGAACTCAAGATCAATTGTGTTTCTCGCGTGTGACACAAAAAAAAAACCGTTTTCTTTCATCACTTCATCGACTTTAGTCCTCGTCGGAATCAAAGGTGGTATGCACCTGCCATTCCAAAATCTGAGTCAACTTAGTTTTCTCAAAACCCAAAAGAACACGTTTTCAGCAAACCTTGAAACAGTTGCAAACAAGAATGGGAAAAAATCAAGTCTTGCGTGTCCTTTCTTCGCAAAAATCATCCTCAACATTCTAGCCGCCGGAATGGGTTCAATCACGATGAACAAACTATAACAAATTACGTATACGTAATGTCAACATCGTATTAACCAACCCCCCCCTATTAGTCTACCCAGGGTTCAGGCCCCAATAATAAACTAATTTGAACTACTAATTTTCACAATGACCACCCTCTAATAACTTTTTTTCTTGGCTGAAACCCCCCCCTATTAGTCAACCCACTGTCCCCCCAGGAAAAATATAATTATTCAAATATATATATATATGTTTAATTAGTTTTATTATTTTTCCTTTTTTCAATATCTTTTGGTCCATGGTGAAACTGATCTTCTGATCCACTCTTTTCCCATGCCATCTCTTGAGAGATAGCATTCTGATCCACCCTTCTCACATGCCATTTGGCATTCTTCCAGCTGATGCTCTCATCCATCCTTCTTATCATCCTTCTCATCCTTCTCCTGCATCTTCTTCTCATGATTCCCAGCAGCAATCTGTGCAGCCATTGTATACTCATATGGGATCTTCCTGCCCATCCTCTTCCCCTCCTTCCTCATCCAATAGGCAGTGCATTTCCACACATTGCATTCCATACACCCACTGGAATACCTGCACTTGCCACATACCCCAATCCCATCCAACTCAATCTTGGTTTTGGCTTTCAAATAGGCTGCTGGGAGCTCATCCACCCTCAAAGCACCACCCTCATTCACCAATTTCCAAGCATCCTCCTGCATCTTATTCAACTTCTTATGCTCTTCCTTCATCTTCCCAGCCAATGCTGCAATCTTCTCTCTCTCCAACCTCATCTTCTCCCCATGTGCCTTGTCCTTCTCATCCTGCTTCTTCAAATCCTCAATCCTCTTATTCCTCTCAACTTGCAGCTGCTCACCCAACTTCCTCATCTTGCTGATCCAATTCTGGGCAGCAACCCATGGCCATCCAATGGCTGCTGGCCCATACCCCATGGCTTCAGCAACTTCCTGCTCCATATAAGCCAATACAAATACACCACATTGATTGGATCCCTTCTTCTGCCTTATCACCCCATTGTTCCTCTCTAGGGATGGCCTATCCAAGAACTGCTCATGAATGATGCCCAAACTCAGCAATGAAGCCAATAGCAATTCAGCACTATCCTTGGATAAATCTGATGGTATTTCCAATGTCTCATAGTACCTCACCTGCCTATCAAAAGGCACATCCTTCCTGAGATCCAATACCAGCAAGGTCCAATGCCCACCAGCTGGGATGGGGATCAGGAAGAGCTTCATCTGCAAATAGCCTTTTGGCATGCTCTGATACCTTCTCCCAAGGTGCCATCAAGTCCTTGTTCCCATGCTCATTCTGCTGATGGCCAATGAGGCTGTAGCTCATGGAAGGGTGCATGAACCTCACAGAATCCAACTCATTCATGCTCTTCCCATTGAAGACCACCCTGAGCAAGGCCCATCCCAAAACCAATGTTTGAGTATCAATCCCATCCTCCTTGATACTCTTCTCTGATATGACCTCCACACCACCATTCTGATCAATATAGTCCAGGTCCAATGTGTATAGCCCAGCCTCATAGAGCATTTGCAGCTTCACATCCCTGGTCATACTCAGCTGAGGCCATCTCCACACCTTCTCATCCCCCCTTACCTTGGTGATCCATTCTTTGTTGACCCATGCCTTTCTGTCACCCTTATTCCTCCAATCCTCCTCCAATACCAAATGGACCTCATCTTCACCAACCCCCAATGCTTCACCCTGCCTCCCATACAGGGTTTGTCCAGCAAGCTCATTGGTGACCCTGATCTTCCCCTCCCATCCATCTGGGGGTGCAAATGCTGGTGGTGGCAATGGGACATTGGCTTCATCCTTGCCTTTCTCATCCTTTTTATCCTCCAATGGAAGCTTCTTCTGCTTAGATTTCTTATCATCCTGCTCATGCTTCCCATGCTTTGCATCCTCCAACGCATTCTTCTCTAATGCCTTTTCCTTCACCTTATCCCCCAATGCCTTCTTCTTCATTTGCTTCTGATAGTGCTTCTTCACCTTTTTCATGAAGCTAATCTTCTTGTCCTTCTTCTTATTCTGTGATCCCTTCCTGGTAGCTGATGGCACCATTGAACTCAACACCTCATGCCTGCTTCTCTCCTGCAGCTGATCTCTGATGGCTTTCTTCTCTTGATCATCCAATCCCTTGGCAGCATCTCTCATAGCTTTCCTTTTCTTCACTTTCTTATCCTTCTGCTTCCTCTTTTCTTGTGCCTCATCGCTCATCACACTCTCCCTCTGCAGTGCTGCCTTCCTATAGGCCAATGGCAGTTGAAATTGGCTGGCCTGCACCCATTCTGGTGTGTTCTCATCAGCAATTCCTGGAATGTCAGCATCTTTGTACCAATCTTGATCTGAATGATACATCCATTCAACCAAATCAGCCAATTCCTTGGCCCCTTGAATCCTTGTCCAATTGGGAGGTGTGATAACCCCATGCTTCTCCACATGTGCCAACCTATTCTTCAACCATCCCTCATGAATCCTGTCACTTCCCAGTGGCATATCCTTTGCCCATGGCTCCTCACCACACCACTTCATGATCCCATCCCTCCCTGGCCTCATAGCCAGGAACCCATTCCTCCTGAGCCCTTTCAGCACCCATTGCCTCTCATTGTTTTTTCTGAACCATACCTTCCATACCTTCATGTAGGCACTGGGCAATGTCCTTCATGCTCATGTGATACACCTCACTGGTGCCCATGGCCTTCTGATTCTCTGCCATGATCTTATCAACAGATTTCCTGATCAAGCTCTTAAACACATAGCTGAAATCTGTATCAGTCAATTGCATAATAGCAGTCATCTTGGGAGGAATGATTGCCTGAATCTGATGCGCAGTAAACATAGTCCTCATTGTATCATCTGAAAATGATGCTGCAAAGCAATCCCTCTGATAAATGGATGCTGGATACATCCTGGCCTGCTTTGCAATCACCCAGCTCATGATCACATTGTCCTGATTGGAGCTGGGTTGCGAATAGACATCATAATGCTCCAATAAATGAGGATGATCCCTTCTGATCTTGACCCATTGCTCCAATGCCCTCCTGGCGCTCTCACCCTTCCTATGCACCTTCATCTCCCCCAAATAGGAGAATGTCTCATCCTCAACCCATCTCCCATTGTCATCAATGTTGTCCAATCTCGCATGTTGCCCAGGTACTATCAGCACACCCTTTCCCACATGTCCAATGGGATCCTCATCAGGATTGAAGAAGTTGCTCACCAGCTGATGTGCCTCAAAAGTAACCCTCATCTTCTCAGTTGCTGAATCCTTCTTGATAGTCAAATGAGCCCTTCCCCCGTCCTTTTGATCCTCAGTGGTGACCAATTGCCAATCTTGCTTCTTCTGATCCTCATTGGGCTCCTTATCTTCCAATGCTGCTTGGCTCTCATTGGGGTTCTCACCTTCCAATGCATCATGGTGCTCAGCCTCATCCACCAATTTCTTATCATGGGCTTGCTTGTTGAGCTCATTTTGAAGATCCCTCCTGATCTGTTTGATGGGTTTCCCATGTGTCCTTGTCTCATGGGCTGCAAATACAGCCTTAGTTGATCCCTTTTTCACCCATACAGGAACCTGATCTGAGAATCCAAGCATGCAGCTCATCTTGTTGGCCTTGACCTCATCAGGCTTTGCCACATAGTGCTTCAGATCTTCATGTCCCATGGACACAAGGCTCATCAGATAGTCATGATGCTGCCATGCCAATTCTGCTCCAATCTGCTGCTCCTCATTGGACAGTGGTGCCAATAGATTGGGGGTCATATGCTTGGCACCAATAGCATCCATAATCCTCTTAGCAAATCTTTCTCTTTGCTTATATCCCTCAGCAATACTCTTCATCTGGGATTCAGCCCTGCCCAACTGATTCATGCATAGAATCCTCTCTGGCCCCTCATCCAGCTCATCCCTTTGCTTCTCAAGCATTGTCTTCTCATCTGATAGCAGCTTATAATACCTCCATGCTAGATCCATCTTCTGAACCCCATGACCATGACTCCTTTCCATTTCAAGCCAATCCTTCACCTCATCATACAAGTGTGGAAATTGTCTCTTGGCACCACCTCCTGATGCCCTCAATCTCATTTTGTCCCCACCTGATGCCTTCTTCCCTCTGCTCAACCCACTGGTATCCTTTCTGATATATACTGATGAGCTTTGCTCACGCTTCAACATCTCTTTTGCCCATTTGGACTTCTCATGATATATGTCCCTCAACTTATCACTTCTCATCTTCAGCTGCTTGCTGAAATGCTTGAACAAATCAAGCTCATCTGGGAATTCTGACCTTGCCCCATCAAGCTTCTTGCAAATCTCATGCTTGGCTGATAGTGGTAACTCCCACCTCCTTGGCTTCTCATGTTTTTTTCCTCATATTGGACGTGGATCCCCCATGGATTCCTCTCTTCATATGCTTTGGCACATAAGGTCTTCCCCCCTTTCTTTCCCTCATGTCCTTGATCCTTTCCATGATGCCCTTGTTTCATTGGCTCATTGGCTGATACCTTCTCTGCAATGTTTGCAACAGAAGTCTCATTCAAACTCACCCCCTCCAATTCACCAGATTCAATCAGCTGCCTGATGGTATCTTTCACTGATTGCCTCTTTCTCATGGCAGGTTCTGCATTGTCCACCACATCCCCATCATCACTCCCAGGGCTAAAGAACCTTTTGATCCCCAATTGCTTCTTCTTTGCTGATGAGTCTGATTCCCCCTTGTTCATAGAAGAAGGTGGGCTCATGGAAGGTGCTGATGAAAATGATGAACTCCTCATAGTCTTAATCTTCTTGGATGTTGGTGTCTTCATGCCCTCATCTCCACTCTTCTCACCACCACCCCTCAGCTGCCTCACACTGCTCATCCAACCTTCTGATTGCTTCCCCTGCAGGCTCATGCTACCAACCATTCTGATTGATTACCACTGCTCTCCCAAAGCAACAGTTTTCCTAGAATTTCCAAAAAACTCTCTAGGAAAATTCTTTTATTTTCCCTTATTAAAACTCTATCAAAATCTTCAATTTCAGAAGCTCAGAAAGGCTACCCCCCATACACCCCCTACCCCCCTCTAATAGTGGGGTACCCCCCCTATTAGTCAACCCCATCCTCTGGCCTCCATCTTGGCTTCATTCTCTTTCATTCTGCATTCCTCATCTTTCTTTTCCAAATCTTCCCAATCAAAAAATGGATTGGTGGCATCACCAAATGGTTTCCCAATAGTCTCATCAAATGGACTGCCATGGTTTCCCCATTCAGTTTCCTTCCCATCCAAAGCTTCCCAATCAAAGAACTGATTGGACACTTCCTCATACACCTCAAAGTGCTCATCAAATGGAGCACCACTCTCATCATACACATCCAAGTGCTCATCAAAAGGAGCACCACTCTCATCATACTCATCATTGTCACTCATGCTCTCACCAAGCACCTCATACCTATTCATGGTTGCAATAGCAAATGTAGACATCTTGCCCAATGCCAGGGATGCAATATACCTATGAGGCTTCTTGAACCCAAGCTCTCCATACATTCATAGATTAACTAGCTAATATATAGATATATGTGTTCAAAATCCATGCTCATACATAATTACTGCGCACAAGCCAATGCACCCAATGTCTCCTGGGAAAAAGAGTATATATATACACAAATATGCCAATACTTTAGTAGGATGCTTCTCATGGACACATGGATCCCATCAAACCAATCTCCTGGTGTCACCAATCTCTACCCATCCCCACCAATCCACTCATTTCTTTTTTTGCTGTTGGGAATGAAATACCCAATCAGTTCTCATTCCAGCTCACCTCATTGAAAAAGAATCAACATATATAAATATCATAGTTCTCATGCACCAAAAATACTTCTCATGAACCCTAATTACTCATGAACATCTGAACACCAATCAGCCCATCAATCCATTGCAGCGCTCATGGCTGCAATCCTGAGATGGGCCCATGATGGATGTTGAGGCATTGAGCTCATCCAAAAATGTTGCTCATCTTCAAATGGAGCCATGTGGCTGAGCCATGATTGGCATACACAAATAGCCTCATTGCAAATAGACAAACAACCTCATGCCTAATTAATCATAGAGGTGATGGACTGATACAGTCAATTATATGTGATTCACCCATTCATGGTATAAGCGCACCTACCTCATTCTAGCATGCCAATCTCATTCCTCAGCCAAAAGCCCATAGGCTCATCACCTGGCTGATCCAGGTGATCCCTTATCTTTAAGGGTGGCCTTCTTCTGGACCATCTTCTCATAGAGCATCGTGAACTCATCTTTCTTATAGATCTTGCTCCTGAGATGGCACATAGCTCCATTAATGACCAAATGGAATCTATTGAACTTAATTATTTTAAGAGATCACATCTCATTGAAACTCTCATGATCTTCCCCATTAATTACTCACCATTACTCAAAACCATTAATGATATAAAACTAATCTGTGGCAATAAAAAAAGTTCTAATCATACCAAGTCTCATCACCTTTTCCATGTCATCATAGCTCACATGCCCCATGCTGTCATAAGCGCGCTGCATCCAATAGACCCATCCTCAGCACAACAACTCTAATACCACCTAGTGAGGTATTGACAAAATAAACTACTTATGTCAAACCTAATCAACCTAATAAACTACTTATGCACAGCCAGGATGCCACACTCATTGTTCTCATCCCAGAATGTCTCCCATGCCTCATCATCTGGGGCCAATGGCTTGAATATGCCAGTCCTGAGATGTGATATAACTAATTTTCAATTGCTAATCAATATGACCTAATTAGTTGATTAATCAAACCAATACACTCATCAAGAAGACATAAAAATATTGCTGCCTCATCCAAGTTGCATGAATGCTGCCTTGACATTGGTCATATACTCATCCAGCAAAATGCTCTTGTCACTGATATGCCCATCATTGAATGCTGAATATATCGCACCTCAGATCAATACCCAATAAAACTTAATTATACACTTCAAATAGAATACCCTCATCAACAAAGTTGCCTCCAATCCATCTGAGGTGCATTTCTTCACATCCTTGCATTTGGTCATCTGTACCAATGTGCTCATGATGCTCATCATTGCCAATGTGCAAATCTGCTTCCATTGGGATTTGGCCTCAGTCCAATTGATCACATAGTTCATTAAAGAACACATAGTTCATTCACACATAGTTCAACCAATAGAAAAAACATTATAATTTAACCAATCATTTTCATGCCAGTAACCTCATCCTTCTCATAGAGCATCCACTGCTGCATCAATTCCAATCTTTGCTCAATAGAGCATGTTTTCTCATCATCCCAATCTCAGCTGACCAAATGATCAAATACATCTAACAGCCATGGCTTCAGCTAATTACTTGCATCTCATCTGTAATAAAAGCAATGACAAATCAAATAGGCAATCCAAAAATCAATGGCAAATCAAATAAGCAATAAAAATCATACCCAGGATCAGGCCAAGAATCTGACAAGAACCCATCCTCTCAAATCTTGGAATCGCTGCTCAAGATGCCTGATCCTGTCCTAAGATGAACCCACTCTATAAATAGAACTCTATATATACATGTCTCTACATATATACATATACCAAAACAAAAAGTATTAATGTATTCATGTAAGAATCTCTGATCAGCCCACCTTGCCCATCCATTCTGCGCTCAACAGAACCCATGTTGCCACGCAAGGCACTCATCTGCTCACTGATGGTCCCCACCCATGTCCTGCCCAGGGCAAACAAATCCAAGCTCAAACACTAATACTACTATTGATGACTAATTCATTAATCAATGAACTTATATATTTCCTCATACCCCCAGCTCCTCGTGCTCATAGCCAAATACACCAGCAGCCCAATCAGTCCAATGAGGACTGATGCCAGCACAACCATGATGATCTCATGCGTCATCATTCTGATGAGCTGATAGTAGCTGAATATGCTGATTGCTGATAAGCTGATGAGCCAATCTAACAGCAAGACTCATCCAACAGCCTTGCAATCACCTCATTGGCAAACCTTATCACTGCTCATGTGGGTTCCCATGCAAATCTCATCATTTCACATCCTCTCCCAAAAGCTCCCTTGGAAAAACAACCCATGGATCAATCTGACATGAACACTCATCCAAAAGTTCTCATTGGGTTCCCATGCAAACCTCATCAGTTCAACTACCCCATAGTTAAGTCTCATTGGAAAAAACATCCCATGGATCCAACCCTACCCTTGCCCATCAGCATTGTTTTTCAAAAACCTTTATGCTTATCACCCCACATTCTCTATGGAATGAGGGGGGTTCCTCATGTTGTGAAACTGGGTTCCTCATGCCCATGCTGGATCTCATCCTCATTCTTAGGCTCATAGTATGCCATGCTGCCAGCATTGGTGAATCCACATCCTATCCCATAGGTTCCATTGGACCAATCCTGCTCATCCCCAATGCTCTCACCCAATGGCTCTTCAGGCCTATAGTCCATATCCCCCCACCTGGGGAATCTCTCCAAAGAACCTGATGGAACCCATGGAAGGATCCAACCATAGATACACCAATGATCTGATGCTGCAGGGTGATCACCATCATGCCCCAAACTCATAAAGAATCTCTTCTTCATCCCATCATTCTTGTCCACATACACATACATAAAGTCATGCTGTGACAATCCCAGCATACCCTCAATGATCACCCATACATTGCCCAGCACATGGCTTCTCATGATACCACCCAAGCTCAACAGCTCATTGGTCATCTCCTCTGCTGAGTGCACCATGGCTCAATACCTCACCAATACCCACCCAAACTAATAGCTTGTGCCAAAATATGCCCATGAATCATGGAACCAATGGTGTGCTCAGCAGGTTCTGATGTCCCCATCATCCCTTTCATTCCAATTCTTCCAAATACTAATTCCCTTTCATCCCAACCCTTCCAAATACTAATTCCCCTTCATTTCAATTCTTCCAAATACTAATTCACTTTCATTCCACCATTTGTCCAATTTTCCAATTCATGCTCCAGTCTCATCTCCTCCTCCTCCTCCATATTGGAAGGCCCATCTCCCTATACTCATTGGCAATGTGCCAATCTCTATCAGATTGGGTGTCATAGGCCATCAAATCATACCAATCCTCAACAGGCCACCAATCTGCCCATCCAGAATAGGCATCCACTCTCACCACATAGAGCCTCCATTGCCCATTCCTCCACCAAGCCCTGATATGCATTGATCCAATTGGCATGGCTCTGATCTCTCAGATCTCTCATCAAATTTGTGCCAATAAGCTCTCATGGATCTCATGATGAAAGGGAATTAGTATTTGGGCTCTCATGGATCTCATGATGAAAGGGAATTAGTATTTGGGCTCTCATGTATCTCATGATGAAAGGGAATTAGTATTTGGGCTCTCATGGATCTCATCATTCCATCCCATCTCATCTCCTCCTCCTGTCATCATCAGGTCATCCCACTATTAGGGGGATGTGATCTCCAAAACCTCCAATCTCAGACCTTGTTGACCTTGTTGACCTTCTAGGGGGGGGGGGGGGCCCCCGTTGATTAATACGATGTTGACATTACTATGAAGATCGAGCAAGAACTTCCGGTTTCTGCAGAAACCAGGCTTGTCTCGGAAAAAAGAACTTTCAGCAGTCCGATGAGAACGCCTTTTTGGCTTCCAGCGCTGCCATCTGCTCTGCACTCCTCGGAGACAACGGAAGAGAAGGGAAAGCGAGCGTTTCTGCTTATTATCAATTCTCTTCTTCATTTACTTACTTTTTAAACATAAACAAAGCTATGTTTTAAGTAATGTCATTATTGTTCTGTAATTTTCTGATTCAAATTCGTTCATTTGTTCGACGTGCGCTTTCTTTTTCGGCGATTTCGCTGATCTGTCGAGGAACTTGAAGTGGGAGCCGAAGAGTGGATGCGCCTGAATCGGCAACGGACTTCTTTTTAAAGAGTAGCAATGCTTTTTGTTACTAGTAGCGTCCTTGTTACTACTAGTAAGGCACTTGTTACTAGAAGCGATGCACTTGTTCCTAGTAGCTATTTCTTGTTACTAGTAGCGTCCGATCGCTCCTAGTAGCAATGCCCTTTGCTCCTAGTAGCGTCCTTATGGAACCGAGTTCTCTTTTAAAGGAAGAATAGTTCTATTCTTTGATCAAGCTTGTTTTCAAAAACATTGTCCTTTTTGATCTTTAATCATCGAGTAGTTCTTTCTTTGTCCTTTTCTATTCATAGGAACAAGAAGCTACTAGGGGCTCCTGGCATCGCTACTAGGGATCCTGGCCTTACTACTAGTAACAAGAGGAAGCTACTATTCTTCCTTTGTTTCCTCAACTTTCCCCGCCTTCTTTTTGGTCGCCTTGTTGCCACCGGAGGTCTGGGCGATGCTCTCCAGTTCCTGACGCACACACGCCTGCGGTTTAGGTTTAGGCTGAGAATTCAAGTTTGCAACCTGACGTTTTTGTCAAATTCAGACCTGGCATTTAAGGCTAACATGAATTGCTTCGATGGTGTCGGTGTCCTTGGGGACTTCTTGGTTGGCCTTGCGGAGGATGGCGCACAAGTCTCCAGCATGGGCCTCCAGTCGGGCGATGGCCTAGTAGCGATGGCCTCCAAGCTAAGACCGATGGCCCTAGTAGCGTCCTCTTGTTCGTCCGTAGCGATGCCAGGAGCCCTAGTAGCTTCTTGCTACCAATAGCGATGGCATCCAACCTTAAGTTTCGCTTACAATCTAGGAACCAAATGAACAGTGCGCGCGCTTGTTCAAGGAAGCTCCCTTAGCCCTCAGGCGGGGGGGGGCTTGCCTGAAGAAGCGTGAGCTATCCTGCGTCCAGTAGCTAGTAGCTTAAGTAAGGTACTAGCTGCCTCTTCTACTAGCTACCTCTAGCTACAAGAAAAAACTACTTCGATTTGCCAAGGACTTCCGCCTTCTCATCCTGTGCTCCTTTGGAGTCTGGACAGAAGAAGCAAATGGCAAGACCTGAGAAACGGAGAAGAGACTAACAAGCAAACCCGGAAGAAACACGACCCAAAGGGAACTGCGTCGAACACCATGTTTGAAGCAACGCAACGGTCGGCCTTTTTTGCCAGCGCGACCTGTTCGACCAATGCGATGAGTGTACTCCTCAAAGAACTGAAAGCACGAACATGGGAAACTCGCAAGTTCGATTGGACGAACTACCTCAGAGGACAAGTTCTTGTTTTCGAAGACATGTTCTTGATACTCAGTACTAAGTGCATCTAAAACGGGCAAGACAAGGGGTTTCCAGAAGAGGGTGCACGGAGAAAGCCTATAACAATATAAATATTTGCGAACTAATCAAGTATTGAACACAAACAGCTTATGGTACAAGCCACAAATGCGTGAAATACATGATGCCCCGAGAACCGCCTTTTTAACTCTCTGTGCGCAAATGGACTAGGGGCTCCTGTCCTTACTACTAGGAACAATAAGCTACTAGGAGCAAAGGGCATCGCTTCTAGGAGCAAGGACGCCGCTAGAGGCTCCTGGCCCCTTTTTTGACCAACTCTGTGGTGCAAATGGGCGAAGAAAGAGGTGCGGTCCGTAGATGGCGTTTTCGCCGAGGCGCCCCGGTTGGAACTCCCAAAAGCGACTTGTTTGGCGGTCCGCGCAAGTCAGGGGAGAAGGATATGCAGATTGGCAGAAAAGTCCGCAAAGCAAGAAGGAAGCGGTCCTGCCAGGACGCTACGATTGGGGCTCCGGGCCTTACTACTAGGAACAAGAAGCTACCAGAGGGCATCGCTAGTAGTAACAAGAAGCTACTACTGCGAGCAAGGCTGATCAATGCAGCTTGAGCAAATTCACTTTGCTTTTGTTCCTGCAAGACAAGCAAGGCCAAATGATTGCCGCGCAAGGCATTCACCCAAAGCTCAGCCAGCTGCTGTGCAGCAAATTGAAGGGTAGTTGGCCCCAAGTAGGGCTTGTTTCTCATCAGCTTTGATCGGCCTTACCGATTCTTTTAGGCTCCGGGGGGATGTGGGGAAGCCCAACTAACTCTATCTTCTTCGTCTCAAGCCTTCGATGCAATCTCAAAAATGGCAGTAGTGACATCATGTGACATCTACCAAAGGCAGTAGCGTGGAGCCCTTGCTGGCACTGGAAAGTGACATTGACATTGCACTTGCGCCACTCGCCGTTCTCACACACCCAGAAGTAAAGGAACTAGCCAGAAGGAGAAAATGACATGTGGGACATTGGCATACATTGACATTATGGAGTACTACTAGGAACAAGAAAGTACTAGGGGCTCCTGGCCTCGCTACTAGGAGCGATCGGACGCTACGAACGGAGCAAAGGGCATCGCTACGAACGGAGCAAGAAGCTATTAGTAGCGATGCCCACCCACCCACCGGACCCACCCCAACCTGTCAACAGGCGAACGTCCTCTTTCCCCTCTCCTCAATGGTGAGCGGAAAAGTGTAGTTGATGACCAGCTCAACATCCTGAGAACGAAAACAGCAGGACTTCTTGAAAACTTCAAGTAGAACAAGTAGAACAAGTAGAACATGTTCGATGTATTTGTCATCTTACCTTTATCCTCATTTATCGATCTCCTGAACATCTAAGCCGCGGCCAGCCACGTCAGTAGCAATCAACGGCGTCCTCAGGGACACATGGACAAACAAGCACATGTCTTAGGCCACGTAGGCCATAAGGAGGTGAGATGAGCTGAGATGAGTTCAAGTAAGTAGCTTAAGTATCGATTTAATGCCCTTTGCTCCTAGTAGCTTCTTGCTCCTAGTAAGGCCAGGAGCCCCTAGTAGCGTCCTCGCTCCTAGTAGCGATGCCCTTGTTACTAGTAGCTTAAGTTACTTAAGTATCGATTTAATTTAAATTTAATTGAAGTGGTTACTAGGTAGCGCAACTCGGAGGAAGCAAGTAGGACGCACTCGAAGCGACTGGCCTCCAACCACCCTAGTAGCTTTCAGCCTTTCTCTTCTATTCAGTCTATTCTCTTCTCTTGTCTTCTCTTCCAAAGGTTCGGCTCTTCCAAAACCACCAAAGCGTTTGGGTGGTCTGGGTTGCAAAGAATGCAATACTCTTTGCAGCTCTCCGTACATGTACCATCATCAAGTCTGCTCTGAATCGAGCTCTTCACTCCGCATCTCCGTCTGCGTTCTGCCGAGCGTCTTCCGAGTGGCCTTGAAGTCGGCCAACGCTTGCGTCCGCTTATCTTGGGACATGTCCTCAGCACGTGCTTCAGCACATCAAAACAACGAACTGCTTTTTCGTCTCAAAAACACGAAGAACGAAAAGAACACTTCGCCCCTTTGTGTCCCACATGAGCTTGGCTGGCAAAGAGCGCACAGCTCGTTTCTAGGCAGCTTGCGGCCTACCCGGTACTAGTGGCGATGGTCCAACCTAATAGCGTCCATTTTCTGGTCCCCTTCCTCAGCTGTGAACTCCTTGCAAGGCGATGACCTTCTCGTAGCCTTTCTCCCACCTCGAAAGGACAACAGCGACGGCGTATGGAGCTTCAACGCCAAAAGAAAACACCAGTCAGTGGCAGAGATGTCCGGTTGGCAGAGATGTTACTGCTTTACCAACATAGTGTTCCTCGCTTAAAGAAAACAACTTTGGAAAACTGTTTCAGAAGCTGGCAAGAATGTTTCCAGCCAGGCGATCTCCTCGATGAAGGAACAAGAAGGAACATATGGCATGCTCTTCTGTATCAGTAATCCCTATTGATGCTTCAGTCCTTCTTGTACAATCCGAAGATGATCACCTAAGAACACAGAACTTCGGATGAAGTTGGCATGTTTTCTTCAGCAAAAGCAAATCTTCTTGTCTTCATAGTGATCGCAGCGGCCTTCTTGTCTGGACTGTAGTGCTTTTTGAGGTAGAACAGCAAGCGGGTTTGCTTTTCCTGCGAAAGCGTCGTAACTTACGACTGTTGGCAAGCACCACAAGCACCACAAACACCAGTGCAGGCGTGTGCAGTCCTTTTCGTTCTTTATGACCTGACGACAACGCGAACGCTTGCTGGGTGCCCGCTTGACTGATCTTGTGTGTGGTTTTCCCGACTTGGAAGGCTTTTCGGGTTGAAGACGGAAGGTCTTCTCTCATATGAAAATAGTCATTTTAATAGCGATGGCCTCCAAGCTAATACCGATGGCCCTAGTAGCGTCTTTGTTCCTAGTAGCGATGCCAGGAGCCCCTAATAGCTTCTTGTTCCTAATAGTAAGGCCAGGAGCCCCTAGTAGCGTCCTTGCTCCTAGAAGCCATGGCCTCCAACCTAATACCGATGGTCTTCTCTCAAATAGCCTCCACAATTTGTCTGATTGCCGTGTTGGCAACGACGCCCTCATCCACTGAACCGATGCCAACCTGCAAGATGGTTCTCATGTTGGATTCTGAGCTCAGCTTGAAGAGGCAAACAAAGGCATACAGTGATGCTTCATCAGGCTTCATCTGAATCCCCAGAAGGCTTCATCAGGCTTCATCGTGCAACAAAGTCCGTGCAACGAGCGCCAAACGTGGACAGGCTCACTGAGGAACTTCGTGGCCAAGGCATGCACTGTGGCCTAAAGAAACGAGAAACGAGACAACATACGACACAGTTCCAACAACAAATAGAAAAACAACGACTTGGCCGACTAGCCCAACGCGACGGCCAGCGGCCCGAACCGGGTTTCCGAGCGGGCCATGTGGCACCTCACAAAAACCCAACAGACGGTGTTTGCCCCGGCGAGAAAGGAAGACTTGCTTGGCATCGATGTCAGATCTGAAGACGTGAAGCAGCTTTCAGCTGCGAAACGGGAGTCAGATGCTTCACACTCCAAATGTCCCATCTGGTTTGTTGCTTCAGTGCAGGCCGGTTCCAATCAGCTGGTTCGATTGTTTTTTCTCAGGACTTGACTGAACATACACGTCTGACGCCTCACCACACGCAGCACGAACGACAACGTGCGACCCAAATAAGGCGCCACAAAAACTGAGCGTCCAACTTACCAGCCTGCAGCGTGAGGCGGCAAGCGCGTTGCACAGGAGACGCAACGAGGAGACGTCAACGCGGATCGTTCCGATCGTTCCATTCGCCTTGGGCATCTTGTTGATCAAAGCTTTGACAGAGTCAATGAAACCCATGTCGAGCATGCGGTCAGCCTGTCCGTTTCGGGTGAGGACAGCTAAGCTGTCGACAGAAAGAAAAAAACAAGAAGCCATGTCAAGCAATGGCCTCCAACCTAATAGAAAACTATAAGCGAAGATCTTTCTGATGCCCTAATAGCAATGCCCTTTGCTCCTACTATTAGCAGCTTTTTTTGCTTCCTATGAGCGTTTGATTTTCAGTATCCTGTTGGTCTGTCGGCTGTTTCGAACCATCTCGAACATGGCCCTTCAGCCCTCTTCGATTTGGATCGGTCTAACTTGCTCAAGGCAAACATGGCCACGCTCAGAAGCTTTTTGGTTCCAACTCAACCTCTTTTGGTTCCGACCTCATCTGAATGGGAAAACATCTATGTTTCAATTTGAGAGCCAAGCTTTTTCGGAGCAAAAGTCTGTTTGGTGAGCACTGTAAAGCCGTGGTGACACGCGAGCTAGTTTTGCGAGAACTTTGATGTAACGTGTGCAGCCTTTGATCCTTGTCTAACCCGTGTTATCTTTTTCTAAATCTAGAATCTGGACCTTGCTTCCCTCCTTTCCTTCTTTTCTTCTTGTTTACTCAAGGGCCTCATCAAGCACCAAATACTGCCTCACATCATCTGTGCGCACAACGGACGCACGAAGTGAATCAAACAACGCCTCCAACCTAATAGCTTCTTGCTACTAGTAGTAAGGCCAGGAGCCCCGTTCGTAGCGTCCTTGCTCCGTTCGTAGTTCGGAACTTGGTTTCCACTGTTCGGTGGTCTTTCTGCCGATTCACTTCGAGCGTTTTTTTCTCATTTCGCTCACAACTCCAGGTCCAAGGTCACGGCACGTAACTGAGGTCTAAGGTGGATTCCTCTACCAGGTCCTCGATTGCAACAAATTGTTCCGACCCAATGGACGATGTGTGTTGCTTTTTTCAGTGCTTCGCTGTTTTATGTTTCAAATTCTTGCTTCTAATAGCTTCTTGTTACTAGTAGTAAGGCCAGGAGCCCCTAGTAGCGTCCTTACTTTCTCAAAATGTATATTTCCGTTCATGCTGCCTTTTCGGAGAATATTTTGTTTACACATTCAACATCCGCTTCTCACTTTGTCTACTCTCCTGCAGGCGTCCAGGTGTGCAAATGGCCATGTCAACTCCGGTCTCGGTAATGGCCTGAAACGGACACAAGCCAGAAACACGCAGCATCGAGCCATGACCGGTTTCAGTACCTCGTTACTAGTAGCTTCTTGTTACTAGTAGCGATGTCCTCCAACCTAATATCTTCTTGCTACTAGTAGTAAGGCCAGGAGCCCCTAGTAGCGTTCTTGCTACTAGTAGTAATGAACATGTTTGAACCAAAGATCAAGGAACGATCGATGCAATTGAAGCAAGACCGTTTGATGCCAACACAAATCACATCAGGCTTGTGGAATTTGAATCGTTCAACAACACATTACACTCGCATAGACCCCAGATAGCAACTACGTAAGTCTAAGAATCGGGAAACAAGTGAGGAGACAAGACAGCGGCGTTAGACCAAAACGCCGATCCGCAAAGTCGAGAAGTACGAAACCCAGATTAGCTTTCAGCTATTTCAGGTATACTACATGTCCTATTTCATCAACTATGTAACTATTTGTTGGAAGCCATTGCTACTAGGGTGGAGGCCCAGGCCATCGCTACTAGGTTGGAGGCATCGCTACACTAGGGTGGAGGCCATCAGTATTAGGTTGGAGGCCATGGCTCTTGGGTTGTCTTTCAGAATGCTTCTTACGTTCGGTCGACAAACGATTCCACACCTGCCGTTGTTCCCTTTTGGGCACACCGCCATAAATGCACTGCACTGGGTAGAGACCCTGCAAACAGGACCGACTTGTGCAACACCCTTCAGTCCACATGAGTCCGAACAGATTCGATCGGCTTTTTGTTGCTTAGTAGCATCCTTGCTAGTAGTAATGCCAGGAGCCCCTAGTAGCGATGCCAGGAGCCCCTGGTAGCGTCCTTGCTCCTAGTAGCGATGCCCTGTGCTCCTAGTAGCTTCTTGCTCCTAGTAGTATGGCCAGGAGCCCCTAGTAGCTTCTTATAGCTTCTTGTTACTATTTATTTAAGAAGATGTGTTACAAGTCTAATCCAAATTGCAATCACGCGGGTCCTCGTCTCCGGCAGTCAATGCTTTAACCAGCTCACAGCACACCTCGCTGTTCGAGTTGTCGGCAAGAATCTGCAAACTGAGTTTCCCCACCTCTGCAATCTGCATGGCTAGCTCCCTGTCACACATTTGCGCAATTGCACCAAAAGACGGTAGGAGCAAGGACGCTACTAGGGGCTCCTGGCCTCGCTACTAGGAGCAAGAACGCTACTAGGGGCTCCTGGCCTTACTACTAGGAACAAGACGTTTGAAGAGTTTCCAGCTTCGTCTTCGTCCTTGTTGGTGCCATGGCCACGAACCGGGGAGAAGCACAGGGCTGCTCAAAGACATCCAGCTCACCCAGCCTGTCGGTCTGAGTCCACGCCGGTTTCGACCAACAGGTAACATCATGTAGCGATGCCCTTTGCTCCGTTCGTAGCGATGCCAGGAGCCCCGTTCGTAGCGTTCTTGTTACTACTAGTAAGGCACTTGTTACTAGAAGCGATGCACTTGTTACTAGTAGCTTCTTGTTCCTAGTAGTAAGGCCAGGAGTCCCTAGTAGCGTTCTTGCTCCTAGTTGTTTCTAATAGCAATGGCCTCCCTAACACGCCGTATCTTACCGTCTTTCTGCATCGAAACTTTCTTCCTTTTTCCGCAAAGGAGAACGCGTCTAATCCCTGCGAGGACGGAAGGTGCGGCGAAGGTGGGGAGCAAAGCTACTAGGAGCAAAGGGCATCGCTACTAGGAACAAGAAGCTACTAGGGGCTCCTGGCCGTACCTGTAGGAGCAAGGACGCTACTAGGAGCAAGAAGCTACTAGGGGCTAGGGGTCCCGTTGGGGGAAGTTTTTGGACGCGTCAGCAGGTTCGCAGCCTAGCACGGACGGGATGTGTGCGGTTTACGTCTGGTGCAAGTCTTGTGCAGAAGGCTCCACCTTCCGTTCCTTCTTGACTTGCACATCCGAAGTGGCCATTTTGGGGTAGCTTCTGTGAGCCGGCTGCATTTTTGTTTGAGTAAATATTTATCTCAGTGAGCTATTAAACGATATTTGGCTGAGATAACTGGTTTTCAATACTATTGAATCAAGTTCTTTAACCGCTTTGTATTCTTGGTCAAACTCTGTCAGCAATAAGACTGATGCGGAGATCATTCGAACATGCGCGTTTGCATGATGTGAAGTCACAAATGTATGCCTCTCGTTTCCAGCTTTCAACATGTTTCAACATGTTTCAACTCTTCACTTGTTGCAGTAGCGCTTTGAGTCTTTAGCGGTCATCGCTAGGGCTGCTAGTAGGAGCAAGAATGCTACTAGGGGCTCCTGGCCTTACTACTAGGAGCAAGAAGCTACTAGGAACAAAGGGCATCGCTACGAATGGAGCAAGGACGCTAGTAGGTTGGAGGCCATCGCTATTCTTTTTCGATCCCCTTAGAGTAGCGGTTGAAAATGATTCCCCGGGATCGTAAGGGAGGTCTGGGTGGGCGATCCTTGGCAGAGTTCGGACGAAAGGACTCGGTAAGGGCTGAAGGATGTTCCACATCCAAGGGCCCGAAGAGCTTCTATGTCCTTTGTTCCCAGTAGCGATGCCCTTTGCTCCTAGTAAGGCCAGGAGCCCCTAGTAGCGTCCTTGCTCCTAGTTCCTTCTCCTTCTAAGTATGCGTTTGTTCCATTTTCTTTCTATTTTCCCATATGGAGTCTCCTAGGTTCCCGGAGTTTGTTCTCCGACAGTGCGTGTGTGCTTTTAGTCTGAACATGTGGAAGTTAAATTGAATTGAGTTAAAATAAACGCATAGTCTTGAATTTAATTGAATCACTTAACTTAAGTTTAAACGTCTTAATTTAATTGATGTTAAATCGAGCTAAAATAGAATCACCTCAAAACTAGATTGGAGTTGCATTAGAGTCAAGTTATAGTTAAATTATAATGGTAGAAGTAGATGAGAACTCGGTGAAGCTAAATGAGACTTTGATTAGATCAACACCTTGAATCTTGGAACTAGAAGTAAGTCAGAACCAAATGATAATGACGGCTTAATGAAAGTAGACTTGAAATAGAACTATATACGTTGGAACCAAAGTCGAATTGACTTCGACTAGACCTGGCCACTCTTTAAATTGCAAGTTAAATGAGACATAGACCGGCACCACGCAGCCTCACGCACTTCTGAAGCTGCTCCAACATCGCTTGCAAACGCCAAATGCGCGCGGACTCGTCACATCTGTGACTCTTCGTGACTCTTAGCGCCCACGTTTTCTGCGAGCAAAGTGCATCGCTTCTAGTAACAAGTGCCTTACTGGTAGTAACAAGAAGCTACTAGGAGCAAAGGGCATCGCTACGAACGGAGCAAGAAGCTACGTCGCGCCAGTCTCGCCTGGACATGGAGAGGTATGGCATCGCAAAGGCCAAGGTCTTTCCACTGCCGGTCCTTAAGGTTGGAGACCGCCAGACCGCTGCCTGTTCTTTGGAGACCGCTTCGGAAAGCCATTCCCAAAATCCGAGACACTTGGCGATGCCGCAAACGTCACTCTTCCTCAGATGTCACTCACAGGGTCTGATCGAATCTTAAGCTCTCAAAAACTTGGCTATGGCTATAACTATCTCTGATGTTCTCCTTGTCCTTTCTGCCGTTTTCCTGAAAAGACAAAATCTTCTCTGCGTTTCTTTTCTTTGTCCCATATTCGCCTAGGTGCTGCATAATTAACGGCCAAGTGCACGCCTTTGGACACCACTCTCACAAGAAAGGCGTCGAATTCGGAAAGACGGCACAGCCACTGCAAATCCGCCTGAATCGGAGTTGGTTTCTCGAACTTCTTCTGGCAATACCTCTGATTCTCAATTCAAGATAATTAGAATTTGCAAATCGACTATGATTTCCACAAAGGATAATGACAAAGCAGTGTTTTCTTCTTTCTGTGGTTTTCCTATGTCCTTTGAACTTCTCGTTCATCAAGGTGATATTTTCGTGGCACTTTGTCAGTCGCTTTGCAAAGCCATCACACTGGAAGCCCGCCAAGGGAGTAATGTCCACATCCTGGCTTTCCAGCGGGTGGACGTCGTATCTGCACCAGATAGATAGATTTCACAAAAGCAAAGAACACAAAGCAAGGTCCAAAGAAGAAAACGAATAAGACAGGACCAAATATGTCGAAAAAAGGAGGTACATGTCATAGATCAGTCATGTTGGATATCCAATTAGATCCAATTGCTTGTGGCGCGCTGAACGGAACTGAGTTGGTATTTGTCTTCTTAGACTTGAGATGACTTGAGTGTCTCGACTTCGCCTTGCCTTCCCCGCCGGCAGATGCACTTTGATGCCATGCTCTTCAAAGAAGGCCTACGGAGGAACGGAGGAACCAACGCTAAACACGAAACCAACGTGTGTTTTCTCGTGTCGTTTATGTCGTTTGGTTTGTCGTGCCTTGGCTTTCTCCAAGGTCAAACGGGACGCCGAAGCGGACTTCTTCGCCTCCAAACCGTCCAAACGTCTTGTCCGCTCCGAAAGGCACCGCCCTTTGTACGGACGTAGTAACAAGTGCCTCGCTAGTAGGAACAAGTGCCTTACTAGTAGTAACAATGTTTGCTATTAGTAACAAGTGCCTTATTATTAGTAACAAAAATAATTCAATTAGAATTGTAATTACTAGCGTCCGATCGCTCCGTTCGTAAGGCCAGGAGTGGAAGAAAAACGACTTCATGATGCCTTAGTCTCAAGCTCGGTCTCCGTCTTCCCGTTCTCATGCTTTCTCTTGGCACCTTTGGCACCTGCCATGCACCTGCGAAGCGAAACGAGGTGAGGAAGCAAACGCTAGTGGAAGCAAAAAAGCTACTAGGAGCAAAGGGCATCGCTAGAAACAAGGACGCTACTAGGGGCTCCTGGCCATACTACTAGGAACAAGAAGCTACTAGGAGCAAAGGGCATCGCTATTAGGGCATCAGAAAGGTCTTCGCTTTTAGTTTGCTATTAGGTTGGAGGCCATCTCTAGTAGGGTGGAGGCCATTGCTCTAAAAGACAAACCGTGAAAAAAAAGCTCCGGGTGAACCCCAAAAGCTCGGCTTCGCGTCTTGCGACATCCCACACCGCACCTGCCACTCCCCACCGCACCTAGTAGCGATGCCCTTTGTTCCTAGTAGCGTCCTCTTGTTCCTAGTAGCGTGGCACTTGTTACTACTAGCGTGACACTTGTTCCTAGTAGCGTCCTCTTGTTCCTAGTAGTAAGGCCAGGAGCCCCTAGTAGCGTCCTTGCTCCGTTCGTAGCGATGCCCTTTGCTCCTAGTAGCAACTTGTATACTCCACAACTTGTATTCTCTTTGTTTGTGAAAATTTCGGTTGAGCGAGTCACACCAAATCAGCTGAAGTGGTCAGTGGTAACAACATGTCATGACTGTGCCATTCTGCTGTTTGCTCTGAGACGGCTCTGGATCACACGACAAAAGCTTCCCTAATCTAGGAACCAAATCATTAGTGCACGCGCTTCTTCAAGGAAACTCCCCCCCCGCCCTTGAAGAAACATGAGCTATCCTGCGTCCTAAAGAACCTGAATGTTGGTGCCTGTAGGAGGCTCTGACTGAAAAACAGTTTGTAATGGCAAGCTGTGCGCCTGCCTGTGGCACTGTGGCACTGTTTATGCTGTGTGGTCTGCCATGTGACACGGCAAAACTGTTTGCATTGCGTTTTTTCTGTGCCACCTCAGGCCAATCACATCATCAGGCATCCCATTTTCGTCCGAACACTATGCGACCATGCGATGCTTGTTTTGCATCGCGCGACGCTCGCGGATGCGAACGCGGATGCGGTTGGCATCCTTCGAGTGAAACTCGGTGAGATTTTCCCGCGAATCGTGTGTCTCGTTCTTCACTTTTGAACTGTGTCGTTCTGGCTTCCTTGACGAAGGGGTGGAGGCCCCGTTGCTTCGCTTTGCTTGGACGAACGAAGACCTTCGCGTCTCGAACCTTCTCTCCGGGACGGGCTTAGCCAAAGATGTCCGGATTGGCCGCATGCACCTTGGCGACACTCGTAGATTCCTTTGCTAGTAATTACAATTCTAATTAAATTCGTTACTAATCATAAGGCACTTGTTACTAATAGCAAACATTGTTACTACTAGTAAGACACTTGTTTCTAGTAGCTTCCTACCCCCCCAACAACGCACATCTCGTCTCGACTGGTGGCCCACCTGGCCCAGCATGCACCTTTCCTCCTCTGGAAAGGAGGAAAGTGATCGGCGCAGTAGCCTTGCGACGACCAAATGGCTCTTTGGAAACGATCCAAGAAGTGAGAGTGTCTTTGGACAAACTTTCACAGCTTGTTGATTGACTTTGTGGGCTGCCTTATTCAACAGCTACTAGGGGCTCCTGGCATCACTACTAGGAGCAAGGACGCTACTAGGGGCTCCTGGCCGTACTACTAGGAACAAAAAGATGCTACTGGAGGATGCTACTAGGGGCTACTAGGACGTACTACTATCGCTTTTCAGTCCTTTTGGTGCCTAAGGCGTGCCGCTTGTGAGGCCTTTCGCCATTCCGCCTTGCTTCAACCGAGGTGCTTTTTGTGGAGGGCACGGACCCAAACATGGGTCTCTGCATAGGCGGTCTCCACATAGTGAGGTACCTTGACACAAACTGAATCGCTTCAACAAAGCAGATCAAGTCTAGAGACCAAATTGCGGCACATTCAACTTTGAGAATGGAAAGAAAGAAAGAAAGGCCCGAAGACCGAAGACCCGAAGACAAAGGGAAGCAAGGAACCTGCTAGCGATGGTTTACGCCGTTCGGCTCAAAGTTGCCTGGTCCAGCACGGCCATGTCTCCCAGTGTCGTGCCTTCCAGAAACGCACATGCGTCCGATCGCTCCTAGTAGCGATGCCAGGAGCCCCTAGTAGATTCTTGTTCCTAGTAGCGATGCCCTTTGCTCCTAGTAGCTTCTGGTTACTAGTAAGGCCAGGAGCTACCAGTAGCGTCCGATCGCTCCGTTCGTAGAAATGCCCTTTGCTACTAGTAGCTCTCTATCCACTTGTTTGCGGTGCTCAAGAAAGTCTCCCTAAACATCGAACCACAGGACTTTCCTACATCCAGTAGGTAGTAACAAAAGGGGTCCAAAGGTTAAGTTTTCCTAAAAATCTAGGAACCTCATGAATAGTGCCCGGGCATCCAGGTGGGGAGGGTCTTTGAAGAAGGGTGAGCTATCCTGCATCCATATGTAGTACCTTAAAAAGCAAGGAGCTTACTAAATTAATTGAGTAGCGGACAAAACAATGTCTTCTTCTTCTTCTCGTCTTCTCGTCCCCCTAGTAGCGTCCGATCGCTCCTAGTAGCGATGCCAGGAGCCCCTAGTAGCGTCCTTGCAAGGTGCTAGTAGCTTCTTGTTTCAATTCTAATTAAATTCTATTTATGTATTTCTTGTTTCTAATAGCTTCTTGTTACTACTAGTAAGGCACTTGTTACTAGAAGCGCCCGATCGCTCCTAGTCTTCGTTTTCCCCGCACACCTGCTTCCACGACTTCGGGGTCTCGACGTCCCAAGACCTGCATGAGCGCTATGGTTTCACAACTAGTCTTGTTACTGCCAGGAGCTACTTAGTTTCTCAACCAGCTAGTAGCGATGCCCTTGGTCTTTTTCATGTTTTGCTTTTCTCGCCTCTAATCGCACGCGACCTGCCCTGATGAAGTACATCATGTCACCCTGAAAACAGTCCGAACTCAGAACAGAGTGGTGGAGAGGGTCTAAGTAAGTCGTCGCTCCTCTTCATATTGCGAATAAAGCTTCTCACCCGGCCAGAAAGCCAAGTCCTATCGCATGGCATTGGCCGCGACGTCGACGACGTCTCTGTGGCACTGCGAATGGCATCATGCAAATACATCTTTTTGCTTGGAAGAACGAACCACTCTGAACTGTTGCTTTGCTTTTATGCTTGTTTTTTCTTCTTACCTTGTAACTCTTTCGACACTCTTGCTATGTTGTTACCTAGTTCAGGCCCCTGCAAAAAGCAAATAAAGCGAGAAGAAAAATGAAATTCAAACAAGGAAACAAATGGAGTTTCTTGCTCCTCCACAATCTCAGCCACTTGTGCCACAAAGCTCTTCGAGCAAGCTCGGAAGACCTGACGGTTTCAACTCATCGCATTCTGCTTGTCCCAAATCCACAGTCCACGGAATTTAGAGCGTTCCATTCAACTCTTGATTCTCCAATTTCACGTCTCCAACTTCTTCTTTTCAATCTGCCTTTTCGACCTTTCTTGCTCTCATTCAGACATTTGGTGTCTCTCTTCTCCCCTATCCTTTTGCTTAACTTCTTGCCCCAAAGGTTTACACCGTTCAGTTCTGTCTTTCCATTATTTTCCCGTTTGCCGTCGCTTTTCCTTTTCCAACTAACTAGTAGTTAGCGCTATTAGAATTGAAGTAAACAACCTACCTGCTGCTGCAGCGCATCACCCAGCACGACAACAAACAACAAACCATGACACTGACAAATCACAATGACAACACCAAACATAACTACAGCACATATCGCCAATCGCCCGACATGACAGCAAACACCACTCATGTTGTATCAGTCACCCCGACTGGTTCTATTCTGCCAGTGTATCTGGGTGGGTGGGGACAGCTCTGGCTTCTACAGGTCATATAGCTTTTGGCCTTCTTCAAGTTGATGTCCGGTCCCTGTTCCTTACAGCCTTTACAGTTTCCCTATGGTTTGCATAGACAAAAAACAGGCCTTAACCTTTATTCTCTCCTCCAAATTGACGGCTCTTCCAAAAGGTTCTCATCAGATCTGTCCCCCTTGCCTGTCGATGCCTATGTTGATCATCGACGGAAAACATATAGAGTCTATTGTTTCTACTAGCTTCTTGCTCCTAGTAGTAAGGCCAGGAGCCCCTAGTAGCGTCCTTGCTCCGTTCGTAGCGATGCCCTTTGCTCCTAGTAGCGAACCTTATAGAGTCTATCAGTCTATGAGTCTATCAGCTCTGCACGAATTGGCTTCACCAAATTCAACACACCTGGCCTCACTTTGCTCCACGCAATCGGGCACATTCTTGGCACCTCATAAAACGAAGTTTCTTCACACAGCATCGCAGCTTTCCGTGTTGCTCGTCCTTTGTCTTTTTCTTTGTTCTATATAGTCTATAGATGGTTCAATGGTTTCCTGTCTTCTCCTTTGTCGCTTTCCTTCACTCAGTGATCTGCTTCCATCACCGACGGGGAAGCCGAACGCGTCCAGGATCTCACCGCCCGCCAAAACTCGAACGGACGCGGTGTACCTGAAGCGGTCGGCTATCCCAACTTCAGCGCTTCACTTCTCAATATTATCTAACTATATCTAACTAGTAGGCCTTCAACCTAAGCTTCATGAACTTCTCAATTCTAATCTCAAAACCTCTCAGTTCGCTTCAGCTTTCCCTTCTTTCCCTTCTACTCGACAGGTGAGATCGGACGACGACGAATGACCAGGGCGTACGGCAACATGTCGTCCTCCATCAGATCGTCATCCAAAGCCTTTTGAATGGTGGACTGCCTGGTTCCGACCATGTCTGACCATGTCCGCGTTGCGTCACATGTCAAAACGAATTTGTGAAAGAACTGAGAGTCACACTGCAACAACAAGCAATCACATGCTGCCGTGGATCTGATGGTCACCTCACAGTGGCGACCACAACTCCGTCGACAGGTTTCAGCTGGTTCGTCCAGAGAGAAGACATAAAGCAAGAACACAGAATGAAAGAACATGAAGAAGAACAGTTGGAAACAAAAAGACAATTGAAACAAAATCATGAAGGATGTCTTTTCCTGAAGGTTGTTATAACCTCTCATAATTAACATGGTAGGAACTTAGGAACGCTTGCCACTCGGGTGCCGCTGTGCTGTGGCCCCGGGCGTTGGGCTCGGGACACTCGAGGCCCATGAAGTGATGCAATCCCACGTAGCCACCTGACGGAGAAAGAAGTGGAGCTACTAGGGTGGAGGCCATTACTAGTAGCAAGGTTCGCTACTAGGGGCTCCTGGCATCGCTACTAGGAACAAGGACGCTACTAGAAGCTCCTGGCCTTACTACTAGTAGCAAGGTTCGCTACTTCTCTTTTGGGGGGAGAGAGGGTAGGCCACTAGTAGAAGAGAAGAAGAGAGGTAGCTAGTCTTTAGCTACTAGCTGGACGCAGGATAGCTCATGCAACTTGTGTTGTTCCAATTCCTTGTTTTGCGCTACTACGACACAAAACTCCGCTTTTTCTGACAGCTTCGTCAACATCTCCAGCCTGCCCCGATCCGTCGAACTTCTATGCCCATGATGGCCAGTTGCAACTGCGGTTTCGATGCTTCGATGCTTCGAACTGCGGTTTACTTCTCGTTTCAAAAGTTGTGAAAAAAAAAACATGAAAAGAACATGCAAACATACCGAATTCAATGACTCTTTGACAACTATCAGGAGACTAATCACCGTGAAGTCTTGTCTCGGATCTCCTCTCCACGCAAAACAAAGAGCATTGCGTTGTCTTCCACACGTTCACCGGAGGAGTACAGCAAAGAACCTATCAGGTGCATTCTCGGACGCTTAGCACCGAAGGGAACACTAGAGTAAAAAAAGCCAAGAAAGAAAGATAAAAAAAAGAGGAGTAAAAAGAGGTCTATAAGGAAAACATGAACCAAGGTCTGTCTGCAAAACAGGAGAACACACACCTCGAACCCAAAAAGGCTCTCCGAGGTCTGGACAAGGTCTGTAGTAGACGGGTTTTGCCTCTTCCACCACGTCAGACAGTAGGGAGGCCTATCACCAAACACAAGGCATCTCCAAGACACAAGGCATCTTCCATAGCAGGAGACCTTCACTCACCGACAAGAAGAGTCGAGAAGGTCAGGTTTTCTTAAGATCCAGGACCCACATGGATGGTGCAAGCGCTTCTTCAAGGAAGCTCCCCCTTGCCCTCAGGCAGGGGAGCTTCCTTGAAGAAGCGTGAGCTATCCTGCGTCCATATGTAGTAGCTCCCTTACTTTATTGAGTGGGCCAAATTGCTGATTGAAGCTTTTTTAGGAGGCACTGTCACTCTCTTCCACTCTCTCAGCTTGTCACTGGAAGCTTCCGGAAGACCTGCAAACCTGGTTGGGTGTCGAGGTGCGGAAACCGAAATGGTTCCTAGTAGCTTCTTGCCCCTAATAGCTTCTTGTTCCTAGTAGCGATGCCAGGAGCCCCTAGAAGCGTCCTTGTTCCTAGTAGCGATGCCCTTTGCTTCTAGTAGCTTGTGGTTACTAGTAGTAAGCCACTTGTTACTAGAAGCGATTCACTTGTTACTAGTAGCGTCCTTACCTGCAGGATCTGGACAACCGGTCTTTTTCCTCCATGTCTCATTGGCGATGACCACCTCGCAACATGGACATAACACATGCCAAAACAAGAATTGCCTCTTTGAGTCGTTCAAATTTGGTCAGAAAGTTCTGCCAAAACGTACTGTCGCCTTCCGGGTCTCGGGATAGGCGACCATCGCATTCTGCATGGCATGACGGTAGAGCACCAAGACCAAGACGTTTGTCACCTCACACTACGACAGGTCGCTGGTGGAGGCCGCAAAGGGCATCGCTACTAGGAGCAAGGACGCTACTGGGGGCTCCTGGCATCGCTACTAGTAACAAGAAGCTACTATAGGTTGGAGGCCATCGCTAGTGGGTATCTTTTCTTCAAACAGTTTTGCGTTCACAGATTATGATGTTTTGCTGTATTTAAATCCTGTGTTCACACGGAGGACAAAACCAACACCGTTTCGTGACAAGTCTTTTATGCATTCCAAACGCCACTAGTTGCCATGGGTTTGGGAATGCCTTGTCAAAATATTGCATTGTTGGGCCAAAAGCACACACTGCTGGCCAAATCCCGAATGAAGACCACAGCTATTAGTGCACATTGTCAGTGTTACAATGCAACTTGGACATGGCATGTCTCAGCCGTGGCGTACGCATTCAAGGCGACGGACCACGGAACTCCGAAGCGACGAGCGGATCTCGACAGCGAAGGATCGCCAAGACTGCCCTCTCAACGGAGCCCTTGACGAAGCTCGGCAACGGAGCGTTGGAAGACTTCGGATACAACATGGTGGAGCAACACGTTCGGCCAAGCCCTTTGAGGAATCGGCCCGTCACCACTCCACGAAAGCAGCAAGCGCAAAACAAACAAAGCAACAAACGGTATGTTTTTTTCAGACCGAGGGTGACGAGTTGCATTCTCAATGTTCGCTCTGTCCATCTTGTCGCCACTCAACGGAATCTTGAGTCAAAACCGTTCAAGTAGAGCTGGTCAAACACCGGATTATACTCAATGAGAAGCACTGCGGAACACATCATACATCACCTAAAAAATGTCAGATAAAACATGGCACAGTCTTCTTTAAGTTGTTTGAAGAATATCCTGGGTACCCCTGCGGCCACGGCATCATGTCCAAAGGTGGGTGTGTTCCCAAGGATGTTGTCTTGGTAGCACCACTCCCCACCTCAGACGAGACGACACAAATACGATTCAGGGAGTCATGCGAGTCCATGAGTCCATGTGTCATGTGAAGCTACTAGGAGCAAGGACGCTACTAGGGGCGCTCCTGGCCTTACTACTAGAAACAACAATACTACTAGGAACAAAGGGCATCGCTACTGGGGTGCAGGCCATTACTACTATAGTTACAAGAAGCTACTAATAGCTTACTAGTAGCTAGAAGCTATTAGGTTGAGGTTGAGTCATGACATGCGATTTGGGACACACGACCGCCACACATTGTTGACAGGTCTGAAGAGCTTCCGACGGTGGAGTTCCACAAAGAACAGCGTCTGAGGTTGTTCGCACCTGAAGACCCCACCGCGAAGTGACGAAGAGACCAGTTAAAAAACATCTTCCAAAAAGGCATACAGTATTTGTCGGACGTAAGCTTTGCGAAGCGGAAGCGGAACCCCGAACGGAAACGTCGGAGCGGAGCGGATCGCGGATCGCCTCACGGTGCCCGCTAAAACCACCATCATCGCGGCGGAATCGTCCTCAACAGCAAACGAGTCGCTTCCCGGAAGAAAGGATGTAATTCTGTTTACCGTTAACCTCCAACCTGGGAGCGAGAAAGGACGGCTTTAATGGTTAAGCCGTTTTGATCCAGGTGCTTGTCGGGCGTGGGCAGCTAGTTCGCTGCTATTTTGCGCTAGATCGCTGCAATGCCCCTCGAGATCTTCAAAGTTCGAATTCGCAGCCTCATAGACATTGCATGGGAGCGAGCGCCAAGCAAATGCTCGGACTGGGCGCAACCCGAATCCTTGTGCTTTGATGGTCTCAAGTCGATGTTGCACAGTCTCGTGGCAGTCGCAGCGCCATTACTGCGAACTTGGACCATGTGGCTCGTTTACAGCTATTTTGGGGGACATATCGAGTGACAGCTGTGTTTTGGCATCTCGATATTGTCTTTGGACATGCCTACTCTTTCGAAACGCATTGGCCAAGCCGCGCGATGTGAATCTTAAATGTGCAGATTTCGTGGCCCCCGCAGCTTTTTGTGGCAGCTACCACTGCCACTGCCACTAGCACCACTAGCACCACTGCCACCGATTTCTCAAAGGAGAGGCATCAACCGGAGTTTTCTTCCAAAAGCAAAATATGGACAGTTTGCAGTCTTGCACTTTGCTATTAATTTTAATAAATAATGAACGTTCCTCCAAAAATTATTGACATTGTTTCTGTTTATCGAAATCAAGATTCAAATAAGGAACAGAGAACACGACCAAGAGGCAGTTGAATTTTGCATGCAAGGGTCTCCAGCGAAGGCCACCATGTCACCCGCACAGAAGAGTCGGATGTCAGCATCCTGTAACGCAAAAGAGTCTAAGAGCAAGGACGCTACTAGGGGCTATTCGTTTGCTATTAGAGGCTGCTTTTCGACAAATCCACTGCACTCTATTCACGATTCAAGACAACTCAAAGACATGAGAACGCAATGGAGCCAAACAAAAACAATGACAGCCAAACAAGACATCAATCGCATCAATGGACTTCCAACGTCGCTCGGTATCGACCTTGTGCAAGCGTGCGAGGAAGGGCTGGAAGGCACAGGAGCCGAAGGCCGGAATGTTCCGGAGAATTCGCCAATCGGCCTCGCGCGGAGAACGTGCAGGGTGTTGGGTCGGAACGTTTTTTTGTTTCGGATCCCTTGAAAACGGCCGAAATTCGGAGTGTTCAATGCTTTAGAAGGTTCCAATCGGTGAATATGCCTTTTGGGACGTTCAATGTGTGCACTTGGCAACTCCGACAGTCTGTGCTTCGTTTCGGAGCGTTTCCTCCTTCCCCTCTTGCAGGGACTGCTCCAAAGCTCTTAGCCGAGCTTTTGGCAAGGGATGACCTTGGCACCCAAAGCATGATTTGACTAGGAGCAAGGACGCTAGTAGTAGCTCCTGGCATTGCTACTCGGAACAAGAAGCTACTAGTAACAAAGGGCATCGCTACTAGGAGCAAGAAGCTACTAGTACACCATCCAGCACAATACATTTGGCCGTGCACCATCCAGCATGTCAATCAACTTCTCGCGCTTCATGACCTGAGACCATCGTGTCATGGCTATATTACAACTTTCTTCCTTTTCTTTCTTTCTCCTAGTAGCGTCCTTGTTCCTAGTAGCGATGCCAGGAGCCCCTAGTAGCTTCTTGCTCCTAGTAGTAAGGCCAGGAGCCCCTAGTAGCATCCTTGCTCCTAGTTGTTTCCTAATAGCGATGACCTCCAACCTACTAGCAATGGCCTCCACTCTAGGCTTCCTCTTCTCGCCTGAATCATTGCCTCACCGTTGCAGGTCGGGGATACTTGAACCTGAGGGCGGATCGAAACACAAGGATCCAAACACAACAAAAGAACAAACTGAAGGGCAACAAGTGATGTCTCTGCCTCTAAACACGGTACAAAAAGAAACTGGAACCTGGTCAACATTAACAGGTATTTCTTTGTCCCTAAAGTCACTAGAAGAGGAGTGGAAACCAAAGACTGAAACCTGCCAGTTCAAAGCCTACTCACCACCATACTGTACTTCTTATTCGAACATTGGCAAGTAGTCGTCGCCATCGTAGTAGCGCAGTAGTAATTAGTAGTAGTAGTAGTAGCAGCAGTAGTAGTAGTGGTGGTGGTGGTAGTGGTGGTGTACCACTAGTGGTAGTGGAAGTTACAAACAAAGAACTGAGTGGAGCCTCGGGACCTCGAACAACTTGCCCAAAACAAACAAATCCAAACTTCAGTGAAACAACTTCACCTATACAGGGACACCAACTCTTCCAACCCAACCGTTCGCATCGGCTATGTTTCTCTCTTTGGGCTTACAAGCGACCATGTTGGGCACCTTACCACTCCGATGAACATCGCAGTTGAACCGATTTCCTCTCATCTCCTCGCCGCGAAAGTCGACCGGTTGAGCTCAGCACGGTCCGAGTCCATCCATTGAGAGCTAACAGTTGCGCAGCTCCTTGCACTGAGCCTCATCCAAAGCGGAGACCGAGGTTGGAGGCCATCGCTAACATGTGCATGAAGTGCATGGCATGTGTAAATACCAACCATTGTCACCGGGTGATCTTGTTTCGCTTCGGTCCGTTTCGCTTTTGTCGCATCTCTCGCATCTCTCGCATCTCTCGCGTCTCGTCCGTTTCGCCTTGCCCCACATTTTCGATCTCACGGTCCTCCAGCAAGACCTCGATTTCGGGCGAGGCGACGTCGCAAGAAGCGAAATCGGTCGAAGCGAAAGCGGGTTGCTTTCCACCTTATAGAAGGTCTGCAAGGTCCCATTTTCACTCGGTGAGCTTCCAGATTCCGTCTTCGTCCTTGTTAATATAGTAGCAAGCTACCAGTGTTTTTTTGCCAGCTTGAACTACGTATAGCTACTACAAAAATCTATTACAAACATACGACTTAGAATCTACAAGAGACATACTAGAGACATAAAACGTGACATATTAACTATACTTCCATCTATTTGAACCTCCACCGGACCTGTCGAACCGCTTTCGAAGCGATTGACGCGAACCCGGGAAGACCGGGTCTTCCGGCCACGCAGGAGCCATGGACCAGGACGAAGACGAAGTCGGCGTCGGGCTCTTCGTCGGCCACGATGGTTTCACCCGGCAGAAGCCACCGAGGTTCCCAAGCCCTGCGAGCGGAGGAAGCGATTCGCTACGCGAGATGCCAGGAGCGAACCTTGCCCTGCACGGATTGATAGCAGCTAAGGCCAGTAGCTAAGGCCAGGAGCTACTAGCAGCTACTACCTTGCCGCTAGCTTGGACGCAGCAAAGAGATTTCGATGTTCGACATGGCTGGCTCTGTTTGCAAACGTCTCGACAGTGTTTTCTGCGTTTGGATCGAACCGAAGTCAACGGGACGATGGACTTTTAAGAGTAAATAGGGCAGTGATGTGCAACGTGTGTCTCTGCCGTCTTTCAGCCGTTTCTGTTCCCTCACAACTGTTCGCGTCGAGTTCTTCCTTTGACTTGCGCTTTGCGTTTTCTTCCTTTGTGAGACACTGCAATGGGCTGATGTTTTGTGGCCGGTTTCGGCATCCGCTGCGGCCAAAACTTGCACGTGTTCGCGGCGTTATTTCTCTCGAAAAGGACAGGGCACGATGGTCTCAGCAATTGTTGTTTGGATTTCTCTCGCAAATCAATGGACGCACACGGAATCTATCTCATTCTCATGCAGCGTTTTGTACAATGCTCTGAAAGCGTCAAGCGACGCGCAATAATTCATGAATACGCAGAATCACCCCAAACTTTTTGTTTTGTTGGATTCATCATGGAACTCTGAAGTAACTCACGAATGCAACCCCTTTCGCCAGAGAACTCTGTGTCTGATTCCGTGGTCACGGTGTTGACTGCGTGACGAAAGCGTTGTGTGTCTCATCGCCTCACCAGTTGATCCAACAATCGAGGCGGAGCATCATGGACCAAGTCCTGCCAGACTGTAAGCGATAAAAGGACAACGTGATGGAACAAAGAAACAAAAGGAAAAAACGAGTGAAAGAAAGCAATTTATGAAGAATGAAAGGCAACTCAAATATCAGATTTGGGAATCACTCAAGTCTCACCATCCCTTTCGGTGTAGGCAAGCCCATGAGAGGGTTTAGTGTCTTTGTAGGGCAGGTCAGGCGTAGAAAATCCCACAGAAGAATCTAAGGAGCTAAAAGGAAAAGGACATGCAAACCTGATGGTAGCAACTTAAACGAAATAGCATCGCTAGTAGGTTGATGGCCATCGCTTCGTTTCAACATGTGACATGTCTCGACTCTCGACACGACTCGCACTGTCCCAAATCACTGAGTAGCTCTTCAGAGCGCTCATGAGCACGTGCTCAAAGGCATCGGCACCAGGCACTCCCCTCACAGATGTTTGAAGCAAAGACATTCCTCCGATCTTCCAAAGACAACAACTTCTGCTTGGAACTTTGTCTCAGTATTTAAT
Source organism: Durusdinium trenchii (assembly GCA_963970005.1). NCBI lineage: Eukaryota > Dinophyceae > Suessiales > Symbiodiniaceae > Durusdinium > Durusdinium trenchii. The sequence goes on from CAXAMN010008824.1 coordinate 141,768, forward strand.
TCTGTATGACTCGATAAGTATCTATATCTATCATTGTTCTTTTTACCAAATCTTAGACCAAATATTGTAGAAAGCCTGTAGCGACTTGTCGGTGAAGCAAAGGCCTTGCGCCGAGCAGGAAGGCAGATCTACTTTGATCAAGATGATCGGTCGAAGGGCGATGCCTTGTAGGTTCCGGCAAAAGCTTCGGACTCATCGCCAGACTCCTGGACAAACTCATTTCGGTGCTCTGAATCTGTCTCCTGTCTCCCTTGTCGCACCATTTCCGTGTCAAACACGTGTTCTAGTAACAAAGGGTATCGCTTCTAGGAGCAAGGACGCTACTAGGGGCGCTCCTGGCCTTACTACTAGTAACAAGAGGCTTCTAGTAGCTTCTTGCTCCTAGTAAGGCCAGGAGCCCCTAGTCAAACACGTTTTCACTTTGTTTTCGTCCTTGTGCGCAGGAGGACCCGTGATCTGACGTGCGAAACTGGTGACGCGAATGTCAACTCGCCCTTCCGCCTCCGAGGGCTTTGTTACTAGTAACGCACTTAGCTACTAGTAGGGTCCTTGCTCCTAGTAATGCTCTAGTTACTAGTAGCCTCTTGCTACTAGTAAGGCCAGGAGCCCCTAGTAGCTTCTTGCTAGTAATGCACTTGTTCCGAATAAATCTCTCACCCAAAACAGGTCGGAGAGGCGGGACCCAAATGCGAAGGCCGATCCTTGACCTCTCGCAGTTCCGGAGTTCTTTTCGTTTCCTTTTGGTTTTCAATAACACTTGCAAGTTCGGCGTTGCTTTCTTTTTCGTTTCCGGTTTGGGGTCGAAAAGACAGAAGAAGCACTCATGACACTGCTCAAAGGTGCCTCGTTCTTGGTCGAAGGGAGCGCCTTGAGAACTTCCAGCCGGTCGTGGATCCTAAGAAGGCCATACGAAGGCGAGAAGTTTTGGCAACGGATAGATGGCTACTAGTAGCCAAGGGCATCGCTACTAGGAGCAAGGACGCTACTGGGGGCTCCTGCCCTTGCTACTAGGAACAAGAAGCTACTAGGAACAAGTGCATCGCTTCTAGTAACAGGTGCCTTACTAGTAGTAACAAGAAGCTATTAATTCTATTTTAATTCTAATAGCTTTTTGTTACTAGTAGTAAGGCACTTGTTACTACTAGCGAGGCACTTGTTACTAGTAGTAACAAGGACGCTACTAGGAACAAGAAGCTACGAACGGAACGAAGGGCATCGATAGATGGCGACGCATGGCTTCCCCAAAACGCCACCGAACCCTTCACTCGCAACACCCACTCTTCGCGCTCCAAAAACACTTTCGGTTTTCCTTTCCGAACTAGACCGAAAAGGCGAACTTGTTACTAGAAGCGATGCACTTGTTCCTAGTAGTAAGGCCAGGAGCCCCTAGTAGCTTCTTGTTCATTTCATGACATGCCTTTCTTTCCATTTCTTTCCTTCCTTCTCTCGAAAATGGGGTGTTCTGCTCTGCTCTTTATGTTGTGCACAGGCACGTTGGGTGCTGAGTTTTGCACGTGAGGCCGTGTGGCAAAAAAAGTTCCTTCTCAGCACCTGGAATGAAAGCTGGCAAACAAAGAGACTGAGATGCCTGTCAATCAACCGTTGGGGATGAAACCAAATCAGACGCTTTCAGAAACAATCCCGCAGCGCTGTTTGTCAAGTTGCAAAGAGTACAACATAGAGAGTGACATGTCGTGTTCATTAAATAAATAAAACACACACATCAAATTCTAAACTAAACCGTGTTAAGCGGATTTTCCCGAGCGAGGCACAGTTCTCCAAGGCCTGGAGGAGCACAGACCTGGCAGGTTCGCACAGCCGACGGTGTTTCATCGTCAAACGATCGGGTTTCTGCAAACACGCGCAAACGATCGCCTGTGCAGTATTGCCACCAAGACCTGCCACGGATTCAGACACGTCGACGCATCATTACTACGAAGACACAGTTTCCATGGCGTTGGAGGCCGCTACGAACGGAGCCAAGGGCATCGCTACTAGTAGGGGCTCCTGGCATCGCTACTAGCGATCGGACGCTACGCTGGCGTCCTTTGCTCCCAGTGGTAAGGCCAGGAGCCCCTAGTAGCATCCTTGCTCCTAGTAGCGATGCCCTTTGCTCCTAGTAGCGTCCTCTTGCTCCTAGTAGTAAGGCACTTGTTACTAGTAGCGATGCACTTGTTACTAGTAGCTTCTTGTTCCTAGTAAGGCCAGGAGCGCTCCGTAACTCGCAATCGGAGCCGGCGTGACCGGCCCTTTGGCTCTCACGACGCCGGAGAGCACAATGGGAACGCCCAACAAGGCCAAGCGCCCAAGCTGAGCGCGAGCCACGCGAGCGACACGAGCGCGAGCGATGCAAAGAGGACACGTTTCAAAGAGACGTTGTCCAAAAGGGCAACCGGGGAATGTTTAGAAGGTTTTACTGAAATCGATGTTTCAAGTGTCTTTAGATGCTTGAGCACCTTAATTAGGCGCTTGTGTTGATGGACACATGCAAAGTTTCCAGTGTTTGGTTCTTGCCCAAAGGCTTCGCTTGGTTTTGTGCTTGATTTCGTGGGAGGTGCCGTTTCCCGGAGACACGTGACAGTGCACCCTTTCTCAACATGAGCGAGTTCATGAGCGAGATCAAGTCCCATCGTTTCGGTTCACATTTCTTCGGAACATGACTTCGAGAGGTTAAAACAATCAAAAACCCATCGAACAAAAGGGGTGTTAATTCCGCTATCCTCTCCCAATGTGTTGGAACCGTGTTGTGAGGTATCATTCTTTTGTAAGTTCCATATCCTTTGTTAGGGTTTGGCACATTACCATATGAAGGAAGCCTCTAGAGCAATCATACATTCATGATGTCTCATGTTGAAGGTAAACCGCGAAGGAACAAAAGGACTGCCGGGGACGCCTGCATTCCAGGCCCAAGAACGGCCTGAGGCTCTGGTGGAGGCTCTTCCTCAGGCGGATTGAGGAAGAGCCTCACCTGCGCGGAGCAATGAAAGGCGGGATTAAACGAAACAAGTAATATGTAGAGGACACATCATACTGTTTCGGACATGATTCCTGGACTTCAAAACTGGATTAGTTGGCTGACCACATTCCTTGCACACATGTGGGTGCATGTTTGGTAACACTTTGCAACTGGATCTGAAACACGCTTCTCGTTTCTTTCAGCCTGCTCTGACAGCTGGATACCGTATGGGCTTAGTAGCTTGGCCTTGGCATTGGATGGCTTTGGTTTCTTGCTATCAGGTTGGAGGCCATTGCTACTAGCCATTGCTATTAGGTTGCATTTTATTACATGTGAAAAGAAAACACTGTTTGGGTTCTTCGTTTCTGTCCACTTCCGTTCAACGAATTCGGTTCATCTTTGTGCGGAACACTTCGACCAGGAGGTCCACTGTCAACTAGTGCAGTCGCTTTTGGCTCACGATGATCTCGAGAATTGATTTAGCTAAGCGAAATGCTCGTCAGTAATTAGCTACTGGGAACAAGGTTCGCTACTAGTAGCTCCTGGCCTTACTAGGAGCGATCGGACGCTTTTCTGGTTTTCTGGAGTCTCAAGGTGCTTGGGCCTTTTCCACACCACGCTTCACATCAACACCCAGAAAGGCCACCCGAGACATCAGCATGTCATGTCAGCAGAAACTTGTTCAGAGATTAACCCTTCAGATCTCTTCAGGCTCTTAGACTCTTAAAGCTGCGGTCTGCGCTGTAGAAAAGGTCGGTGATAGCTGGCTCTTAGGCAGTGCTCACAGTTCCTAGCATGTCCTTCTTTGCTTTCGGAACACATCGAACATGTGAAAGAAGGACATGTGCCACGCTAGTAGTAACAAGAAGCTTTTAGAAACAAGTGCCTTACTATAGTTACTACTGGTAAGGCACTTGTTACTAGAAGCGATGCACTTGTTACTACTAGCGTGGCACTTTCGTTCTTTAGACATTTTCATCGTCCTCTTCCTCTTCTAGTAACAAGGTTCGCGACTAGGGGCTCCTGGCATCGCTACTAGGAGCAAGGGCATCGCTACTAGGAACATTCTTCCTCTTCCGAAAATGGGAGTCTGAGGTGTAGCGGCGTGTAGCAAATAGTGTGTATTCGACCCATCTTACATGGTCCTTCCAGGTCCGTGCGATCCTCGGTCGTCCCTTGTGAACCAACGAAGCTTTGCAGACTCATTCCGTTCGTTAAATTAGAATTACATTGAAAGGACAGGTAGCTTCTTACTCCTAGTAGCTCTTTGTTACTACTAGTAAGGCACTTGTTACTAGAAGCGATGCACTTGTTACTACTAGTAGCTTTAAACTAGATTAAAAAAAACTCCAACCTACACAATATACGGCTCAGCACAAGTGAACACTGGTGAAAAACAATCAGTGCTGATGAAGGGGCTCTTTCCAAACAATCAAAGACGACCAAGACTTCCTTGTCGCCCCAAAGCCATCTCCAGTCAGTGGTTTTCCTGACAGGTCGGAAAGGAAGCTACTAGGAACAAAGTGCATCGCTTCTAGTAACAAGTGCCTCACTAGTAGTAACAATGTTCGCTATTAGAAACAAGTGCCTTACTACTAGTAACAATAAGAATTTAATTAGAATTGTAATTAGCAAAGGAAGATCGGTTCTGTCGATGAAGCTCCGGAGAAGCTCTCAGCGTTGCACATGTGGCTTAGGTCCAACTGACAATCCTGCAGCAAAGACCACGACGACCGGTCGTCGGCTTCGCGCACCGTCACACCGCTTCGGCTTGCGCCACACACCTCAGCAGCCTTCCGGAGGTGAGCCTCAGTTGCGACTCGTCTTTCTGCCACCGCCGACTGCTTTGCTCGTCTAATCGGTTGGAGGCCGAATTGAGATGTTCTTCCATTGTTGCCATGCATTTTTCTGTGGCCTTTCAGTCCTTTTTTTTCTGCATCTTGAGCTCCGCTCCATGGCTTTCTTGATGTTCTGGGGCAGAACCAAAGCAACCATTGCCACCTAAAGGTCAGACTTCTGTCGTTTCCGTAGTAGCTTCTTGTTACTACTAGTAAGGCACTTGTTACTACTAGCGTGGCACTTGTTACTACTCGTTTCCGTTTCTTCAACGGAAAATGGACGTACTTTGCTGACCTCGACTCAACCACTCTCGTCGGACTAGTGTCGGTCTCACTTCCATGCGGAGTCACAAATGCACGCTGGTGTCAAGCACCAACTTGCGCTAGTAATAACAAGTGCCTTACTAGTAGTAACAAGTGCCTTACTAGTAGTAACAAG
>CAXAMN010008824.1:152000-174780 GCA_963970005.1 Durusdinium trenchii
CTAGTAGTAACAAGTGCCTTACTAGTAGTAACAAGTGCCACGCTAGTAGTAACAAGTGCCTTACTAGTAGTAACAAGTGCCTTACTAGTAGTAACAAGTGCCACGCTAGTAGTAACAAGTGCCTTACTAGTAGTAACAAGAAGCCATTAGAAACAAGTGCCTTACTATAGTTACTACTAGTAAGGCACTTGTTACTAGAAGCGATGCACTTGTTACTAGTAGCGGTCAAAGCGTGCCAGGGCCCAGCAACCAGCCTGGCCTCTTGTTCTGCTGTTCGATCAGGTTGTTCCATGAGGTATTTCCGCACCTTCTCCTCAAGACGGACTGCTATGCTCCTTGTAGCGATTTCATTTTTTCACATGTCACATATATCACATCGTATCACAATTTCTTTCACTTTCAGAGTTCCTTTTAGGTTTTATCTTTCCCACCAAAAAAAAACCTCTCGCTCGAAGGTGTTTGGATGTTCGGCAGTTTTTGGCCTGGTCGGCATCCAGCTCTTGCTGAACCTTCGGTGCAAGCTTGGCCAACAGCGGCACGTTGGCATCACCTTCGGTCAAACGTTTCATGTATAAACAGTTCCTCGTTCTGTCCTTTTTCTGTGTCCTTCTTGTTGACAAGAACTCTTCTTTGCAGTTCTCTCAGCAAAAAGCCGTGCTCGGCTAGAGCCCTACTTCCTTCTGAAGTTCTTGCTGTCATGTTTCTCAAGAGAATGTCGTTCAACTTTTTACGATTGTGATTCTGAGGCTGCTTCCAGTTCTTCCATCACGGCCGTCACCTGCCAACAACACAGCTTGTTGCAATGCTTTACAAAAAGAAAGGAATGGCCCTGGCCTCCGACCTAATAGCAATGACCTCCAACCTAATAGCGCTAATAGCAATGGCCTCCGACCTAATAGCCATGGTCTCCACCCTAGTAGCGATAGTTCCACTTCCACATTGGTGTCATTGTCATTGCCTAGCCAGGAAGTTGTGATGTCTTCTTCGTCGGCTTGCCACGCACGAGGTAAGCAGTTCCCTGAGCAAAGAACTCAAAAACAAACACAAAGAACAACAGGATCCTGCAGGGCATCGAGATGCGCAAAGGAGCGCCTGCGCAGCCGTCTGGAACCAAAGCTTCGACCTCGCGGCAGCGGTGAACGACGAGACGAAAACGAGCATTCGTCTCAGTCGACCTCTTGGATTTTGGACGCGTTACAAGTCTCTGACCTTGCTTCATCTCTGATTCCTTTCCATTTTCATTTGTTTTTTCCATTCGGTTTTTTGGACGAACTTGTCGTCTTTCCGAGGCGAAGACCTGCCCTCGGAGGATCAAAATGGCACAGTCGCCGGGAACGCCAGGCCTGGGGAGTTGTGGGCCAAATCAAAACACAAGCAGAACAGTACATGTTGTTTCATTGCGCATGTGTGTAATTGTTCTACTAAACAATTTGTAAAAAACAGCTGAGAAACAAACTCGTGCATCGCTACCAGTAACAAGTGCATTGCTAGACTTACTACTAGGAGCAAGGACGCTACTAGGGGCTCCTGGCATCGCTACTAGGAGCATTCTTACTACGAGTAACAAGAAGCTTCTAGTAGCGATGCCCTTGTTACCAGTAGCTTGTTTTCTTGGTAAACTCTGGGGACAGAAACGATCGAAACCGACCCCCCACCAACCCCCACACTGGTGTGATGCAAGAACGCGCCTTAAAATGGTTTGTTTGTCAAAGTAGTATCTGGGCGCAGAGTGAAGCATAGTGAAGTCCACACAAGACAAACTCTGTTCTGACTGACTTTGACCTATTTACTTACTTCACATTGGTTCACATTGTTTCACTGATACTGTTGTCCCGCCTTTCTTCGATACCTTCTGGAAGAGGACCAGAGACAGAAGTTCCCAGGGCATTGTCCACCATGAAAATCGACTGCGAGCGTCGAGAGCGTCGACACGCAACGGAGCCGATGAAGGTAGTAGTGTCCGATCGCTCCTAGTCGCATGGCCAGGAGCCCCTAGTAGCTTCTTGTTACTACTAGTAAGGCACTTGTTACTAGAAGCGATGCACTTGTTCCTAGTAGCGATGCCCTTCGAAAACAAAAGGACAATTCGAATTGGCGTCTTCTGCTTCAGCCTGGCGTTGAGGTAAGTTTTCTTGATTTGGCTCAGCTCGTGTGAGGTAGCCGTTGAGTGTCCCAAATTCTCGAGCCCTTGTCAGATGGATCCAGCTTCGACGGACCTGTGCACCTTCATGGATTTGTGGTCTTTTGTGGCATATGCAGCCCTTTTTGTATTCCAACAACCCGCTTTGCTTCCAAGCACTTCTGGCTGTCCTCAGCCTGAAATACCTTGCATGAAGTATGTGTGTTTTGCTTGCGGTTCCGGCAGCCATTCGTCAACGGGAGCTGCGCAGAAGCCGTTGTTTACACATAGCAGTGCCAAACAAAAGGCCTGTTTAGAACAGAAGAAACAGCCTAATAGCAACAAGAAAGCTTTCTAGTAACTAGAAGCTACTAGGTGGAGGCCATCGCTACTGGTAACAAGAGCTTTTTAGTATGTCTTTGAAGCTTTCTAGTAACATGAAGAGAACAGCCTACTCATGTTCAAAGCCGCCAAGCCGTGTTCATAGCAGGGGAAAATTGCGAGAAGGCTTCCTCTGGAATGTCCAGCATGCTACCCGGTTACCCGCCATGAACTGTCGAAACCAGTCAACACAGGGTGTAAACCAGGCTTCGAGAAATGCTAAGATCTTTTCGATTCGATATTTCCTTGTTCCGTTCGTAGCGTCCTTGTTACTACTAGTAAGGCACCTGTTACTAGTAGCGTGGCACTTGTTACTAGAAGCATCTTGCTTGCGCCTGGCCCGAGAGCTGCAAAAAGTCCAAGGGTTCCTCTAGGCTGTCGACAGGTCCAGGATTCCAGAGCAGCAACGTCCGAGCTTCCTGGAGAGCGGAAACCGAAGAACGCGGCGTTGAAGCGACCCGGTCGGCTTCGCAACATGCATCCGGTCTACGGTCCTAGTAGCGATGCCCTTGTTTCTAATAGCTTCTTGTTGCTAGAAGCGATGCACTTGTTCCTAGTAGCTTCTTGTTCGTGCTCGTGCCTTATGATTCAAGGAGTCGATCCGATCTAAGGAGAGTTCATTGAAATAGCCCACCTGAGGTGCGGCCGAACGTCGACACTTCCCCTCACGTGCGGCGTGTCCGTGTTCTGACATGGCAAAGGACTTGGAGGATGAGAAGGAGGACTTGGTGACATAGAAAAAATAGAATCTAGATATCTACAAGAACCTGTAGAGCTGACCTGGGTGGAGAACGTGACTCTCCGAGGCTCTGAGCAATTCTCGTTGCGAAAGGAACGGTTCTGTTGGTGTCTTTTTTTGTCGAACGGAACTGCATCTGAGGGCAGTTTTCAAAATCTGTTTGAGTTTCTTGTGGGAAAGAAAACTGTGGCATACGATTGCAAACGCCAATGTTGTGCTTGGGGTTCCATATTCCGGCTGCATCGCAATCGCATGGTGACCACACATGGCAACGCCATTCACAAACCGACCGGACCGGACGACTGGCCGCCCGCCGCAGCTGTGTGATTCGGGGTCGCAAGGATGACTAAAGAAAAAAAGTGCGGACCCTCAAAAGGTGCCTCCTTGCTCCTAGTAGCTTCTTGCTCCTACTAGCTTCTAGGAGCTACTAGTAGCGTCCTTGCTCCTAGTAGCGATGCCCTTTGCTCCTAGTAGCGTCCAAAAACTGCTTCTCTCTTCGGGTCCCGGTCTTCGTCTCGTTCACCAAAACTGCCTCGTAGGTCCACTTCAATCGCATCACACGCGGTTCATCTGGATCCTCGCGACGATCGCGAATCTTCGTTTCTCGGCCTCACGTGGATTATTTGCTCCTAGTAGCCATGCCAGAAGCCCGTAGTAGCGTCCTTGTTTCTAGTAGCGATGCCCTTTGCTCCTAGTAGCTTTTTTGCTCCTAGTAGCGATGCCAACATGTATCCCGTTGCCCCACTCCTCTGGTTGCTCAGCATTTTCGTCAACAACTTTTTCCTGCAACCTTGGCCACATGGAAGGAGGATGCAACAAAGGCACGTAGAAAGTCAACACTACCAGCACTTTGTTCTTTTCCTTTCTTTTCTTCTGGGTTTCTTTTTATGGTAAACTCTGGCCGCTAGCCGCTCTCTGCTCGTTGATCATGCTCCAGTCCGACGTGGACGCAGTGTTGCCGAACCAAAACAGGGTTTGGTCTTGGATGTTTGGATCAATCATCATCATCATCATCATCATCATCATCATCATCATCATCATCATCATACAACAAGTTCAAGTCAACATCAACTCGAAATCGAAAATAAAAGTTCTAACACCCTCTCCTTCTACAGAAAAACACCCCACGCATGCACCATGAACCTTCGCGAAGCTAACCTAACCATACCTAACCTTCCCTTCTTCTTGCTCCTACCGTAGTAGCGTCCGATCGCTCCTAGTAGTAAGGCCAGGAGCCCCGAACGTAGCGTCCACCTTGCTCCTAGTAGCGAGGCACTTGTTTCTAATAGCGAACATTGCTACTAGTAAGGCACTTGTTACTACTAGCGATGCACTTGGTTCCTAGTAGCTTCTTGCTACTACTAGTAAGGCACTTGTTACTACTAGCGTGGCACTTAGTTCCTAGTAGCTTCCTCTTCTTCCGATCCATCCCGGCTGGGCGTCCCACAGCTCCGTCAAGGCTTGCCGTTGGACGAAGCGCACGCGGGCGCCGTCGGGCCCGGCGCGCAGCGCACAGGTGCGCTGCTCGGAGCCGACGCCCAGGAACTCGGTGATGCCCTGGAAAAAGAAACGAAAGGGAACGAAAAGAACAAATAAGGGAATCAGAAAGAAAATAATAAAGGGAACCAATTTGTGAATTTCTGTCTTTCTATGTGTTTTAAAGGAACTCTCAGGAGACACCGTAAGTAGGCCTACTTAGCAGGCTCCTAGGGCTCAGAAACAGTCGCAAGATGAGGTCACCAGCGAGCAAACTTGCTAGAGTGCACGTAGGGGATGGTTCAGTGTTGGTCACCATCTGCCTTTGAAGAAAGGGAATCAGGAAGAAACATGAATAAAAATTAAGAAAGTAAAGGACAAGTAAAGGATGAAGAAAGAAACGAATGCAAGCAACTCCAAACAAAGGAAGAAAGATGAAGAAAGGACAGTTGTCTTAAGAACATTAAAAAATAAATGAAAAGCTTCGAGGGTTGTGCGCTCGTGGCGGTCCCCAGTTACCGCGTTGCAGGGCGAAAAGGATCGCTTCGACGGCTTTCGCTACCGCGAGCGGCGAATCTGGGCGAATCCCGGCTCTGCCGACATAATCCGGAGAGCGATTGCACCACTGCGGACTCTATAGAAACAAGTGCCACGCTAGTAGTAACAAGTGCCTGACTAGTAGTAACAAGAAGCTATTAGAAACAAGTTTACTGAAATGAACCAGCATAAACCCATGTACATGACATTGGAGCTTTGATTGCGCGCACTCACAGACAGGAAAACTCCTTATGATCCTTATGTTTTAAGACGCCACTAGGAGCATCTAGGAGCAAAAGGGCATCGCTACTAGGAGCAAGGACGCTACTAGTAGCTCCAATGTCAAGGACGCTTATTGCCACAATTTGCAACATCACCCAGCCACTTGGGTATTAGATCAGGTCATTGTGTGGGCGAAATATACGATGCCTGAGTCTGCCTGAGTGTTGGTCTATCACTGTTGTTTCCTTCTCTCACTTTTGGAGGCCATCGCTACTAGGTTGGAGGCCATGAGAACCGATCAAACACAAAACCGCTTGTTTAACTAGTAGCGATGCCAGGAGCGCCTAGTAGCTTCTTGTTCCTAATAGTAAGGCCAAAAGCCCCAGGTAGACCCTTCTTCCCTTTCCTTCTTTTCGGAAAACCTTTCTCTTCCTTGTAAGTCACACTTCAGATCTTGCATCTCATAGACCTTTCGATCTTCCGTTCCTCTTCTTTCCGACACTTAGATCTGTCTTTCTTTTCCTTTCTTAGACCTTCGGACCTTTTGTCAAGAAAGGACTGATGAGTTGCGCTTCCTGCGCCAGTCGTCCTAAACTCCAACGACTGTTCGACAAGTGATGCAAGTGGTGCAATAAGAAAGGGAACAAGAAACAGTGGCAATATGCAAACGATGAAAGGCCACTTGACAAGAGAAAGAAGGAAGATATAGTCTTTACTAGGAACAAGAACGCTACTAGGGGCTCCTGGCCGTACTATTAGGAGCAAGGACGCTACGAACGGGGCTCCTGGCATCGCTAGAACGACAAAACAGGACATCCAGAGAGTGACCAAGAACTCCTCGGGCGGGTTCGGGAACTCGGCTAAGCTTAGGCTACGCGAATGGCGGTCATGTGAATCATTGCCACCTCTTATAGTGACCTCAGAGAGTGAATTTAATGCAGCGTCTCTTCCCAACTTAGTCAAATGCAGCTGTTGGAGAGATGTGGGAGAGATTTGTTCTCGCAAGACTGAAGACGCAATGATGGGCTGCGGATTCAGACATCTAGCGAAAGAGCGATATCGCTTGAAAACCCGACCTGCACTTTTGGAAAACAACACCAACTCACGAACGTTCCCGTCGTGTGATGGGTCATTCTACGATGTGCTTCCCCTGCAGAAGATCGAAACCGGACCAAAACTGCAACACCACCAAAGCAATGAGCTTTCCGTTTACCTTAAGAGACATGAATTTGTTTAACAACTACTCTGAGCAAACATGCAAAGCAAAGATGTGCAAAATGTAAAGCATGGACTCAAGAACAAATGTTTTAAATTTCGTTCCATTTGAAAGGACATCTGTTGGACAATACATTGTTCCGCCATGCGCAACTGCAGCACAACACTGCATTCTACGTTGAAACATCTTAAAACGCCATGCTTCTTGTTCCTAGTAGCGATGCCAGGAGCCCTGTTCGTAGCGTCCTTGTTACACCATGCTTCGGCGCAATACAACGCTTCAATCCCTGTGCCTCACAGTCCCCGCGCTTCAACGTCCGCACGATGCAAAGCCCACCCTGCGCAGGCTGAAGAGGTCGAAGAAGTTTTGATGTTTTGAATGAAGATTAACTGATTATTCTTGTTTCTACTAGCTTCTTGTTACTACTAGTAAGGCACTTGTTACTAGTAGCGATGCACTTGTTACTACGAGCGAGGCACTTCTGCAACTGATTAACTTCTTCCATTTAATGAGAAGTTATGAAGATCAAGATATGTTATCTTTTCCAGCTATGATTTGCAGGACACAGGGAAGGAATAGGACACCTTCCTGACAACATCTTCAAAAAGACAATATGCAAGTTGGTGTTTTGTGCTGCCGTTTGAGAGAGCATCCTTTTCGTAGCTGCGTTTCCAATGGGCGCCGCCCCAAAGTGCTGTCCATACAAGCATGCAAAAGCCGTTTGTAGTGACGTGATGAATCGTGGTGTGGCAAAGGTTGGAATTGCGAGTTTTGCAAGTTTGGTCGAATAAAGTGAGAGGAGAAACCGGGATACAAACAGTGAAAGCAAGAATACACAACGATGTGGAACATCGGGTCCGTCCTAGGACAATGAGTCATTTATTTTTTCTAGAATGCATCTGGCTGTCTAGGTTCTTGTGCAACTCTGGTGGTCTGGGAATAAGGTGAAGACCAGCTTGACGCTGTGCCGTCCGCAGCCGTGCGTCAGCATTCGCAATTCGCAGTGAGGTCCCTATGGAGTATCTTGGGGAACTAGACGAGTGACCACCCTCATCCCCTTGTTACTAGTAGCGATGCCCTTGTTACTAGTAGCTTCTTGTTCCTAGTAGTAAGGCCAGGAGCTACTAGTAGCGTCCTTGCTCCTAGCGATGTTCGTTGCTACTAGTTGGCGTCCTTGGAGTCTAAGTGCGTGTCATAGTGCTGCGCTGGTGTAGCGTTTTGCGGCAGGTTGACTGATCTCAATTACTATTTTTGCTGATCACCTCGCGTGGTGCAAATCTGCTATTGGCAAAGAGGTGTCTAGCAGCAAGAAAACTGTTCAAGGCTGGTTCACCGAACACATTGTCAGGGCTGCAAAAGCATGCAAAAGTAGAGCTTCCTACTGAAGACTATCCATGACCACATATGATCAAGACTGACTAGCAGTTTCTAACCGTGGGATTTCAAGAAGGACGTCTCTTACTTTTGCATCATCGGAAACGCCCCACAGCAGTGAAGTGGTGCGATACGGCAAGCAGTGCCTTGTTACTAGGAATAAGGCAGGACGCCCCTAGTAGCGTCCTTGTTCCGTTCGTAGTAGCGAACGATATACAGTATCTGTTCTCAAACTTGGCAAAACCTGTTGGGCCACCTGTCGTCTCGTCTGTCTGATCGTCTCGTCTGTTGGGCCACCTGTGGTGCATCGCCCACGAGTTTCTCCACGGTGCCGCGGATGATCACTACCTCACATGTGTCTTGCATAACACATTACAGGCCTGAAGAACGCTGTTTTGATCGTTAAGGGGCAGTTAGAAGAACCTATTGGCAACAACATGCGCAGAACGCAAAAGGGTCACACTATTGGCAGCTAGAGGATGTTTGGGTTTTTGACTCCTCATCATTGAAAAAAGGCAAGGAATGTCATGCTGAGTGACAGTTGTTGCGCCCCTCTCAGCTGAGTTCGGTACTAACTTGTCATCATAGTCCCCCCCACGGCAAATGTACCTGTTTACACGCACGTACATGTACCACTTCGAGTGTGAACTGTTTTCTTTGGGTTGGGGCCTCCATCGCTAACTCAAAAGAAGCTAGTAGTAACAAGTGCCTTACTAGTAGTAACTAGTGCATCGCTACTAGTAACAAGAAGCTAGTAGAAACAAGAATTAGTTTTGAGTTACTAATAGCCATGGAGGCCCCAACCTGCTAATTTTACTAATTATTGTTTCTACTAGCTTCTTGTTACTAGTAGCGATGCACTAGTTTTTTTGGAAATGTCATCCCTTTGTCAACTTCCTCGTCAGTCTTTTCCGGCACTCTCCAGGCTCCAGCTTCATTCCGATGAACGGTTTGTGCAATGGAGGCCTTGAACAGTTTGGAGTCAAAACGCTCTGTCGGGTCTACTGGGTCATATAGAGTCATACTGCCTCATACAGTGTTTATTGGTCTTTCTTTTCTGAATCGACCATCCTTCCGACCTTTTACATGTCTTTTCTTTCGCTGAGAGACCGTTCCTTTCGTTCTATGTCATGTTCACAAAAAAAAAGACACGGTTGTGCATGCTGTGCGATAACAAGCGGAGCGGATGTGAATGGACGGGAATGGATTCCAACAAAAGCGAAGTGAAGAAGTTTGAGGAACCATTTTGCTGTTTCAGCTATAGCTGAAAGGCTTGTTCTCTCATTCCTTTTCTTTCCAACAGCTAACTAGCCATACTAGTAGCGATGGCCTCCCACCTATTGGAGATGAAAAGAACACGTTTCCTAACACTTTCCCTTTTCCTTTTTCCCACCTTTTCCTAATTCGCAGCTTGTTCTCAGTGTGAGGCAGCCGATCTTTGGGCAACTTCTCCAATGTGCAAATCTCGTCGTAGTCGGGGTCGTACCACGTCTCCTTCACGTAAGTTGGTGCTCATTGAGAGAGCTTTCTTCACTTCAAACCTTGGGACCTTCCAGCTTGTCCAGCTTGCTGTCATGCTGCGCCGTTCGAAACCCCAAACAACAAGCGCATCGCTCTGCGCAAACATCCACCCCTCTTCCCTTCTTCTCCTTTCCAGCATCGTGATATTCCCACTCACGAATCGCTCTCAACCTCGGAAGAGTGTCGGGGCAGCCGGCGGCTAGCTGTGCAGCCGTCCGGCTCGTCTGCCGAGTGGCAAAAGGCGCTTAAATTCAATGCTGCATCCCTGAGAAGAGCATCTGAAAGGGAAAGCCACTGCTGAGACTACTATTCGGGTAGCTTTCACATACGGCTGAACAATACTACTGCCAGTATTGCTTGGAGATCTGCCACAAACTGAAGAATCCACATTTCCCGAACGTGTCGAGCCTTGAACAGGGGCATATTGAGAACGAGGCCGTCATCAATTGACCAGGCCTGATCGTGCGCATTGGTGAAGGGCATCGCTACTAGAAGCAAACATGCTACTAGGGGCTCCTGGCATCGCTACTAGGAACAAAGGGCATCGCTACTAGTAACCTGGCTTCGTTTCGACATCCCGTTCGCTTCACCTCCCCAGTCCATGCTTCTCTTCTCTTCGGTTTGTGCACCTGAAAGGGCGACAAACAGTTCTTAGTCAAAAACACGGCATAGGAATCTTCAAAGGAATGGCCTCCAACCTACTAAAAGACACGGTGACATGTTATTCCTTCTGTTTCCCTCGTCGTTAAGGAGACGGCCACGCTGCCCGTGGCGCTTGAACCACCATCCTTCGATTTGACTGGATAGCAGATAAATCAATTTAGTAACAAGTGCATCGCTTCTAGTAACAAGTGCCTTACTAGTAGTAACAAAAAGCTATTGGAAATAGCGTCCTCTTGCTCCTAGTAGCGATGCCCTTTGCTACTAGTAGCTTCTTGTGACTTCCTTGTTTTTAATTTTTGCATCTGTTTCTTTCAGCCTTTACATTTCTCCTTTCTTTGTTTGCGATTGTCATCTCCCAATTCCCCGCTCCTCGTTCTTTTCATTGTCCTTTTGTTCTTGCCTCTCTTCACCTTTCTCATCCTCACAAAATCGCCCGGTGGATTTCGGAACGACCGGACTGACAGTTGACACGGCTTGGTCTTCCGACCGTGTCTCCAGTGGCCGATGCAGAGTCACCAGGTTTGATGTCCTCCTCCACCTGGCATCGCTAGTAGTAGCAATGTTCGCTACTAGGAACAAGTGCCACGCTAGTAGTAACAGGTGCCTTACTAGTAGTAACAAGAACGCTACTAGGAACAAAGGGCATCGCTACGAACGGAGCGAAAAGGCCATTTAGTTACTAGTAGAAATGCCCGGCGATAGTAGTAGCGTCCTGGCTCCTCGTAGCGATGCCCTTGCTCCTTATAGCTTCTTGGTACTCAACATCAATTTAGTTACTACTAGCGTGGCACTTGTTTCTACTAGTTACCTTTGGGTAAGGCCAGGAGTGCCCCTTCTTGTCAAATCTTCCGCATTTCTTTCTCAAATTCTTGGACTCTTTCCTGCACGTCTCAGTGTCTTGAAAGGCCTCTGGGCTCATGGCATCCTGACCTCTGAGGTGTTGTTTATTTCACATAAGTGAAATGCCTTGACCTTTTTCAATTTCATGCGGTGTTTTCAATTGATTTACTTGTTTTTCCCTCTCAACAAGTACCAAAACATTGCAAACACTTAACTAAAAGTGGGTTCTGAGCCGTGTGAATTCTGAGCCGAAGTGGCGCCGAAATCGGGCAGCACGTGGTTCATTCTGACGTCTTGTGCCGGTTACACGAATGTCACGAAGCAAAAACGGCCTGTTTCAAGGAAACCCATATCCGTCCCCCATCGCAACCAAAGCACCTGCAGATGTTGGCGTTGTTTTGCTGATGTGAAAGGCTGGTGGTGCTGGGTCAAGCTGTGAAAAGAATCCCATGGCCTGACGACAAGCACAATAAGAGAAATGTCAAGAAACACGACTCTTTCACTTTGCGAACGCCGCAACGGTAACAAGAAGCTACTAGTAACAAGTGCCACGCTAGTAGTAACAGGTGCCTTACTAGTAGTAACAAAGAAGCTACTAGTAACAGGTGCCCAGTCGGCCGCCCTTTTCGCCGCTTTCGGATCCTTTGGATCGAACGCGCGCGCCAAGTCGCAAAGCTCCGCCGCGTCCGTGTGAAGCGAATGGCGGATAAAAAGGATAAAAGAAGGATAAAAGGAGCTCCTTCATCATTTCCGCGCTAAGTTTGGATCGAAGAGAACAAGCATTTTGCTTCAGTTCGCTCGAAGTTTTCCCAGCTTGGAGTGGGTCTGCACAGTCGAGAACCTTCCATTCACGTGCTCTTGTCCTTGCTTGGCGGAAGACCTGAAGTCGAATGAAGCGAAGCTTGTGCACAGCTCTGGACACAGCGGAAAACAAAGAGAAAATGCCTCCAACCTAGAAGCGATGGCCTCGACCCTACTAGCGATTTAGAGAACATGTCACTTCAGGACAAGTGTGGCAGTTGCTGATTCTGATCATGGTATGCCCAGAAGATCCCAGATCAAACGATGCATGCCGAATGACGACAGCGCAGAAAGAGCGCTCACAGAGTGCTCAGTATGGCGAACCCGTAAGGCTTGAGAAAAGGCAAGAAGAAACGTGAACGCAGAAGAAGGCTACAAACGGACCAAAGAAAGCTACAGTGTTTGCAAGACTTCCATTATATCTAATTACAATTAATAAACCTTACTTAAATTCTTTTGTTTTGTCTGTTTCAGCTATATAGCTACTCTTCTTTTTCTTTCCTCTCTCTTTCTTCCTAATAGCGACTCTTTTGCATCTGTCCATCTTAGTAATGCTCACATCTTCGTCTGACTCGCTAAGTTTCCCAAACAATCTCTACGGGCTAGAAGCTACTAGGGGCTCCTGGCATCGCTACTAGGAGCAAAGACGCTACTAGGGGCTCCTACTAGGAGCAAGGGCATCGCTACGAACCAAATCATTCGGGCTCAGGCTTCAAGGAAGCTCGCCCCTGCCCGCCCCACGTCGCGCGATACTTTCCCCAAAGGGGAGACGTGACGACTGGTGTACACAGGCCTTAAGCGGCCGAAGTACATCACCTGAACTGACTCCATCTTACTTCCCGACCAGCCTAACTCCCCCAGGCGAAAACAGATCGCTAGAGTAGGTTGGAGGCCAGCGCTGTTAGGAAGAAAGAGAGAGGAACAAAATGAAAAGACAGAACAAGCGCTCTTAGTACAGAACGGTAGCTATAAGCATCTCGCCTTGTCTCCTGTTGTCTCGTCTTCTTCCGCTTCACGCACGTCCGTACGAAGCTCTCCAAGGTGTAGCCACCACCACCTATTTGGCTTTTGGTAGAAGCCAAAGAGTACAAGGAGCTTGGCAGCTTGTCAGAAGTTGGAAAGAAAGACGTTAACAAAAGCTACTAGTAACAAGTGCATCGCTACTAGTAACAGGTGCCTTACTAGTAGTAACAAAGAAGCTACTAGGAACAAGTGCCTTACTAGTTGGAAAGAAAGACGTTAACAAGTCGGGTCAAATTTTGGTCTGCCTCTCTCTTCGTCTCAACCGTCCATCCCGCCACTTGCAACACATGTGCTTAGTGGTCTTGGACCGTGCTTAGTTGCACTATGCGCCTTCAAACCGAAGGATTCGCCTTAAATCCCTTTCTTGGCTATGGCCCTCATGTGTTGATGAATTGGTCCAAGTGAATGATTAGGCGCAAACCCAATGTGTCCTTTGGTACATGTTTTCACTTAACTCGAGTTGAATCTATTGCCCACTCAAAAACGCTTGAAGGACCATCAAAACCTGAAGTCATGAGAAAACACCACCAGACCTTGACGAAACGCCGAAAGCAGGCCCAACTCAAAGCTGCTCGAAGCACCTTGAAACGAAGCAAATTGCAGCAAACTGCAAAACGTTGCATTCGTGGATTTGGAGTGGAGGGTAGTGATATCAATGCCTGCCTCGTAGAAACGAGGGGTTGCTGCCATTCGAACATGCATCTACAGATTCTGTACACATTAAGCAACTCAGAATTGTCAAAATGGGTCAGCCTGTTGCTGCGAGCACATCCAATGTATCACGGTTTTCAGGGCCGCACCTTTGCTCTCAAGTTGCAACTCACTGAAGAGCTGCATAGCCTGGCCAAACTTCGAGACAGCCATGTCATTTTGGAACTCAAGTCGAGACAGCCGGATCAGGTGGTGTTTTCCAGGGTCGAGGCCGCCAGAATTTGTTGAATGCAAAACACTCTTTGTTGTGAGCAAGCTTCCTGGTGGAGTTTACTTAGCCGGCACCGTTAAGCATTGACAACCTGGACCAACTCACCCAATGCTTGGACAAAGGTGTAAAAATTGGTGGAAAAACACGCTATGAAAAGAGTGGAAAGAGAACAAGAACGACCTGGTTACATTCCCTGGAAATTGAAACCTTGGGCGCCCAACATGGGCCAAAATTATTCTTCACTCAAACCCGGAAGCACAACCCAGCATCTGAACGAAACCAAACATGGTATTGGCTAGCAGATCAGTCTATAATGAGCTGTATAGTCTTTCTGTCCGTGTGGCTACGAACAAGATCCAAATCTTGTACAAGTTTCCCAATGCAATTTAACTGATTAATTACGAAAAGTGCATCACTGCTAGTAACAAGAAGCTACTAGGTTGCGGGCCATCGCTAGTAGGTTGGAGGCCATTACTATTAGGAACAAGAAGCTATTAGTAACAAGGAAAGTGTCACCGGCCTGGCCTCCTGATTGCTGATCTCTCCGTTTGAGCCACCGTTGTTGGAGATCCATGCCTCACGAAATCTCTTCAATGAATCCTGCACACAATCCAAACTCCAATTGAACTGCAATTGAACTGCCTTGAACTCCAATTGACACTGTTTGAAAGCTGATCGCTGCTTCCGTTTTTTCTCCTCATTCTCCATCCTCAAGACCTTCTTCATGTCTGACAGGCTCAAATGACCTTTGGCGAAATCCGATAGATAGAGAAGGAAATCCTATGTAGAGGTACAATTCACACGTTGGACATGCACATTTCGGTCGCCGCGCCGGAATTGTCCACATCCACCTTCGCAGCAAGTCTTTCGACCTCCTGACGAAGCCGACCACTTATCCAAAAGTCACTCAACAAATCCTATATATTCTAATTTCTGTAGACATTGAAATACATAAAACATTAATTTACTTACAAGTTCAAGTAAATTCAATACCGATTAAATTCAATATGAATGTAATTCTTATTCTGAGTTTCTGTTTTTAAACTGACATCACTCCTCTGGTTCCAGCTCGCAGCCAAATATATTTAGCACCTGGGACCAGTGCGGTTTCCTCTCGGCTTTGCAGGTTGTTGGACTCTCTTAGGTTGGAAGCTTTGCAGGTATCACGACATTGGACTGCATGGCTATTCTCGTATTCGTAGTGCCTCGGTCCAGAAAAGAGATACTAGAAGTAAGAGCCCCTAGTAGCTTCTTGCTCGTAGGGCCAGGAGCCCCTAGTAGCGTCCTTGCTCCTAGTAGTAAGGCTAGGAACCTCTAGTAGCGTCTTGTTCCTAGTAGCTAAGAACAAAGGATTGGCCAAGCTATTTCTTGAAATTGGTTGAGCGCTTGAGATTGTGTGTCATGGACATCAAAGAAGCCTGTGCCCCAACAAATGATGGGATGGCAACAGACCATTTTGCTTGAGACACTTTTTTCTTATGGTTTTCTTCTAGGAACAAGAAAGCTACTAGGGCCTAGGGGCTCCTGGCATCGCTACTAGGAGCGATCGGACGCTACGAACGGGGCTCCTGGCCATACTACGAGGAACCAAGGGCATCGCTACTAGGAACAAGTGCATCGCTTCTAGTAACAAGTGCCTTACTAGTAGTAACAAGGACGCTACGAGGAACAAAGGGCATCGCTACTAGGAACAAGTGCATCGCTTCTAGTAACAAGTGCATTACTAGTAGTAACAAGGACGCTACGAGGAACAAAGGGCATCGCTACTATTCTTTCTTTCTTTCGACCTTTTCTCTTTCAAATGCGTAGCGAAGGGTTCTGAAAAACTCCGGGGGTCTGGGTGAGCAGTCCAGGCCGGGTGCCACCGGCCATTGCTTGCACGGACGCAAACAATTGGGGTACCGTAAGATGAACAGCCTGTGATTCTGGTGATCTGTGTTGTGGTGAGGCATCAAAGTGCAAGCTGCAAGTACTAGCAAATACCATTGAAATCAGTTGGAACATAAATTCCGTTAAAATGAACAAGAAGCTACTAGTAGCAAGGTGCCTTACTACCAGGAACAAAAACAATTCAAGTTAGATTAAAGCAACATAAAACTAAAAATTAAATACTAATTAAACTAACATGAATTAGACATCGATTCGATTAAATGGTTTCGTCAAATCCGTAAGCTACGCTTTACGCACCGACGCATCTCTGCGACTTGGCATCGAGGCCGGAAGGCGGCGGCCAAATCCTCAAGTTCCTTGAGAGAAAGACCTTCACGATTTCGATACCTCACAGATCTCCGTCGAAATCGTTTGTGGAAATCTGAAGAGCATGTTGATTTTTTGATTGCTCTTAATGTCTTGAACGTGCTGTTTCTTTTCCAGAAGTGTTCCAAAAACATCGCGAAACACATGATCTGCTTTCGTTTCACCATTTTCACCTCACTCCGTGGTCAGCGCCTCTTGTTTACACGATGTGTTTACAGTTTACAAGAATTTACAACATACATGACTTACAGAATTTATGCTTGTTTACCTGCCTTTGGAGGAAGTCCATGACATCTTCGAAGGTCAAATCAACAACTCGGCTAGACCGCAATTGCGACCTGCAGAGCTTCATCTTCCAACGCATCATCTACCAGCAAGCTGCTTTGGTGCGTCGTTTGGTGCAAACGGTGACTTGCTCCGTAGAGCCGCCTCACATCCCGGACTTCTGCCACCACCTGAAAGCACTGAAGCAAACCTGCTGCAGTAAAACAAGAAAAAACACCTCGTCTCAGTCGTTTCCAGCCTCCGCAACCACTTGTGAATCGCAGTCATACTTCAACACCTGAAATATCAAAAACACGAAAACACGATCGGGACGCAGTTCTGCCGTGATCCGCGGTTCCGAGATCGAGCTGGATCCCGCCTTGAGGGCGTTTTCCAGTTCATTCACATTCAAGGTCCCGTTCCCGTCCTTGTCACTCTCCTGGGAAAGACCATCTGGTCATGCCTAGTTCTTGCTGAGAATCCTTCTTGGGAGGAAGTGGCAGTGGTCGCCGCAAGTTCTTGCTTTGTGGCTGGGTTTCTTTTGGGCCTCTCCAATTTTAGCGCTTACACTGTTTACACATTGACTTCAGCACTAAGTTATGAATAGTATATAGCCGGCAGTTTGGGTTGGGTCATGCGCACATCATGAAGCTCTGAAGTTTAGCACAGTGAGGCCCAGTGAAGAGCAGCAAAGACGGGGTCTTAGAATCCTGTGTTGAAAAGCCTGACGAAGAACACGTTCAAAAAAAAACTCCCCTGCTTACGCTCCTGCTTATCTGTTTGGAAGGTAGAGCCCAAAGTTACTTTGGAAAGCGCTTGGGCTGTGGATCTCCTCAAAGACGGTGTTCAAACGCTTCATTTGCAAATCTCGAACCTGCAACCGGTTTGCACGGCGTAGACCATAGTGGTATCGACTCAGCTTAGAGCTAAGCTATGGCATAGTGTTTTTGTACCTTTTTGTTTAAGAAACAAAAATGAATGCTTTAGAAAAACACAAACAATAAAGAGTGCGTTAAAGTTAAGGCTTACTAAAAGTAAATCTCAAAAAAAAACAACTTGATTTCGCCGTTTTGCTGCTTATTTGCATCTAAGGGTTTTGCTGCTTTCATGGCCAGGACGAACTCATTGTAGTCCAAGGAATCACCACCTGAAACGGTGCTTTTTTGAAGCACGGCGCATTGAAGCGCAAAACTCTGAAAAGGCTCTTTCTTTCTGGCTTGAGCTCTTGGCTTCTTTTGGTTATTTCTGCAGCAAAGTTTGATCACTGCTAGACTTTTTGAAGTGAAATTTTGCCAGTCAAGTCTGGGTGCCATCTTTGTCGGCATCTTGAAAGATTTCTTGAAGATCCTGCAAAAAGAGACAAAATAGTAGAAAGGATTGAATACTAGTAGCTTCTTGCTGCTAGTAGTAAGGCAAGGAGCTACTAGTAGCTTCTTGATACTAGTGGCGATGCCCTTTGCTCCTAGTAGCAAAAAAGAACCATCAAAAAGAACCTGCGATTCCAAGATGCATTACCCGGGCGTCCTGGATGCTCTCAGGATGCCCAAGCCAATGTAGCACGGCGGCAAAGGCCTCACGCGTCACGCGGTGGCAACCGTGTTAAAAGACAAACCATGTCAAATCGTGAAGCGCTGGCAACGTGTTTAGGGGGGGCGGTTCAACAAATGAAACCTACACAAAAAATCAAAGATTGAAACATGTAAATGGTTATAGTTGTATATATTGTAGTGAAATACATGTGTATCAAACATTCGATTGATTTCTGTGTTTACTTTCGCTTCACCCTTCCCCGCCGAAGGCCAGACCTGGATGTCAACTTTTCCCTCGCGGCTAAATTTCTTGAAGACCACCTGGTGCCTCCGCCGGTCAACGTCGGCCCAAGATAGCAAGGTATAGGTCTTAAGTGTTACTAGCGTGGCACTTGTTACTACTTCAAAAACGAAATCGCTTTCTGCGGCGACTAGACGTACCAAGCGGCGTCTTTGAGACACGAAACCGCGTGTGACAAGCAACAAAGCACATAGATGCACATAGCACGAGTGAAGAGAAAAAGGGGAACGCGTCGTGCCGCATGTCGTACTTGTTCATTAAACATAATAGAAAACAAACGACATGTTCATTAACCATACTGAACACTGAACCGTTCCCCATTCGGATCTTTGACAGAACCGTTTGGCAGCGAAGGCGGAGATCGGACCGGACCGAAAGGCGAGGAAAGCCTAGCCGGTTGTTTTGAAGATGTGTTTTTCTGACTTCTGTTTTAATTAACTAAAGGGAACATGTTTTCGTTGTTGCCTTGTGTTTCTCTTTAGACCTCTTTCACTGTTTCGATTTGTTGCCTTTGTTTCGTAGGTGGGGATGAAAATCACCCAGCCCCACCTGGATAGTGTTTCTTTGTCTCGACATGATCACTCTTGAATTTCTCACGCATCATGCTTTGCGAGAAAAACAACAAGTGAGCGAGTGAATCCTCTGGTCATCTTGAGAGTCCAAGGAACGTGTTTATGAATGCCTTGTTACACAATAAACTGCTTTCTTTCACATGTTATCTTCGACACAAGAGTCACCAACATCATTTACTCGTCCACAACCTTGCACACGTCTAACGCAACACAAATGCTCAACAAGTAGCTTTAGTCACCTAAAATGTTACATTCTGTTGCTTACTTGCTGTGTTCTGTTCCCGTGTCCGAAACTTTCATGTCCTTTCCCTCGGTCCGTACCCGTAGACCGAACGTAAGGAACACAGCGCTGGAGGGCCATCGCAAGGAAAGGAGGCAGGAGGCCACTTCGAATGGCATATCCGCACGAGATGCGAACACATGTTTATATAGGTGTAGATATCATTGGATAATATTGGATATCTATATATAACATACTTAGCCACATCTATATACGTTTGCTTTTGGAAGGCGAGTGAAACAAACAAATAGCGAACTGACTCCCTTCACGTTCTTGGGCACGAACTCATCTTGTTCTGCCTGTGGGAATCCGTCCGACTCCTCCAGGAATTTCATAAGCCTGGCCAGCGATCGGACTCTACTAGGGGCTCCTGGCATCGCTACGAACGGAACAAGAACGCTACGAACGGGGCTCCTGGCCTCACTACCAGTAACAAACAAGCTACTATTCTTTCTCTCTTTCTTTCTTTCTTTCTTTTCTTGATGCACAATTTGCAACGAGCCACGTTTCGAACTCGTCAAAGGAAAGCTCGCCAGAGCCATCGTAGTCGACCTAGAATGCACAAAGTGCTGCCCACTGACTCCATCTTTTTACATCCCAAGAAAAATGCCACTAGGAGCAAGAAGCTACTAGGAGCAACGGGCATCGCTACTAGGAGCAAGGACGCTACTAGGGGCTCCTGGCCATACTACTAGGAGCAAGGACGCTACTAGGGGCTCCTGGCCATACTACTAGGAGCAAGGACGCTACTAGTAGCTATTTGCTACCAGTAGCAATGGCCTCCACCCTAATAGTGATGGCCTCCAACCTGCATTATGCTCCGTTGCTTTTTCCCGCCTTCTCCATGATCTCTGCAACAAGGCTGGGTGGAACCACGAATCCCAAACTGCGCAAGACCTTCGCAAAACCCATTGTTACTACTAGTAAGGCACTTGTTACTAGAAGCAATGCACTTGTTCTTAATAGTCGTTTGTTTCTTCGCAAAACCCAATGAAACACACCGTCACCAATCGCTTCGTCGAGACCTCTTGAAGTTCTTCCGTGCTGATTTGCTCACCTGGGCGTTTTGGAACACAACACACTCAAACCTCAACCGGTTTTCATTACAATCATTACAACATATTCTAAGTGATGTTTGAGTGTTGCTCTTTGCTACATGTTCCACTGGCCAAGGGTGGGTCCATTGCACACAACTGAATACCACCGCAGCTTGGTGTGTCTCAAACACGGAGTGCAAAGACTGATGTTTCGGTTTCCTCACATGCGACGACTTAGCGTTGGAGTCCACCAAAGAGTAGTAGCAGTATTAGTCTAGTAGTGGTAGTATAGTAGTAGTAGTAGTAGTAGTAGTAGGCAGTAGAATAGAGCTAGAGCAGTGTGGCTTGCACCATGACAGGACCACTGAAACAAAGACAATCCGCGCCGGACCGCTCTCTAGACATATGCTGCGATTGAAAGACCGGCATGCACCTTTATGGACTTTGGAGGCCATCACTAGGGTTGGAGATCACCTGAAGGAAGGTGACCTGACCCCGTGGAGCAAGACGCCCAAGCTGCCATATAACACATGGGTCGACCACCCATACAATGTTTTCTAATAGCTTCTTGTTACTACTAGTAAGGCACTTGTTACTACTAGCGATGCACTTGTTACTACTAGCTTAGGGATGCCCATACGTTATGTCTTATGACCCTCATACAATGAGATCGGACCCGACGCACAAAATACTGTGACGTAGAACATGACCTGAACGATAACGTGCAAACATACAATGGCTGAGAGACATGCAGACATGCATCTAAATCTCTGGCAATTGTTGTCACAATGTAGCTTCTTGTTACTAGTAGTGAGGCCAGGAGCCCCTAGTAGCGTCCTTGCTCCTAGTAGCGATGCCAGGAGCCCCTAGTAGCTTCTTGTTAATGTTATTTTTGGGAAAAGAACGACATGAAGATCCAGCAGCCACTGGAGAAATGATGTACCAATGTGACGGATGAGTTGACCTCGGCTAATGTACTCGGAGTTGAACCTGGCCATACCTGGCCTTTCTTGAGTAAGATTTCTTCTAGTGTACTACGACTGTTCCAAGGATTTTTTTTGCACTTAGCGAGTAACAAGTAAGTTCGTGGACAGCATTGGGAAGCAGGTCTCGCTTAGCAAGGTCTCATGCCAATCACGGTGTCTGGTTTCGCTACGGCCGCCCAAATGACTCAGCTTTAAGTAGTGCACTATCGTCCACATCGAACTTCCTGAAGGCCTCTGCATAGGCCTGGCCCATCTATGGACGTTTTGCTTGATTCATGCTGCAGCGACACCATCTGCCTCTTGCTGCCGAGTAGTGTACTCGTTCACAAAGTTCTCAAACTCCTTATGGTCCCAATCATGGGCATCATGCTGAAAGTGTTGGTCCGACAGTCCTCCGCTCCAAGAAAGGGTACCATCGTAATGCCCTTTCCGCGGCATCAATCGGGCACTCTATGGCACTCAAGAACTCTTCAGAAGCACTTGAAATCCCTTACTACTAGCGTGGCACTTGTTACTACTAGTAAGGCACTTGTTCCTAGTAGCGTGGCACTTGTTACTACTAGCGTGGCACTTGTTACTACTAGTAAGGCACCTGTTACTACTAGCGTGGCACTTGAAATCTCACCTCGGAAATCTCGTCAACCCATTCCTCTTTGATATCCTGCAGAGAAATGAAAAGGATATCAGCATTGCACTCAACTGCTGGCATGTTCGTCCATTTGACAGCTTGCACCCTCCTTCGAAAAAAATGTCCCTTTCGAAGAGCCGCCCCGGCTTCCACCATAGTATTAGTAAGAATGAGTGTTTGATGTTATCGTTTTGGAAAGAGGTCGAAGGTTGGAGGCCAGTGGAAGTGAGAAGGCCAAACGAGTGGAAACTGGATCACTCAGATTGATTGCCTGTTGCCGTCGGCTGTCCCGGGGCTGTACAAAAGCTACCCACTAGCGATGGCCCTAATAGCGTCCTTGCAGCCTAGTAAGGCCAGGAGCCCCGATCGTAGCTGTTTGTATGTTTTTTTTTACTGATAGCGATGGCCTCCAAAATGGGGGCAGTACACAAGTTGGTCAAGTCACCAACCGCCCAGTAACTTCACTCAGTAAAACCCTACGCGGTCAGACACACGGTGGTGGACTTCAATCACTGCATTTCCTTGAAAGAGTTACAATATGAAAAACGCCTAGCAAAAACTTTGAATTGCTGCGCCTGCCACCAGATCACAGCAACTGACCAACCACCACGACCACATCAAATTCGGCAGCCTCTGCCACGCAAACATGCCCGGCCCTGAGAGAGCACAGGTTAGATCCTCCACGACTAAGGGCTTTTCGTCGACCATGTCATTGGACTGTGAGACGGTTTCTTGACGACCAAAATCATCCCATAGCCGTGACAGCCACAGATGACAGCCACAAACGAGGAACTCATCCAAAATGATCATCTGTCTTGTCCAAAATGACGAGGGTTGATGGAGTTCTTCGTTGAGATGGAGGACCATGAGAATCCTCTTCTGTTGAGGCAGGAGACAGACCCGCAACAGCGATGGCTTCTGTTGCGCAGGGTGAAAGGAACAATGTGCTGCGCACCCCCTTCTGACGTCAACTTGCAGCTTCCAGGGTTGTGAAATCTTTTGACTTGGCGGCAAGTGATGTATCATCTCCCCTGCATTAGGTAGGGGGCGGGGTGAGGGCCCCCCTTGATTAATTTATCTTTTTAATTAGGGA